>CM062820.1:991616699-991949455 GCA_031772625.1 Pinus tabuliformis
GTCAACTTGAAATTCACTTTTGATAATTGTTCAATTGTTTCACGAAAATTTTCCCTATCATTTTGCCACTGATTTTAATGTTTCTATCTCTAGGAGAGTTTCCCTGAATCATCTGGTAGAATTATAGAATTTTTAAGTGGCTACATGATTGATTGAAAAACCAAGTTAGAAAGTTTCTTAGCATATTTCACCAGTTCATTGACCTTCTGGCCAAGTTTGGAAAAAACCGTTTTGGATCATCTTGCCATGTAAAAATCTTATTAAGCTTACACTTGGTTTCATCACATCGATTTTCCATATCAAGCAATTTATCTAGAAAAGAATTTACCAATTTTTCTTGAGCCTGTATTGTGTGTAACCAATTACAGAAGCATTTCTTCTCATGTTGAAGTTGTTGATTTAATTCATTGGCTTCATGCTTAAACTTATAAATATCTAAAGCATTTGTCTTAGCCTGCTTCAAATTCCCTCTATAAGTCATTTACCATTTCATCCTTCAACGTGATTTCAGACTCATATTGGCCTCTGACCCGAGAAATCTGAGTTTGCATTTGGATTTCTGCCCGTGAAGAGCTTTGTTCCAATTTTTGTATCCTCTCATCCTTCTGCCTAATAAATTCTATAACCTTGGTTGCTTTATCCATACTAACAAAAGCATAAACCCTTGCATATTGGGTTAATTCATCAAATTCTTCATTAGGTGTTGTCAATGCACCTTGCCAAACTACCTCCAATGGAGTTGCGGTGAAGCGGTAGTTGCTGTTAAAACCTATGTCTTCACAACCTTCCTTTTCTTCCTACTCTTTTTAATAATGGCCTTGTTATTTGGACTATAGAATACCTCTATCAGTGGTATTTCTTAATGTCCAATTGAATAGTAACAATAGGAAATATTGGAATGGTCTCTACACTAGGTCAAACATTAATATTCATTTTATTAATAACACATGATTTTGCAAGAGTAGTCTTAGAGGCATCAGGTGACACATCAATTGATTGTTTTCCAACTAAATACCTAGCATTTTAATAGACATTGTTGTCCCTTCAATTGATTCGAGAGGATCTGAAGTAATCTCTTCAAATATTTTCCAATCTTTGATAATATCATTAAACATTAGATTTTATGAAGTGGTTTTCTCTTGAGACCCAAAAGAAGGAACTTGAAAAAGCGTAGTTGCTTGAGAAGTGACTTGCGTTGAAGAAATAACATCCTTTAGTGGTATCCATTCTTCTTCTATAAATTTCAGCAAATTTAGTGGCAAGGGAGACCTTCTTGTGTCCCTATATACTAGAAAATATTGATAGTTGTCTGGAGGCAACTATTTCTCTTATTGTAGACATAAAAATAAGGAGTTCCACAAAACAATTCATCATAGTGATTAGCCTCAAGAACATATTTCCTAATATTTGCAACAACTATTATATTTTCGATTAACTTAAAAGGACCATGCAATTTTTCAAGAATAATAGCCAACTTCAACTCAAATAAGGGTTTTAATGCTTTTTCAACATGAAAATAATTCTGTAGAGTAAAGAGACCAATTTTCATGGGAAACTCAGGCCACACTTTTTTGGAAGCCTTCTTTAATTCAAGGGTTATCCTTGTATGTATTGTTTGGTGGGAGGCCTCTCTGAATAAGAGCTTATATGGAACAAAAAGATGCAAAATACGTGGTGTGTTGTAACTTCTCCAAACCTTGATATAAGTAAAAATATCTTTTGAGAACCAATATCCAAGTCTTAATAGACAATCTATAACAGTCGTAGACATTTTTGGAGGTTTGGAACTGAAAATGGCTCGATAAATGGGAATCATGGCAAGATGAAAAATTTGATTTAAATGGTCAAAGTAATTCTCTTCCCACAGTTTACCATGATAAAAGTGGATGGGAAAATGATCAACAAGTGTCCATTTCTTGTCCATTGCTAGAAAATCCAAGGAAAAACATATGGCATCCATTTCAAACATAGACATATAAAAAGGGGGATTATGTGTGGACGCCTATTTGGTGTGGAAATATAGAATATGCTTGGAAATATTATCAGATATCATTTCAGCCCAATTGAAAGTAAACCCATCAGAAGCCCTATGAATAAGAGGGACCCATTCTAATGGAAATTGAGAGACATTTTGATAAGCAAATAATCTACATAGCATAGAGGCAACATAACATAAAGGGGGATTTAACGATTATATGGAATATTTGAGACAATATTATTCTTTATGCTTGTTGGGTTATATCTTCCATTCTAATTAAACAACTTGAGTTCTTTTTTAGTATTGTTACATTATTCTTTCATAAAACTATCGAAAAGCTGAGAATTATACATAAGTTGTGGCTCAGACAGTTGATACATACCTTGGAGGTATTCTGGTTTTAATGAGCCGATAACTATGCCCGATGAAGTGAAGAACTTCATTTTTATAATATCCACATTCTCAACCACCCAAAAAATCATATCGGTGTGGGGAAGAAGTTTGGGGCGAGTAGCCGAATTATATGTAGGAAATATTTTGAGGTATCTTGAATTATCATCTCGGAAGTTTTCTTACCACCCTACTCTGTGGTTGCTACTTTTGGCTTGGAGTAATATTCATATGGTAATTATTCTTCAAGGAGTTTGTACATTGTGTTCCATGATGAAATTATTGAATCCTTCATACACACAGTATTGCAAAAGAGGAAAGAATCAAGAAATTTCCATGCCTCCTCTGAAATACCACCATCCAAGGAACTTGAAGGCCCTTTGTTTATTAGATAAACAACAATATCTATAGAATCTGCCTGAAATTATAAGGGAAATTTTGCATGAAATCTCATGCACCTTTCATGCTCCATGATTGTCCTGTTCATCCTTTCTGACACACGATTTTCCTGTGGTGTTCCTAGAACTATCTTCTCTCTGTGAATTCCATGCTTTGAATATTAGTTATCAAAATCTTTGATGTATTATTCACCTCCATTTTCTGATCTAAGACACTTCAACTTCTTTCTTGTCTCATTCTCAACCAAATCTTTCCATTTCTTAAAAGTATCAAATACATCAGATTTATTTTGAATACAATAAATCTAGGTTTTCCTAGTTGCATCATCAATAAAAGTAACATAATAGCGAGAGCCACCAAGAGATGATACCTAAGCAGATTCCCATACATTTGTATGCACAAAATATAATTTTTTTCTCTTCTTTTCCTTCCCAACTCTAATAAACTTGACTCTCTTTTGTTTTCCATAAACACAATTTTCATAGAAATCCAAATCAACATGCTTCAAACCTTTCAACAAATTTCTTGAGTGAATAATCTACATCCCCTTCTCACTCATGTGCCCGAGCCTATGATGTCAGAGTTTTGTATTTTTCTATGTTGTATCAATTACTTTAGCCCAATTCCACACTTTAATTAGCAATATTTCCAATTACAATTAGTCTTTCCATTCATCAATAGTAATTGAATATAGAACAATAAATGCAATGATAAAGGAGACAATCCACACATCAACAAGAGATACCGAGTTTGGTTAAAGACCCCACAAGGGGGAAAACCCTTTGAAATTATTCTTCTATTAAATGTTCAACAAAGAGTAGAATGAGCCCAATACAATATCCAGCAAAATAATCCAATACAAATCTAAAACAAACTTCCAAATTCACTGTGGTACAGAGAGAAACCCTTCAACTTTCGGTCGACTGTGGTCAACTTCAGTCAAATGTGAAACCCTAGCTCAAAACCCCAGTCGCTCCCTTTAGGTTGACATGTGAGAAACTATAGCCTCATAGTCACTCTCTTGGCCTCTGTAAGCATGTGACTGTGGTTTATTTAGCCTAGTGTCATGCGTGCGACCGGAAAACAGAAACCCTAATCCGTACAAGCCTCATACCTGAAACTTCAGACCCTATGCAAGATTCCTCCATCGAACCTGTGCGAGCCAATTCAGAAAGAAGAGAAGAAGATGCTTGGTTGGTTTTCAAATTAGCTCTAGGTAACTTGTATTTATAGGCTTTCAAGGATGTCCAATAAGGTCCATTTGATGTTGAGGCCGACTTGTCCAAATGTGCATGTGTGGGTACAAAAATTCAAAATCCAACTTCTGCTTGTCCAAATGAGGTGATATTTAGTTTGATTTTGGTCCTCTCAAAAAGAGGAACTCAATTCCATCATCATCTCCATGATATGAGCTATCCAAGATGGAATTTTATTGTAGTTTCATATTTTAATACCTGGACCCCCCTGACGGCAATTAAAGGGGCGACATTTCCGCCCCATTAGGAACATCAATATAATGCGGCTGAAACAAAAAACATTTCAAGATAATCAGGATCCACACCCAACAAAAGTATTATGGTTTTAATGTGCCAATAACTATGCCCCATGAAGTGATGAATTTAATTTTTGTAATATCCACATTCTCAACCACCCAACAAATCATATTGGTGTAGGGAAGAAGTCTGGGCAACAACAATTCTGTGCAGGCAATATTTTGATGCATCTTGAATTATCATCTCAAGAGTTTTCTTACCACCCTTCTCTGTGGTTGCTACTATTGTCTTGGAGTAATATTCCTCTGGTAATTATTCTTCAAGGAGTTTGTACATTATGTTCCAAGACAGAACTATTGAATCCTTCGTACACACCGTATCACAAAAGAGGAAAGAATCAGGCAAGTTTTCGTTAGTTACTTCTTGGAATGGCCCTATTGGTGGCTGGACTATCATCTTCTTCTTAGATTTCACCATCTCGATAGTTTTAGTAGGGTTGAAAGAGGTGTTGCATCGTTCCATTGAAAATCAGAGTTAGAATGTCATTTGCATAATAAAACCCATCAATTTTATATAACTACATACAACTATTAAATCATTATGTTTCGCATGCAGGAGTTAAAATGCACGAAAGGTGGTGAGTACAAAAAATTGAATTCTAGGAATGCATGTTGATTTTCCGCAAATATGATAATTAGAGTGATAGGTGGCACAATTTTATTAGGATGAGAGGTGAGTTGGAAATCAACGTGGCTCCCTATGTCATCCTAGGAACTAAAGCCCAAAAGAAACAAAGAGTGTGCATTAAGGAAATTGTTGAGATGACTAGATTCAGGGTGACATGGAGAGTAAACACATGTTGGTCCAATAGAAACCGTCATGAATAAATATAGATGCTACGTGAAGAAGCCGAGTCATCTCAGGAATGGGATCCTGGAAGAAATCTAAGAGGTGATGCATTGAAAGTTTCGAGGTGAAAGGCTCGAGATTATGTGGAAGGTAGGAATCAAAGGCCCAATGAGATGGCGAAAGTTGAAACAAGAGGGGGGGATACAAGTGGAAGTGTCATGAAGAGTTATCCTGGGAGTTTGTCCCCAACTCTTTTGACTGAAGTGATGAAAGAAAAATTTGGGAGAGATTTTCTGAGATGACTTGGAAAGGATAAGGGAATAGAGTGTGAATCGGAGAGGTCGAGGATAATATGTGGATGAAGTAGGATTGTGATGCCTTGTTATCATATTTTCTTGTGTCACCCCGGAAGGTGAACCCCGAGAGAATGGAAGGAGCGGATTTTGAATGCTCCCGGGAAGAACCTCTAGGCTACGTGTCGCGAAATAAAAATAAGGCACACAAGTATTAATAAAAGGTTTAATCATTATTTACTCATACAGTATTACATTAATACTTTGTCTATTCCAAATTACTCGGTTATGGTGGTTCTAGCCTTTGGCCTTATTAATATATAGTTCATTTATTAATGCATCAAGGTTGCGATGATTATTTAACCCTGAGGCTATATAAAATTAAAAGTTTTTTGGGGTTTTAAAGGGTCATATTTTAATGAAAAATAGAAAAATATAAGCTAAAAATTTTAAATGGTCCCTTTTTTTATTATGATATAAATATAAAATGGGGGGTTGTTGTTTGCTATAAAAATTTGTGACACATTGGGTGAACCAATTATCTATGTTTGCATTGATGAAGAAATAAAAATATAAGATTACATAAAGAAGAAATTTATGACTTAATAAAATTTCGTGATGAAATTATTATGTCCATTTAAATAATAAAAAAGGAGAATTTGTTCTCATATCTTTTCATCTTTCCTTTATCTAAAAGGGAAAGGGTATCTTTGATTTATTTATTTAAATAAGAAAATAGGATTTTGATTTGATTTCTAAGCATAACTTAGTACCAATTTATGCATGATGTTTAATTCAATTTTCTGTAACCGACATCGCTTCACTACTAGTAGGCCTGTTTAGTACATCGACGAAGTTACCTTAGTATTATGTATGCATTTACCCACTGCCAGTGAGCCTGTTCAGTACCCTGGTGGGTTTACATGCAATTCCAATGACTTCTTATATTTCCTTTTTAATTTCATTTTGATCATAGTTTTAGAGATTCCATATTTTGCAATGGGGTACAAGAAGTTGGGTGATAATAAAGTTATTTAAATACAATGCATATCATGGTGTTTATCTATTCATTCATCTAATGATTTGCCATTCTTATTGCAAATTAATCATATAAAAAGGAATTAATACTTTTGGAAAAGGATAGACTTCAAAGTATTTTCCAAAGATCACTTTCTTACACAATATGAATTAACCATAAAACTTGGTCATGATATTAGATGAAATACAAGTTTCAGACTTATTTGCAATATTTTAAGAGACAATTCTCTATAATAAAGGTATACAAACAAGATATAAGAAATGCAACATGTAGTGAATTTCTATCAACAAATAAACAACCATAAAACCATATTTATAATGATTATTTACATTTACAGGAAAACTAAATTTTCAAGAAAAATATTTTTTCAAAATCTGCCCATTCACTGGAAGGTATTCTTCAACCCTCTCAAAGGTTTACAAAATAAATGTTGGGACTGATTTTCTTAAAGATTTGAAAAGGACCAAGCCAGAGTTTCTGAAATTTAGAATGTTTACCTTTATCTTCATGTGCCTTAGCCCATTTCAAAACTAAGTCACCGACATTGAAATTTTTTTCACCTACCTGAACTATTGTAAAACCATTGTTTGATGATCTTTTGGTGATTGTTATACGTTTGTTTGGATTTTTGTGTCGTTTCTTGTAATTGAAAGATTTGTGCTAAACATTGTTGTAAGCTATAGTAGGGTTGTTCCTGAATGGATTGGACTAGGGTAATGAAGGCAAAGAAATATTTGGAGGTAAAATAACTTCTTTCCCATATTCTATAAAGTACGGAGAAGTACTTATCAGCCCAAAGAGCATATATATGAGAGCGTTATGCCAACTTCTCTGATTATCATCAATGCTTCTTTTAATGGTTCTTAAAAGGTTTTGATTAGTTGATTTAGCTAAGCCATTACCATGGGGGTAATAGTTGGATGAATATTTTAATTTGAAGCCCTTTTGGAAAACAAAATCAGTTAGTGAATGTAGAGTTTCATGATTGTTTTGTTTTTGACACCATTTCCATCCAATTTTCCTCTTTTTCATCACTACTATCAACTCAAATAAACAATAAAATTATATATTTTGACATGGTAAGGTACTCAGATGTCTTATTTTTCATATTTATTAATGTGCCTTATTATTAAGTTAAATATTGTAATAGCTACAGAATTAACACGAATCTGTAGTTGTTTTATGATTCCGCAGCTATCTCCATGGTTTGTCAGATTCCAGTACGCCAACCAAGCAAAGAAGCACATGGAAAGATAGGGATTGATCTCCTCATGGATCTCCTCCTATTCGCCCGAGCCAAATCATCAAGGGAATCGCCCAGTGGCGCAGTCAAGGAAGCAGGTCAATGCGTGGATGAACAGAGCAATGAGAGTTCAAATCAATCACGACTCTCCAATTTTCTTTCCAAATAGAAAATCGTCGAGAAATGTTAAAATCTCCATTATCATATTAGCATTTAGATTAGGATTTTTTTTAAGTTTTTAAGGCATGAAAATCTCAAAAATATTAGGCACCAATTATATATATATATATATAGATATATCTGTAAACAGAAAACAGGGATTCGCAGACATATATGCAATTTGTAATTGACAGTTTCAAGTTCCATGACTCTATTCGTTTTTAATTGAAGTATTCTCATGAATATCATGCGCAGTTAGTTGTTGATATAGAGTTATAAACCTGTTGTTTTGTGGAGGGCCCTTGCAGACAGTGGAGGTTCATTCATTTGCTTATTATCCAATTCAGTTCATTTCATTATTTTTCCAGAATTGCATTATCGTAGTTTCATTTCTTTGTAATTATTTGTTTACAGTTTTTCATTTGTTTTCTGCCGATTTCAAATCATTTACATGCTTTCTAAAATAGGATTGTGTACATAAATCTCCTTCTTTTCATAAGTAATTATGTTTGTTTAGATCAAATTCTTTCTGCTTTTGTTTTTATTATTTCAAGTAAGATTGTTAATTACAGTGAATAGATCTTAATATAGATTGTTTTATAAATTTTATCCTTGAATAGAAGTAATTATTTTTAGAATAGAAGTAATTATCTTTCTAGAACATTAGTTTAGGTAGCTTTGTTTTTATCATTTTACATAGTAACTAACAATAGTCAGTTAAAGAAGATCATGATAGCTTGTCTTACTTTCCTTTTCAAGAATTGATTGTATTGTAAATCTTTAGTTTTCATTAGGAACATAGGAACAAATAAAATCCTTAAAACCATCCACAATCATTATCTTAATAAACTCAAAAAGGCTTCTAGCATATATAGTGCACTTGCACTTCACAATTTTACCAACTCTGGTCGATAATTTATGTAAGCAATTTAAGAACATTGAATTGACTAAACATTTTGGCGCCATTGTAAATCCTTAAAACCATCCACAATCATTATCTTAATAAACTCAAAAAGGCTTCTAGCATATATAGTGCACTTGCACTTCACAAGTTTACCAACTCTGGTCGATAATTTATGTAAGAAATTTAAGAACATTGAATTGACTAAACATTTTGGCGCCGTTGTCGGGGAAGTGTAAATAGAAGTCTTGATTTCTTAAAAAAAAAAAAAACATGATATGCATAGGGAAAGAGACTCTAGGGGTAGATTTGTAGGTAGAGGAAAGAGCTTAATTCCAACAACATCACTTACTCCACCACGACCTCGTAGTGCCACACCACCCATACAAACTTGAATTCCATCCATAGCAGGCCAACATAGACTTCCTGAGGTATTAAGATCTGAAATCCAACCTAAAGATTCACCAACTTCATCAACAAAAGTCATAATCGAAGAAGATCCCATATCCCCAACAACAAGAATAATTTTCCTATCTTCAACTGGAGAACAACTTCTAGATCAAGAGTTGGAAGTTCCCATTGAAGAAGAGGAAGAAAAAACCTACTTCAAACCATTGATAGAAGAACTAGAGGAACTAGAGGAGATTGAAAACCCAATCTTAGAACCAACAAAATGGGCAAGGTCAGCAACCTCTATGGAATTTTTGAGGGGCGTAAGTCCTGGGGTGGCTGTCGGGTCCGACTCTTCAGGCGGCCAGCATGAAGTTTGATTGAATTGCTTGCGAGTAGCTCAACTTGAAAAGACTTGCTTGGTGCTTCTGCGCTATTCAGGGTGACATTCGATCAAGTTGATAGCAGGGTGATGGTCCAGCTATCATAGGGGAATCCGATCGTTACAAGTGTTAAAGATTAGTCTTACAACAGATATAATACATGTGTGAAAACGTGCTGGCCTTTTAGCAAGCTTCTAAATTAAGCGAAAGTTCCAAGACACATCGTTACACCATACATCACTAACCCTGTGTGAGGGGCATTGGATCCACTGCTTACTCCTCAAAGAAAAGATTACGGACTCTCTTGGCTATGTGGGAGGAGCTGAGGTGAAAATGCCTTTGCATGTACAAATGAGGGGGTATTTATAGCTAGGGGTGAAACTGACCCTTGTGGCTATTCGACTACCCTCACGATTGTTTGACTTCCATGAATTTTCGACTTTACATGAATAATTGTACAACAAGTGGGTCTCTTGGACTTCCACGTTACATTACATTGATTGAAAACATGGCCCACAGTAGAGATGTGTACGACATGAATCATGACACGACTCGACATGAAAGTGCTGGTACATTCGTGCTGCTACTAGAGTGCATGTCACGCTGCAGTGCTGCTAGGTGATGGATGGCTTCGTGGTGTGTTAGAGCTTCATCTCTGCACAGAAAAGTGCGCAGAGTCTTCGATGGTCATTGGTTCGCTTGATGTTTCTTTGGTACGTTGCTTCTTGCTTGTATGGTGAAAGGCTTGACAGGCTCATCTGTTCATGAAAGGTGCATGTTCATCCGTTCATCCGTCCGTGAGAATATCTTGCATGTTTTCTCATCCGTCCGTGAGCACATATTACATGTTTTCTCATCTGTCCGTTTGTGAACACATCTTTGCATGATCATTTGTTCATGAGCACATATCTTCACATGAATCGTTCGTTCATCCATTGGTGAACCTGTCCTCCTACATGTGATCCCTTTGTTCATCCCATTCATCATCATGCCATGTTTGTTGGTGTACCTGTACCTGCAGTCACTCATGACGAGACAACCTCAAATCCAAAAACCTCCTAGTCTACCATGATACATGATCATTCCGGACGTAGGTTACTGGGAGAGGCAGGATGATGGCTACGGGCACTGTCAGTGAGAACTGTGCAAGAGTCATTGTGTGATGAAGATGGGCAATCCAAGTCGACATTGACTGTCTGTGAGGTTTCGCTCGGATGAAAGGTAAAACTGTACAAATTTTGGGAGGGACAGTCTGGGCTACAGGAAGAAAAGACAGACAGAATCTGCACATTTTCTGGAATGAGCGGGCAGCAAGAGCTTGACATCATAATTTGCACAATGTTCTGGAGGAACAGGCCGAGCTGCATGGAGGATCAACAGGCAGAAATTGCGCATTTTTTTGGAGGAACTGGCCGGGAGTCTAGCAGCGAAAACTTCACAATTCCTGGAGGGAACTGACAACTAGCTACTGGGTCACTGGCAACAGAAATTGCACAATTCCCAAGGGGAATAGGCAGTTAGCTATTGGGAGCTTGGCAACAAAAACTAGGCAATTCCTGGAGGGAATTGGCAGTATGCTACTGGGAGCTGTTGGCGAGAGAAACTGTACTGAGGCTATGAAGCCAACCTTCTTATCATATCTGCGCAATTTCTGAGCTGAGAGGACTGCTAGACAAAGGGGGCCTGCTCATGAAAATTGCACAATTTTCTGGATGAGTAGCCGGTTGACTGTCGAGAGGACCGACTGGAAAAATTGTGCAATTTCCTGAGGGACAAGTCATGAATTAATTCCATGAGGGCTGCAAGATTTCCACTTGTAGAAAAGCACCATAGGATTATGATTTGGGAAGAAACCATTTAAGATGAGAGATTCCAAATAGAATTCATGGGCTCATATTATAATATGGCCCTATTTCTAGTGCCACTTTTTGATGGTGTTGGAATTCCACCAACGAACCAAAGTTAAAATTGGAAATCATGGTACAAACATAAATAAGTTTCTCTTCATTTAAAAAATAATATATTCTTTACTGAACAAGGTGTTAGGTTCCTATACCAATAGGTGTAATAATTTATGATTGACTTAGTTGTCTCTGAAATATGTACATACCTTTGCTTCTGCAAATGCTTTCCATATTTGTAAAAATAAAAAATGTAAAGTGGGTATGCCCTAAAAGAAAAATCAAAGGGCAAAAAAGAATAGAAAAGGTCAAAAAAGATAAAAAATGAACCCCAAGAAAAAGAAAAAGACCAGGAAAGTGTGCAAGACCAAATGGCACTACTATTTTACTTTTTGTACAATAATGATTGTGTGCAACTTGTTACTTATGCCACAATCCATGGTAACCAAACAATTTAATCTTGGTTATTCCATATTTTCAATTTCATGCTGAGAGATAGAGAAAAAAATCTGACCAAACTATTTAATCTTGGCAAATAATTAGATTAGGTAGAGTGAATAAAAGGAGCTCAATTGTTTAATCTGAGCCCTTTGATGTAATAAGGATAGACCTAGATAGAGTTCCATTGTAAAAGAAAAGAAAAGTTTGATAAGGGTTTGCTAGTTTAAATGCACCCTAATAAAAGAAGTAAAGATGGTAGGATGTGTAGGTGGGTAAGTAGATGATTGGTTGCATAATTATGTATGATGAATGGTTAAGTTAAAAGCTCAAATAATTTTCTTTCATCATTACATTACTTTGGTAAAGCATGGATGACAATGAAGACATTTACATCATGGACAAAATCAAACTAATTAACCTCCTCACTCATTTTTTCCCTAAATTTTACTAATTTCCCATAAGTACTAAAGGCACCAACAACCTGAAAGTTAAAGGGGCTCAGAGCATTTCTCTGACTTCTGGAGGGACCGGACCCTTGGCCCAATAACTTGTAAGGCCTAAGTGCTAAAGCCCCTTCATCAAAATTCACCCCCTCCATAATTCATTCATTCCCTTCAAATCCTTTTCCTAGGGTAAAATCACTCTTTTACTTAGGAAAAATAAATGGTTCTTCATAAAAACCACCCAAACACATTTTAGCCTAAGTCATAACGTTGGATGATGAATGTATTTTCAGAAATATTTACTTAGCGCATTTTCTTTTTCCATGGTCATATTAACTTTTAATTCTTATTATTTATTTAACTCCTAAAATAAATAAATATCTTGTCCCTATGGTTTGAAAAATAAACCATAACAAAGTTAATTAAGTTGGATTAATTAATAGAACCGCGATTAATTAAGAGCCAAAACCCCCGACATGTTAAAAAGGGATTAATTAGTCATCTGGATTAATTAATAACCTATCCACCAATAAAATCATTCCCAATGTAATTAACGTCATTTAATTATGTTGATTATGCCATCGGGCCCCCTCCATTAATTCCCTAACATCTTCCACCGCCGACTACCGTCCGATCTCCCTTCCATCATCCAATGGTCCTCGCTCATATCGCACGGACCTTTTGGTCGAACATTAACCACGCGATATAAGTTGTTTTGACTTTTCACCGATGCTACGTGTCATTCAATTTGTGGCATCGCACGACCCTCTGCCAAAACCACCAACCTCCCATAAGTGGTGCGATAGAGTCCGCTTACCGCCCCCGCTTCCCACTCTCCACATATGACAAATTTTCCATTGTTCATTCAAAACTTACCCGCCAATATCAACCATTTACCCGTTTAAACACGAAAACCCCAGTTTTGCTCGTTTTCACCTGATTATGCAGTAAAACCCTATGCAACCCATCTGCGCCACCTGAAGCCTCTGTTAACTGATTCAAGCATGGTTTACCTCCCAAAAAGCATTATGGACTCACTCCACAGACCTCTCAAGCTCAAATGAAACCTTTTCGACCTCCCCTGCAAACCAATGCTTTCTTAACAGTTTGTTTTGTTTTACAGGTGATCAGAAGACCACAACCTTGGATAAATAGTCTTAATACTAGTCATAAGACCTGTTTACTCCAAGATTGTTATCAAATCTATTCAAACAGAGATGGAAAATAAAACATACAGTTAAAAGACGAGCAGAGGAAACATGAAATTAAAAGATTTCATGTTGAAATAAACAGTGAAAAACCTAAAATATACAGTGAAGGTAAAAGGACACAGCAAATAACAGTCAAAGTGTATCAGGGTTAAAGAGTATCAGATTGAAGACCAAGTTAAGAAAATCAGCTAGCATGAAGATAAACAGTAGGGAAGACAATTACAGAGCATACAAATTCATGTCAAAGTGAAGACAGATGAAAAAATAGAGTGGTGAAAGTAAACAGTAAAAAGTAAGCATGGATGTAGTAAGGGTTAAACAGATATGAAAACATTTTCACCAGCAACATTGAAGTTTATCCAAAGTAAAAGTGAAAAAAAGTTAAAATAAATTCAAGGTTAAAAGATGAAATCAGAGCAGAAATGGTACATTCTTCAGAAATTTCCTGTTTAAGTCATAGTTTTATAGAAACTATTCTGACCAATCCAAGATGTATTTTTAAAAACTGGAGGAGGTTGTTGTTCCTAACAGGAAAATCTACAAAAATCTATCTCACATTTTACACGGGTATTACCAAAAGAGAGATAAGTTCATGTCTTCACATCTTATTTTTTGGACTGTGTAAATTCCTATTTTTGACATCTTTGTGCAGAGCGTATTGTGAACAGCTGGAGCTTAAGTTTTGGAAACTGAGAGAGGTTTATCTCAAAAACATACTTATATAAAATAACCTCTTTCATGTTTTACATATCTATCTCGGATGGAGATATAAAAGTGTATCATTGGACCCTAAGTTTGTAGAATTTCTAGGACAGAATGCACAAAGGAAGGATGCAGTTAATGACTGGGATGCCTCATCATCACTTAAGGGTTGCTATCAAATTAGAATTTCTCTTCTTTTTCACCATAAATCCATAAAAATAGTTACAAATAGATTCATTAGTTTTGAATGTCCTTTATTTAAGTTCTATTAATGTAAAACAGTTGAAGATATTTGTGAAATCAATCTTGATATTTTTTCAAGATATTTCAGTTTAGAATTAGTATAAATACTTCTCCATTTGAAGTATTTTGGGTGGATTCTATAACATATCTGTAAATCTATGCTATCAAGCTGATAAATCTTTTGTAATCAAACTTGGATTTTTGCTGGAAAAGGAATGAAAGTTGAGGACATTTCATCAGATTCTCGTGTAGTGTGATCACAAATAAGTATTCTATCCTTGTGATTTTATGTGTTTTCTATATGTTTCAATGTTTCATGCATCCTAAATCTAAATGGTAAAATAGTCAAAGTGTATCAGAATTAGCTTTATTGCTCTCTGCTATCAACAGTTTACTATTTCTATGTTTTTCTTCTAAGCTATTTCGATAAAGGAATTCTTAATTGCTCCTCTATCCCTGTAGTTTTTCTCATAAGTCCCTGGTATAGGATTCTTAATTGCCCTCTGCTAGCTGACATATATTCCTTTCATATTTATAATCTTGACTTGAGGATTCTTGATTGCCCTCTGGTTTTGAGCAAAACTATCACCCATTCAAGCCCCAAAGTTTTTTTTTATTCTGTTACCCTACTTGTTGAACTCATACCTCAGCAATTTGACTTGATCCAGTAAATTATCCCTCATTGACTCCATAGCCCAATGGCCTAAAAGTCTAGTTTTCCCATTTGTTTTGGAAATCCACCACTCTCAAACAAAACAACCTTACTGAAAATTAATAGCTAGCCTAAAATCTTTTTCAAACATAGCTAAATCATAAAGAGAGAGCCCTCTCTGAGTGTAGATTGGCTAGAATCTATACTTAAAAGATTGGTTTGTGGTTACCTTGGATCCTTTCCTTCTTCTGATAACTTCTAAGGAGAATCTAAGTGATAACACAAGGCAAACCACGTGAAGGTGGAAGCTTATATGGCCCTTCCTCACCCCCCCCCCCCCCCGCCCCACATCACTCTCAATTTTGCAATACTAAATCTATCTACTATAATATATTTGAAAGAAACACAATACTCAAATTTTACTGGTGTAATAAATGACATATGGAGTTAAGTCTTTTTGTCCTAATAGAACTCCTAAAGTTGTATCTAAAGCATCAATTGAGATATGAAAAGGTAATTTCCAATTTGGTCCTCTAAGAATGGGTGCTTCAGAGATTTTCTCTTTTAATGACTCAAAGGCCTTTTGGAAATCAGAATCCCAATTGAATTCACAGTCTTTCGTGAGTAGCTTGAAAAGTGGAGATGCAATTTTTGTAAAGTTTTCTATAAATCTTCTATAATAACCAGTGAAACTAAGAAAACTTCTAACATCTCATTGACATGTTGGAATTGATAATTTTGAAATAACTTCTACTTTAGATGTGTCTACTCTAATTCCATTTCCTGGAAAAAGGAGGTGGATTTTCTTAAGGGACACTCTCCTCCTTTTCCTCTTCAAGCTCCTCAGGTGGATATGGAGGTTGATTATCTGGAAGCACTCTTCCAGACTTGAGGTTGATTTCTTGAATTTCCACAACATAGGTAGGATAAGATGCTTCTCCACTGTAGACCTGTTGTGCCTGTCTGTTGTTCGGGTTCGTATTTGGTTGAGCAAGCATCTGAGGTTTCTTAGGTGGAGGAGGGTGAAGGAGTTGTGGTTGAGATGGAGGTAGAGGCAGTAAGGTTGGATATTGGTGGTATAGGGGCATCCACCCCTGGATGGTGCATTCCACTGAGGTTGTGGAGGAGTATATGGCTGAAATGGTTGGTTGGCAGGTTAGGGATGGTATTGAGGTGAAAACTACCAGGGAGAAGGTGTGGGCCATGAAGGATGAGTAGGAGGGAACCAAGGGGGAATGGATGTATTTTGGTTAGGGTTGTAATATGAATAGGATGCCCCTTGCATGCCTTGTTGGTATGGTAGAGGTCCTTGAGGCCTCCTTTGGTTGATATAACAGAGTTATCCAGTCACCCATTTAGTTCCTTGATACACAAATTTTAATCCAGGCAGAGAAGGGCACTTGTTTGTGGAGTGGCTCTCCTCACAGACCGAGCATATTTCTATAATATTCAATGGACATTCATTCCTAGGGTGCCTCCTGGTGCATCTAGGTTAGAACACAACTAAGGCTCTTTTTGCTTCCTCCTGCTTCCTCTTGATCTGCATGGTGTCCATTTGCAGAGCAAGGGTATGCAATATTTAACTCTTGAAGTCTTCCAACATGTTCCCAATTTCAATTTTTATGGATGTGTTCGAGGAGGATGAACTGTTCAAAGATTGACTAGCCCTACCCTTATTTCTAGCTTCCCTAGAATGATTTTTGAAAACTATGATCTTGATATCATCATAGGGTAAATGATAGATGTCCCCTCCTGCCAGCAGGTTTAGGGTTTCTAGGAGATCTTCCCTGATCCCTCTAAGAAGGACTAGCTTAAGTGATTCAAGATCAAGGGTGCACTTGACCCTTTTGTAGCTGAGTTGGAACCTTTCCTCATAATCTTCCAAAGATTCATCATGTCCCAAGGTAATTCTAAAAATTTTGTCTTTGGTATCTTTGGACCTACAATAGTCCCTATACTTATTGTTGAAGGCTTGTTGCATCTAAGCCTAGGTGGTGCAAATTTTTTATTAAGCTTGCTCATAAGATGTTTTCTATGTAGGCATCACAAGATAAGCATGTAAAATCAGGCTGCTTTGAAACTGAGAATTTTCAAAGGAAGAATTGAACACTTGAGAAACATGACTAAACATGACTGATGAGGCTCATCAATGGGTAAATTATATGGACCTTAATGCCACTCTCCAGCTTATTAAAATCAACGTTTCTCACATTTCTTTACATGTTTTGTTATATTTTGCTTAGTGAGAAGGGTGAATATGAGATGTTATGTCTTGTGGCCTAATGCGCATTAATTGCAGGATTTGGAGCAATTTTGGATAACTAAAGTGCAGGAACTTGAAGTAGACAAGCAAGATGGATTTTAGGAGATTAGATCCCCCTCCTTAACTCCTCACTCACTCGAAGATTCCTCCACGAGATCTCATCATCTTGAAGTTACAAGTAGCCAAGCCATTGAGGTCATTGGCAACCAAGCCAGTGATAGTTGAAGACAAGTTGATCTCAAGTTGGGAGCCAAGCCTCCTTAAATTTAAGGAAGTTGTTGGTAGCTTCAGTGGTATAAATAAGAAGGCCTAGAGCCTCATTAGGATTTAAATTTTTTTGTTGTAGCCAAGAGGAATTTTCGAGCGAAGACATTGTGACTAATAACTCTTATGTATTTTTGATATTTTAATGAAAATGAGAAGCATTCCCTTGATCCAGCACTGAGTTGACTCAGAGGGCTGAAGCTCTTGGGTTAGGGCCCAACCCTAGTAGTAGAGGTTCCTCTTTCTGTACATATATGCTTAGATTACATTCATAGTTAGTTGCTGAAGTAATTTTGGTTTTGTTAATATGCAAGTATTTGGATGATTAATTAGTTTTCTTCCATTTGTGGATAGATAGATAAGTGGTATCAGAGTGACAATAAATACTTCATAAAATCTTGTGATAGTGGCTTTCACCTCATCTCCCTTATTGGATCATGTTTTGAGGGTTCCATTCACACAGCCCAAAAAACAGATTTATTGTTTAATTACTGCATAATCTAGGGTTTCTTGTTGAATATATCACCATTTCTAAATTGCTTAGAAGTATCTGCAATTGTCTTGTTGATCTCTTGAGTTTTCTATGGTTTAGAATCACTTCCATTCATAAACTTATCCATTAGCTATTAATAACTTTGTTTTCATCCATTCAACTCATCTTTTCCATCTGTAAATGAGTTTGTGCATAAATGAAGAAAAGAGTGTATGTTGTTGCAGGAGTTTCTAATCTGTCGGGATACCTCATCTCATTTGCCTCATCCAAGTCTTCTTCACCTATGATGCCAAGGTCCACCAAAACCTAATCTAAATTCTTGTTTTGTAAGCAAAGTGGTCACTTCCATTGAGAAAATCCAACCATCTTGAAGCATTTGACTGAGCCTTGGGAAGTGTGCACCTCCTCTATGCCTTATTTCCCCATCAGACACCTTACCCACACTTTTTCAATGAAAGGTAGAGGGAAATGGTCATTTTTTGTGGCTTTTTTTAGCTCTCTGTAGTCCACACAAATCCTCCACTTCCCATTTTTCTTTGGAACCAGAACCAGAGGAGACACCCACTCACTATTTGATATGGGGTAAATGAACCCTACATCCAACAACTTCTGCAGTTCTTCTTTGACAATATCCTTGAGGGCTAGGTTCATTCTCATCTAAGCTTGGTTCACTGGCTTGCAACCTTCCTTGATATAAATGTGGTGAGTACACACCGAAGGTTGCACTCCCTTCATTTCCTTGTAACTCTAGGCAAAGGAAACCAGATATTTTCTTAGCATGTCACATAACTCCTCTTCGTGATGTACAGAGAGAGACGGTTTGATTTTCAATATTCTTTCCGAGCCAAATTCTATCATCTTGACATGAGTAGGACCCTAGTCATATAGGCACAAATCATTCCAAGGGTTATCTTCAACTTTCTTCACTAACTCCTCAAGAGACATGGTGTTGGGGGGTTGATTCTGGAGGATTTGCTCAACTAGGTCATCTTCATTAGGTTTCCCCCCTCCTTTAGTAGCATCTAGGGTACAGATTGGGGAAGAGTAGACTTCATCTTCCTCCATTTTAATCATCACTTAGGCAAGTTGACCAAATGAATCGATAGAGGCAAAGGGTAATGTGTAACACCTGCATTGCACACAACCTTCAAATGTGAGGGTGAGTAATACAATCCAGACATCTTCGTACTCTATCTTGTAGCGTATGCAAAAGCGGTCGATTCCTTGTCAATTTCAACCTTTAGCAATCTTGTTCCTTCTCTTTCACGAAGCGAGAGAGGTTACTCATCATGGCGATAACAAACCCTGAATGCAGCTGCCAACTCATCCACCCTCCCAGAATCCATGTAAAACACTATTGGCACCCTGATATTCCTGGTGATAAAATTATGGTGTAATATGGAGGAGTGTGAGGATGAGGGGTTTTCATAGGGAGGCATGAGTGGTAAGTGGTAAGTGAGGGGGGGGTGCGAAACAATATGAGAGGGACACGTAATGGCGGGGCCCGAGGGGAAAACCGATTTTTCGGACCCTGTGGTGAAGTAAAATTATGAGTGCGGGCACAAACAAATTCCTCTAGCCCGATAATGGGTCTAGCCACAACTAATACATTCTATGGAAGATTTCCTTAGGTTAGAACCAATTTAGAGGGCCTACCTCTTAGTACGCTTATCATGTTTGATGATGTCCTTGCTTGCTTGCTCCGGCTATCTCTCGCTTCCTTCTTCAAACACCTGATAATAGACAAATTGTAATTCAACCTACTTAACAAGCCAAGAAACATTAAACCATGAATATGTAAGATGAAAAATCATTTAGGAAATCAATTGATAGTTTCATATATATTGAATCAAGAAGAGATTACAACCATTGTCTTGACGTTGTCGTTCTCCTCTAACAAGACCAGGTTCCCACACACTTCTGCTAGCATTCCATGATGGCCTCAACAACAATAGTTTTAAGGCTCTTCCCTTTAGGCTTCACTCCAAACCAAATCACATTTCTCCCTCACACAACTAGAGAGCTACAACTATGAATAGCTTGTTGTTTACTCCAAACTTAATTAGCACTAACATCAACATTAACACTAGCTTGTGCTTGGGAAAAAGGGAGGTTTATGAAGGATGAATGGATGGGAGATGGATCCTCTTCTCATGGGAGAAGGTCTTATCCCTTGAGGTAGTTCCATCATTATAGGGTAAAGGAGCCCAAACTGACATCCTCGACCCCATCTGGCCAAACCATTTACCAGACTTCTGTCACAAAGCTTCTAAAGCTGGAAGCTTCAGCTCTTAATTTAAAAAAAATTCCATAAGAGGACTGGAATGACTGGAACACAGCTCAATTTCTCCAGTCGGCGCTAGGGACAGTGCTAATCCCTGCATATTGGCACGAGGAAGACAAGGGCCATTAGCGCCTGCCTTGTAAACTGGGCAAAATAGAAGTTTCAGGGGAAATGGTGCAAAAGGGAATTGATTTGCTCATGAAGAGGGACACAATGGGAGTTTCTTTGTGAAGGGAAAGCATGTAGGGTTCACTGTAGAGGTCCTCCAGGATCAAGGAATGGGGAGTACAGAGACAATGACAAAATGTTGTGTAACAGATGCCCCCTAAAGCATGAAGGCCAAACTAGAGTGAAGGATGAAATGCTTTATGAATCAATGCGGGGAACCATTGTCTGCCGTCAGAAACCCTGCAAGAAAGTACAAATACATATACATAACTGAGAACTATGTCAAATGATACATGAATCGTGGTATGGATGTAGCCATCCAGAGAGTGATCATGTAAATGGATCTAGGTATGGGCGCATCCATCCGATAAAAAGGATCATATCAAAACCAAGGTATGGTCGCAACCATCTAATAATGAGAAGGATCATATATGATAACTCATGGTATGGTCGTAGCCATTCATCTGAAAGAGACATGTATATTAATATAATCATGTCACACCCCTTTGCAACCTGGACTTTTGTAATTTGAGCCTAGGGTCTTGCGCTCCAACACGACCCGATCAAAGTACAAATTCTAACATGTGAATAGATATGTTGACGTCGAACATGCTAGAAAATTGCTTGATTACCAGTCAATGATGTAAATTGTTAACAAGCATGAGAGAAACCACAGATAATGAAAATGGTCCTCAAGGTACTATAAGCACAATCCACAGAATGTGAATAGAGGAACTGAAGTCAAACACCCGTGAAATCACTCGATCGAAAGCCAATGATGTGAACTTATCGTTGAGTGCGAAGAACTTGCCATTAGGGCATGCAAGCTCTTTGGTACTGGAAGGGAATCTCTCAGTCAACTTCCCGGATAATGAGCTGAAGTCGACGGGAAATGACCAAGTCGAAGGAGGGCCATAATGTATCCCACATCATCAACGCGAGACAAAAGAATGAGAAATGATTTTGGATGATACAGAGAATCAGTGGTAAATGTAATTGTAGAAGGACAAATCTTGAACATATCGGCGACTTGACTTGAAGTTTGGCAGCTTTTGGATCCATAGGATCGGTGGTCATGGTGACGTGGCAGAGGTCAAACGGAAGGCAAAAATGAATGGCCCAACCCACGAAGGTCAACGATACAAAGGAGGATATCCCAACCCGACATGAAGTGGAAAGTGTCATGTTCAAGAGTGAGCTACTGACACAACTAATTAGATTTCCAAATTCCCCCCACCATTTCTGGTAGGTACCCAAATTATTTTTTAATCGCAAGCTTGAAGGGGATAACATATGCTTGCATTGTAAGTTCATCCTTCGGATGAATCCGACCTAGTAATTTTAACAAGCCCTAGGAAGGAGAAGCTCATGTTTGTCATGGTGATGAATCTGATGTCGTTTAACCTTTTAACGAGTCCGAAAAGGTGTAACTCAGTATCTTTTTCATGTTTAGAGAGTTTGAAAAAGACACGTAAAAGAAAACTCCACATGGTCCCTTTTTGTACATTTGTGTCTCTCG
Organism: Pinus tabuliformis; assembly: GCA_031772625.1. Taxonomy (NCBI): domain Eukaryota; kingdom Viridiplantae; phylum Streptophyta; class Pinopsida; order Pinales; family Pinaceae; genus Pinus; species Pinus tabuliformis. Next base: position 991,638,801 of record CM062820.1, read on the forward strand.
AGCCCGAAAAGGTATAAAACGATACTTGAGATAACCACTTGACCATTTCAGTCAAGGAGTACCTTTTTCGTAAATAGTGCATCTCAACCTGAAAAAGGGGTAAACTTATACTGGGCGCACGATGTTTCACATCCGTTAATGAGTTTGAAACAATAAGGGCTCGACCATCTTTTGACTTTTAAAGGGTCGGAAAAGAGCTTGAAAGAGCCCCCCCAATTTTCTTCTCTTTTACAAGTCAAAAGGGAAAAATACTCGGTAATCTTTTCATATGAGCTTAATGAGTCGAGAAAAGAGCTTAAACGTGACTTGTCATCATCGTCGAACATCCATCACCTGTCACTACGCAAAAAGGTAAAGTGTATTATCCAGTTTTTGAGGAAAAATAGGTTAACGTATTTACAAAAACCTAATATTTTCATGAAAAAATAATAAAAAGGAGAAAAGTAAATATATTTTTACCATTTACCATTTTACCTTGATATGAAGACTTTTTAATCACTTTTTCCCTAATTTTTCCGTAGTAGATTGCGGGAGATCTGGGAGGTCATTCGCCAAGCTACCAGTTACAAGTAAGAGCCAAAGCCCTGAGCTCCATTTTCATGTCTTTTATTCCTATTTTTAGCCATTTTTAGGTTTTTTGAGGGGGGTTTGTAAAAAAAAAATCGCCCTTGGTCGGCGCGACTTCCGGGCATGAAATTGCGCCAACCAAGGGTGATTAACAAAGCCTGTCACGTCGTCGATGCAACTATTTTTAAAACAGGCATGTCGGTGCCGGGAATAGGGAAAAACTCTATTTCCTCACAAAATCACCGTTAAATCCTGAATTTTATGGGCCAAGCATGATTTTTTACTCAAATTATTGGCTTTTGGAGGAAAGAATCACCGAAAATGGTGGACTAGAAAGAATGGGAACATGACGATGTGGACACCCAGGCATTGAATGATCCGAATTTCCTAGAAGCTTTGAGGGCTTGTGGGCTCCTCAAATTATTTCTCACGCCAGGGATGCAGGCCTAATCCGAGTTGATTCGGTACCTGATTAGTCTTTGGGACATAAATCGAGAAATATTTGTCATTGGTGACCAGGAGCTGGAGTTGTAAACTTCAGATATATATTTCATCACTAGACTGTCCCGAAGAGGAGAACCAGTGAACTTGTACGGGTCACGACCGATTGGGGCAAGCATATCTTCATTTCTTGCTGAACACTGCCCTGCAGCCCTGAAATCTAAGAGTGGGAAGATTAAGCTTTCCAATGTTTGGGATCTGACACTGAGAGTGCTTCTGTTGACCATCAATAGAGTGGCGGGGTCCCACGCAGAACATGAGACCAACAAGTCGAAGTTCCTGTATGCTATCGACTATACAACACCTATGATCTTCAATTGGGTAGAGGCCATGAAGATCAACATAAAGCGCCAGCTAACCAAAGCTAAGGCGGGAAATCTGAATCAATTTTGCTTTGGATCTGTGCTTGTGACCTTTTTCTTGGAATGGGTGCCACTGTTCTAGTATCAGCTAACTGAGGTGGATCATCATATGCCACGTGATCCACGGACGGCCCGTTGGAGTCGTTTGATGCCAAGGATCACTGGGGGTCAGCACATGTTGTACAGACCTGCATTCTTTTCATGGCTACGATGACAAAATATTGTCACGGAGGACTGGCCATTAAGTGGCACCAACTTTCGTGGAGATCTGGACATGCCCTTACCATTTGGAGAGGATTTTGACGATGAAGGTAAAAAATCAATCTTTTAATTTTGAGATTTTTTTTAATTGTTTTTGGTATATATGTGCGTATAACATTTCTCTTATTAATGTAGACATTGGACCAGAGCAGTATGCTGGGATGTCCCCAATAGCCAGGCGCGTCCCCCACCCGATTGATGTTGTCGCTCCTTATCAGGAGGGGAGTGACAACGAGGAGGAGATCACGAGGAACATTGAGGGGTTGACTCATGGTATCCCAGAGTATGCTCGGGTAGGAGACATTCCTCATCAGTACCAGAGACACACGGTGGGAGTATCGGATCAGATCCACCGATTGCTGACTCGTGTTGCACGAGCTGTATCATGCTACCATGATCACCATGTTGATTAGTTCCTAGGTCCAACACTTACATTTTTTGAGGCCTGCATGCCATGGATATATGAGGCTTGCAAGTTTCCAATGTTATTTTGGACACACATATTATTTTTTTGGGTTCTGATGTATCAAACATTATCACCATATATATATATGCTATATTTCCTTGCTTACTATGGTACAAATGGTTTGTTTTATCTTTTTCACATGTTTTGTAAATGTCTATCCAAAACATAATTAGCTAATGCATCTGCCAATGCATTCATGCACCTAAGAATATGATGATATGTAATGTAATCAAAATGTCTTTCCAGTAGACGAATACGGAGATACATTCTCAATATTTGAGGGTTTCTAATAGAATATTGCTCGTTGAGTTGAAGGACGACAAGCTGTGAATCTAGGTTGACAACCAACTCTCTAATGTCAAGAGCAATGGCTTCTGACAATAGTTCGATGACCACACTGTATTAAACAATGTTATGAGTTGTATGACCTAAAAAGATACCTTGAAGGTCAATCAACTCACCATTATGTTCATAAATAGCCCATGCCACAGATGATAGGTTCTAGTACTACGACAAGCACCATTAGCGAAACCGATGTGAGGAGTCGCAGACATCTACAAAGCAAGAAAAGCATAGTAAATAGGAAAGTTGTTTGAAAACTAACACACCAAACCACACTAAACAAAAATGAATGACACACTAATGTACAAGTAACCATGCAAGATGACCTAAGCATAGTACTTCTTGAGGTAAAGCCCATTTCGGGGCTTATCCAGAGGATTTCCTTCATAATCAATAAGCTCATAGGCTCCTTTCTGCAAAACATGTTTCACAATGTAGGGCCCATGCCACATGGGTTCGAACTTGCCTGCCCCCAACTTATCATTAGCTTGGTCATATAGTAAGACCAAATCACCCTCAGAGAACGTGCGAGGGGAGACTGACTAATCGAAATGGGACTTGACCCGTTTCTTTTGTGCTTTGATGACCAAGGTAGCGAGACGACGAGTCTCATCCAGTCGTTCTAAATATAAGAGGCGTTCCTCCTGAGGTGATGTTTTGGGGAGGAGTTCAACAACTAATTTGAGTGAAGGAATCTCACATTCGATCAGCAATGTTGCTTCCAGACCATAGACTAGCTGGAATGGTGTGAAACCAGTTGCGTCTTTGGTCGAGGTTTGGTAAGCCCACAAAGCTAAAAAGAGCATGAGATGCCAATTTGACTTGTGCATCCCAATAGTACGTTGAAGCATTGTAACCAAAACCTTGTTCACAGCTTCAACTTGGCCGTTGGCCTGAGGGTAATATGGGGTTGAGCCATCGTGGTGCAAGCCCAATGCGGATGTTAGCTCAACCATCATGTAATCTCTGAAATAGGAGCCATGGTCTGTGACAATGGATTGAGGTACGCCGAACCTAGAAATAACATGGTTGAAAAGGAATTGAGCCGTCGTCTTACAGTCTGCAGAGTATGTAGGCATCACTTCGGCCCATTTGGTGGAATAATCCATAGCGACGATAATATAGCTGTGCCCCCTGGCCGAACAAGGGTTACATGTCATATAATCGATGCCCCATTTGTCAAAAGGACCAATGGTGATGACGGGGTGTAGGTGAGCGGGTGGGGCACGCATCTTGCGTTGGTAAATTTGGCATTCATGGCACTTGCGAATAGCAAGGATGCAGTCCTTAAAAATAGACGGCCAAAAATAACCAGCGCGAAGGATTTTTTGAGCGGTAGCGTAACCAAACATATGACCACCACATGCCCCAGAGTGGCAATCATTGAGAACTCTTTCAGCTTCCTCGATCGTAAGGCATCGGCGAAGAACTGAATCAACACTGACACGGTATAAAGTATCACCAATAATACAGTAGGGTTGGGAGTGATGCCGAATCCTTCGATGATCATCCTTAGTCAATGCGGACCGGAACGTGGACGTCTGGAGATACACGATGATATCACCGTACCATGGATCAAGGGTGCTAATCAGGAAGAGAGTCTCATCTGGAAGCTATTCATCTGCACTAGCAGGGAGAGACTTAGAGGGAAGGGAACAAATCAATTCAGAGAAAACAAGTGACTTCTTAGATTTGGCAGTAGTAAATACCAAATCAAATTCTTGCAGGATCACAATCCATTTAAAATATTTTCTCCCCAGCAACTGACGATTCAGGATATAGGTCATGGGGTTGCATTCAGAAATCACTGTAGTCGTGCACAAAAGGATGTAGTGCCGAAAGCGTTGAACAGCTTGGACGACAACCAAAGCCAACTTCTCGACATGTGCATAACGCGTTTCAGTGTCGAGGAGATTACGACTAAGGTAGTAGATAACATGTTCGTTGCCTTCATCGTCGTCTTGGACCAAGACCATAGCAATGGTGCTAGGGGCTGCAACTAGGTAAAGGAAGTAATCTCGATAATAATCCGAAGGGTGCAATGGAGGATCATTTACAAGGATGGCCTTAAGATCGTCAAAAGATTTTTTGGCCACCTCATCCCATACAAAGGGCGTTCCTTGTTTTAGCAACCGGGTAAATCCTGTAGCTAGCCCAACATAATTGGGTATAAAACGACGAAGAAAATTTGCCTTTCCTTGCAGGCTCTAGAGTTGGTGCAATGAAGATGGAGGGGGTAAATTTACAATGGCCTCAAATTTCAGCGGATCAAGGCGAATACCATCCTTGGAAACGATGAAGCCGAGGAGTCGTCTAGATTCTACACAAAAAACACATTTATGTGGATTTAACCAAATGTTATAGTGTCTACAACGTAGAAAAATCTGCTGAAGATGGTCTGGGTGATCTTGGCACTTACGAGAATGAGCAGGAAGGTCATCCAAGTAAGGCTGGACAATATTGCGGATATCATGAAACGCATAGGACATTGCTCACTAAAACGTAGCCCCAACATTTTTGAGGCCGAAGGGGAGATTTTTGTACGCGAACGTACCCCACGGACAGATAAAAGCCATCTTTTCTTGATCGGCCAGTGTAATGTTGATATGGTTGTAACCAAAAAATTATCCATAAAGGAAAAGATCTCACTCCCGACACGTTCTTCAATGATTTGATCAATGAAGGGAGTAGGATAGTTATATTTAGGACAAGCACGATTGAGATCTCGATAATCAACACAAACACAGATCGTGCCCTATTTTTTAGTCACCGGGATAATATTGGACACCCAATCTATAAGAGGGATGGGATAGATGAACCCAACTTTGAGAAGTTTTTAAACTTCACCCTTGATAGTAGCGGCCTTCCTAGGGTGCACTAGGTGGAGCCCTTGGCGAACGGGCTTCGCGTGAAGATAAGTTGGTATTTTATGCACTTCAATGCTAGGATGAATGCCAGGCATTTCTTTGTAGGACCATGCAAACACATCACGAAATTCCTGAAATAGATGAGTATAAGTCTTGATCTCATCTGGAGAACAAGATACCTCGATATGGACATGTTCAACGATACCAGGCTTGATAGAAATATCATTTGGCATCGTTTGGGTAATATTACCCAAATTTCCTTTCGACCATACTTCATGAATTGTGATCGGTGGTGGAAGCGGGAGGGAAGGAAACAGAGAATAGGACTCTCCGAAAGTGGTAGACATGACTGTCGGACGAGGCAGGAATGAGGAGCGATGATGAGTATCGGTCCAAGGTTGTTCCTCGAGAGACATGATTTCTGTGATACCTTCATCAGCAAGGAAGGTCTCGGCTAAGGGATCAAGTGATTCCAAAGCACCAACCCATGTGGATTGAGAGTATGTATCGAGAGAGGTCTTCGAAATAGAAGAATCAGAGGATGCAGAACTTGAAGCCGAAACAATTTCCACATAATTGACTTCGGCGGTACTAAGAAACATAACCTCGCCCCAGGTATCAACAAGATCTGGTGAAGGCATGGACCAAGGATCAAATCTGACTGAGACCATGTTGACAGAGGCAACATGAGGAGGTGGGAGTGGAAAAATTTCCATCAGGGTAGAATCTTTAAAAAGACCTACCCCCACACTCTCATAGGGAGAACCAGTGTGCTTGACATATGGAACATTGCCATCTGAGGAGGAAGAGGCAAAGAAAGACATCTGGTCGACAGTGACAATATTCCCTTGATGGGGAAAACGAATCACATGAAATAGGGAGGAGGCTACAACATGCATAACATGGGTCCAGCTCTGGCGGAGTAGAAGATTGTAATTAAGATTGGCTTCAACAATCTTTACCTCGACTTGCACTGTCTTGCCTTCCAGAGTAATGGCAAGGTTAGGTAAGACACTGAAGGGTCATGAATCATGCCCATCGAAAGCTTCCAAAGTGTTTAGAGATTGGTTCAAAGCAGGAGAACCAATAGCCTTCCAACATGCAATTGACATGATGCAGGTGGAAGCACCTTCATCGATGACAGTCCTTTGGATGGTATTCTCATTAATGATTACCTGAATGAGAAAGACAATCTCATGAGGGAGGCACAGAACATGGTTCTCTAGATCAAAACATATCAAATTGGAATTGGTGGGATCGATACCCCTGATAGCTGACAACAAATATTTCTGCTGCGATGGGAAGCTTTGGAGCACTGCAAGAGCCGACATAGCTAAGGACGCCTGAGCCAAATACTCAACAATATTATAGTGCTGAGCAGCTCAGGAATTAGGATTGTATGAGGATTTCTGCAACACACCTCGAGAGGGTGGACATATAGCAGAATCAAGGTTAGGGTGCTTGATATGAAGAGGGCCAAAACTCGGGGAAGAAGAAGAAGGGGTGGCTTCTTTCTCTTTCCCAGCTGCTGGAGCAGGAGTTTGATAATCTTTCGATCTAGTAGCCACGTTAATAGGCATACTCATCATGAACACTTGAGATCCCGAGGAAGAAGATTGGGGTTAGTCTACCATTTGGGTCTGCTGAGACAGAAATGGCTCTTTGAGGACAGCGGGGGTCCCTTTGAGAAAGCGAATAACTTCAGATCGTCGGGGACAATCCTTAGCGTAGTGATATTCATCGCAAATGAGGCATGGATACTTGGGTTTCTGTTGTGAAGATTCACCAGCAAATGATTTAGGAGGACCCCATTTTGGGGCATCGGCCTTACCCTTGCCTTTACCTTTCTTATTACCTTTCAAGGATTTGTCCGCTACGGTATACTGGACTACGTGGACCTCTGAGGTTTTACCAGGGCCAGGTGGATTCTGGGAAGAACTATTAGGAACAACATTTGAGACCGAATTTTGTTTGGAAGAAGATTTAGCAGGGGTCTAGGATACTGAACCAATATCTCCATCGACAGGAGATACAACTTGTGACTTTGATGCCTCAGGATTGGATGATGGCCGCGGAGCATCAGGTAATAACTCGTACAAAGTTCCAGACTGAGAGTAAACTAGATCTAAGTACTGGGCATGAGTAATGGATTTCTCTTCAGTAACGCATCCACCCATAGCTATATCGCAAGAAATTGGGGCCACAAATGATTTAGTGAACCATTCAGTGAGAAAATGATCAACAATCTCAAATTTGATCAGGCGACGTCTACATCTCCATTCATGGATGTGATCGGACATGTGTATCACAGTATCTTGCTTAAGTGGTGTGAGCAAATAGGTACCAATTTCATAGTGAACCGACAACTAAAAATGCATGAGGAAAGCCATGGATAAAGAGTTAAAGTCATGGTAAGTACTTCGAGGGAGCTCGATGTACCACTTGGCTACAGTGCCTATGAGGATTCTTTGGAAAAGACAGAGACAAATGGAATCATCAACGTACGAGTTTGATGAACACCAGAGGTGATATGCCATCACATGGGCTTGAGGATCTTCTTTTGCTTTCCCATCGAACTTTGGACAATCTCTTGGTATCTTGGATGGCACCGGAGGCCAGTATGGTGAATGAAGGATTGGATCATTCGTAAGGCGAGATACATTTGGCAACTTGAGTGTGGCCAAGAATGGAAATTGGGTGTTAAAAGGCATAGGGGGTTGGTAAGCGGGTCAGAACGGAGGAGCCCATCCCCGCTGGTAAGGATTTTGACCACACAGTGGGGGATTTTGGCCATATGGCATCTGATGCTACCCCCATTGCGGGTTACCTTGACCATAGGGAGGATTTTAACCTTGAACACCTTGGATTTGTCTGGCCATAGGTTGTTGATAAGCAACGTATGGGTTAAAAGGTTGTTGAGCCCATTGATCTTGGACATATGGATATTGGACCTGTTGTCCTTGAACATATGGGTGATGAACCTGTTGTCCCTGAACAAGAGGATTTTGGACTTGATTCCCTGGGCATAAGTTTGATACACTTGTTTCCTTTGGACATAGGGATTCTATACCTGCTACCCTTGACCAAAAGGATTTTGAACCTATTGACATAGGGCATTAGGGTTTTGTACCTGATGCCCTTGGCCAGAAGGATTCTGAACCTGTTGACCCAGGCCATTAGGATTTTGGGCCTACTGCTGCAGGACTTGACCTTGGCCTTGGCCTTGCAAGGGTTGACCCTGCTGATATGTTTACAAGGGTTGTTGCTGCCCAGGTTGGTTTTTTTGTTGCAAGGGTTGACCTTGCGGTTGAAAAATTTGTCCCTGGGGCTACAGAGGTTCTCCCTACAAGGACATGGGATCGGAGGTGTGCGGAGCATATTGCATTTGCAGCTGCACGGTTTGCTGCAACTGTTGCAAGGGTTGACGTTGCGGTTGCTGCAATTGACCTTGCTGCGGGATCATTTTCCCTTGCTATTGCGCGGATAGCCCTTATTGCAATAGAGGTTGCCCTTGCGGTAAAAAAGGTTACCCTTGTTGTTGTAGAGGCTATCCTTGCTGTTGCAAGGGTACTTGAATAGTGCCTGAAAAATTTCTGAACTGAATCTGGCCATAGCCGCCCTGGAAGGTGGATGAGCCAGGCTGAATTTACTGCCCAGAATGAAGGGTGTAAGGTTGATTAACCATTCCTTGAGAACCATATGGAATGTAAGGAGTCTAGTATTGGACTTGAGCCTCATAGGGCTGCTGATACTAGACATTGCTCGATCCAGACAGACCAATGGGATTTTGAACATGTTGGTACTGGACATTGCTTGATTTGGTAGGATCAGCAGGGTTATGAATAACGCCAGAAGAAGGCTGGTTCATACCAAGCATGTGAGCTTGTGAGCCACTCACATTGGTGGCACTTGACACCATAGAAACATTTAGGTTTTTCCCCCCAGGCGGTGGCACAGCTTGGTCACTAACTAGAGGGATGGAAGAACTGATAGAGACATTCTTCGAAACCGCCGGTTGGGATTGACGGGTGACTGGGATCGATGATACAAGAGTGTTTGGAATGGTGGGTTGCACCAGGACTGAGGTAACAGCCTGTTGGGAAGTCATGTTCACAATGAATGGACCTGAAGTAGGCATGGCGCCTGATGCCCAAACAGGGTTATGGTAAAGTGATGAGGCACTAGGTGTACCTGAAACCAACTATGCCAAAGACACATAGTTAGGTGGAAAACTGGCGGGAATACCCCCTGTATAGGGGAAACCCTCAGGAGGAAAAGGTTGTTCTTCCTCCTCGACAGTGTGTGGAGTAGAAACTTCTGACTCTTCCAGAGAAGTGACTGGAGCATCACCTTCAGGTTCCATATCCGGGAACAAATGATGATGAATGGCTGAAGAAGTACGAGGGGATAGTTCCAAAGGAACACCCAGCTATTCGTACGGACTGTAAGGACGCTATGGTGATATCTTACGAGGGGATAGTTCCAAAGGAACACCCAGCTAGTCGTATGAACTGTAAGGACGCTATGGTGATATCACAACAGGGTAAAATAGAGGATTCAGAGGGTAGATAACTAGTCCAAGCTGACCGTCAGTGGTCGGTGAGTTCTCAGGAGTTTGAACGAGATTGTCCGAAGATTCCAGGCCAAGATCAGCGGATGACCTATTATCGAAAGTAGGCAGAGGACGAGATGACAAAGGTTGAATGCTAAGAACAATTCTGAGTTGAACATCTTGGTCCTCGAGTGACTCTAGTAACTCAGGAAACGACTCAAACCATCTTTCAGGTGGGGGAGAGGAAGAGGAACTGGGTGAACCAGATGGTTTAGCCACGATGACCTTGTCTTAGCCGACATAAAAATAAATTTCAAGGATTTAAAATGTTCTTTTAAGGGAAACTCACGATTTGTTCTCAAAAAAGACTAACAGGGTGTTATCGGATTGTGGGTAATCAATTATTAAGACACATAAAAAACTGGTTCTCTTTCATTTTTTAAGAGTCGAGAAAGAAACAAAGATGAATCTATTTCTTTCAATTGGAAACGAGCTCGAAAGGACAAGTGCTCGAATGCTATTTTAAGTTTAATGAGTCAAAAATATCAAATGACTGCTCTGGATGATCTAAGTAAACAAGATTACCAGGCAACCGTGAACTGCAGAATACCTCTTGGCGAACCGAGAAGTACGAGTAGGCAATCTCCTCGAATGTTGTGTTCGGTGTATCACTTTTGCAAGGCGACCGACTCAACTTCCTAAGGATAAAGGATCGCAGCCTAGAGGGGTCTCCCGTTATATACTCGATGGTACAAGGAGCACAAATCCGTACTAGCGCTGTCTAATGCCGAAGCTAATGACAGCTGCTAGGTTTAACGATGTAGAAACACGTCTCTAGCCTAGACCTTCTAGATATGATCGTTAAATGTCAAATGCGCCTTAGGTTAATTGGATTCATTTTAAAGTTTATCTTGAGTTATGTTTTAGTTTTCAGGTCTTAGCGATGCAACCCAAAAAACCTACAATGCAAATAAATGAGACAAGACCCTTTCAATTCAATGAATTGCCTACACTAGAGAGGGTAGAAACTACACAATCAAATGCAAAGAACCAAGCAACTGAAAGCAAAATGATCTTTCACTACTTCACTTTTGGAAAAAAATAAACTAATGAAAAATGCATTCCAATTCCTAATTTTGTGACAAGCACATTTCTAACAGTCCTTTCACAAGAAAAAATAGTTCTTTTCCTTTTTTCAAATGCCAATGCAATCCTAGTCTCCAATGATGCAGGCTATCGTAGCACAATGATGCAACAAACTAGAATTTCATATTTTTCATGAAACAACGAAATAAACTTTTTGCATACAACACTTCAATAAAAGAGTTTTCGAGACAATCAGCTCTTCAAGCAAATGAAAACATGAAAAGAGAGGCTCATTCAGACTAATGAAGCACCAACTTTACCAACAACAATACAAGCAACGTAATCCATGCTAGAAAAGAAACGTTTAGAAAAGCACACGAAAATTTTTCAAACTTGTGTAATAGAGGTCAAAGTCACAAAAATACCGCAAAATAAATGTAAGGAGTATGTACACCTACAACTCGACTCACTGAGTCCACAAACAACCGAATGGATGAATCTTGATGTCTTAGTGCCACTGACCACTCAATGACTCAAGAAATCAAGCATAAAGATGATAAGCCAACAATCAAACAAAACCAAATGAAAAGAAACTTTCCAGTCAGGGAGAAAACATTCTAAAAGGCTTACGGGGTCAAAATCATGAGAGAAAAACACACTGGCCAAGATTGGGGACAAACCCTAATCTTCACTTACATAAATGTTGCATGATTGCATACAGACTTCTAACTTGAATTTCTCCAACTAATTAATCCATAATGAATTAATTAATTATTTCCAAGCAGTTGGTGAGACTAAATTCGATTTTAATTCAAGGACAAATTAAAATTAGAACATTCTGGATTCTATTTTATCTTTTCTTGTTGCTATTTTCAACACTCCCTCTCAACAAGAAAGGAATTCAACTCAATCCTGATTGTGAACCTTTGGAATGTTATGCATACAACACTTCTCTCTAGTGTTTTTTCTCCAGCAACTCCAAAAACAAAAAAACATCCAACCTGAATCAGTATGATGCATCTGTCATCAAAGTCTCTGACTGTTATTGCCTCTGTCAACTGAAAAATTTGCGCTTCGGCTGACTCTGCCTTTCTGCACTGTTGTCAATCCTTCTCTGCGCTCTTCAGTATCTGACTGCTCTAGCCTCTATCACTTTGATCTTTGACTGCATCAATTCCACTGATTCCTCCCGCGACTATGTACTTTGGGCTCCCGTAGCAAGGTACGATCCATGAAATAAAACCTCTCAATGGACCCTGCCCAATTTCAGCCTTCTTGGGACTATCACTTCACATCGCCCTACCTCACACCTGGAGGTATGGCTACATGTGATCCCTCTGCCCACTTCTCTAATTGTGGCTCCTCCACAATTGTCTGAGACTTCTTCTAGGACTTCATGTTGAGAGGTAATTTACTCTCCCTCTCAACCACCAAGTCTCTAACATTTGCCTTGCTCCTCAAGGCTTTGCATGCATGTTGAACCTCAAGAGCATACAGGTTCTGAACTCATGAACTGATCTGTTTCACCTGTCTCGTGGTGATGTGTCTAAGGAAAACCTTTCCCTTACTAAAGACAACATCGTAGCCTTTTTCCTCCAATATCGCGACCGATACCAAGTTCTTCTTCAGTCCAGGCACATACTTCACATCTGTCAAGGTGATAGGAGCTCCATGCTCCCTCTGAAAAGCAACCATGCCCACTCCTGAAACACTAAACCTTTCATCGTCACCCATCTCTATGCGCATCTTGAGGTATTTCTCCTCCAAGGTACTGAATAAAATTTTATCGGCGGTCATGTGGAATGAAGCTCCACTGTCAAGATATCAACCACAACCCATCATCGATGACACCATGCATGTGATGAGGGTAAAGTCCATTTCGAACTGAGAGGCTAATTCCTCACCTTCCGATCCTTCCGAGGATCCCTTCTTGGACTTCCTCGAGGGGAATCTAATGACAATTAAAGCATCTCACTTTAGACTTGTCACCCTTCTTCCCTCCATGAGAATAATTTGATTCAGAATGGGATGCATTCCCCTTTCCTTTCCTTGCCTTACTTGCTAAGGCCAGATTTTCTTCATCATCATCCTTGGATGAAGAACCATCTTGTGTGCTCCTCCTAATCTCCTCCTGCATGAGATCCGACCATAGTCGTTCCTAATCTAATAGTTTCTCCCTTCCATTCACAGAGTCCTGGTAGCTATTCCAGTGCTTTGGAAAGCCAAGGAGAGCAAGGCTCTGTAGAATTTTCTCTACAAATCAGCTAGCTCACTGATATCATGTAGAAATTTCACCTGCAGATCCAACTGATATATGCAATGTACTAAAGCGTAATAGTAGATCTACATCTACCATAAACTTATCGGAAGCTTAATTGAACATGAGCAACATCAAGCATGAACAGATATAACTGAGAATGAGAAGTAATCAACCATAACACAGAAGATATAACCTGGGGAAATCACCAGCCTAAAACCCCATCTCTGTATTATCAATCAAGTGGAAATCCTCAACAACATACAAAAAGAATCAGCTCAAAAGCTATCCTGCTCTCTCTGTACTCTGATGATTAAGCTCATGGACTATCTAGGCCTGTATATATAGGCTCCACAAGTCCTCCAAGCTCCTATTTCCTTGCGCAATTTTGATTGGGGTCCAATGTCATAACATGTGTGAATTGGCCACATCATACCTGCTGTAACCTCAAGTCCAACTACACAATCCATAAGGAATAATATTCCTTCTGCATGCAAGGAATATTCACAAGGAATATCCTAGCAACTGATAGTACATTGTCCCTCCATCTGATCTCAACTGGGTCTCTGTATGAACTGACATGCATGAGTTATTTAAGCTATAATATTCAGTTATCTGAAAATACCAGTTGTTACATGCATGCAAGCATTAACAAACTGAATCTCATTAATTTAACAAACTGTTAAATTAATCTAACTGGACTTGACTAAGTTAAACTAAGTCAACTGATCATACTCAATATAGAACTCATCCTTATCTCTTTAACTGATGGATAAATTCCTCAATTAATAGATAAATTGTTGCATGTTCTCACATAGACTTCAAGTTTGATTTTCCTTAACTAATTAACTCAAACTGAATTAATTAATTAATTTACAAACTATTGTTAATATCAAATTCGAATTTTACTTCCTATTTCTAGTCCAAGGACTGACTAAAATAGGAATCCACACTGAACTGCTAAAAATAGAACTTCTATTTTTAGCACTTCCATTTTTCATTCCCTGTTGCCTAATCTAGCACTGGTACCCAAACTGCTATTTTTAGCAATTTATTGTTGCCATTTTCAACACTCCCTCTCAACAAGAAAAGCTTCCTCTCGAACCCGATCTTGTACCTTCAGAATGTTCTGCATGCAAAACTTCTACTAAGTGTGGTTGCTCCAACAACTCTCGGAACAAAAAAACTCCCAACTGACCTCTCTATTGCGTTAGAAACATACTCTAATGCTAAAGCTCTACCTGCTGCTGACAAGTGCTCCCTCTGTGACCTCTGTGCTACTGCAACATCTCCATGCATCTTGCACCATTGCACAACTCTCTGTGCTACCCTGAACTGGTGCAACACACTTGTGCCTCTCACATTGTTGCAGCCTGCTAGCTCTGCGCTGTCCTGGGATTCCCTGCACTGTAGCTCTCTCTACCACTCCATCTGCATCTATCTCTACCCAATCAGTCAGTTCTGCTACTCCTCAACGGGGCTCCTGTAGCAAAGTTGAATCAAAGAGGTTGGTTACCTCGAGGATCCTGCCCCTATTCCAGCCTTCTTGGGACGATCACTCCACATCGCCCCACCTCCTACCTAGAGGTATGGATGCATGTGTTCCCTCTACCCACCTGGCTCTAAGTTTCCCCCTACTGGAGGTCTCTACATGAGTAGATGTCTCTACTCGATCTCCTCTCAGCTTCCCCTATTGTGGTTGCTCCACAACCTCCTGAAGCTACTGCACCAATCGTGGCTCCTCCATAATTGTCTGAGACTTCTTCTGGCACTGCATGTTGAGAGGTAATGTAATCTCCTTCTCAACCACCAAGTCTCCATCAGTTGCCTTGCTGCTCAAGGCTTTGCATGCATCTTGTACCTTAAGTGCATACAGGTTCTTGACCCATGAACCAATCTGCTTCACCTATCTAGTGATGATGTGTCTAAGGAAAACCTTTCCCTTACTGAAGACTACATCATAGCCTCTATCTTCTAGCATCGCGATCGACACCAAGTTTCTCTTCAGTCCTGGTACATACTTGACATCGGTC
This sequence comes from Pinus tabuliformis, assembly GCA_031772625.1. Lineage (NCBI taxonomy): Eukaryota > Viridiplantae > Streptophyta > Pinopsida > Pinales > Pinaceae > Pinus > Pinus tabuliformis. Next base: position 991,654,095 of record CM062820.1, read on the forward strand.
AAGGTACGGCGAGCTCCATGCTCCCTCTAAAAAATAACCATGCCTACACCTGAGACACTATAATTTTCATCATTACCCATCGCTATGAGTATTTGGAGATATTTCTCCTCCAAAGTACTGAACAAACTCTTGTCACCGGTCATGTGGAAAGAAGCTCCACTATCAAGAAACCAACCACTTCCCACCATGGATGAAACCAAGCATGCAAAGAGTGTGAAATCCAACTCGAACTGTGAAGCAAGTGCCTCATCTTCAGATCCTTCCCCGGATCCCTTCTTGGATTTCCTCAGTGTACAATTTGTAACAAAATGGCCCACCTCATGACAACGAAAGCATCGCACTTTTGATTTGTAAAACTTCTTCCCACCATGGGAAGAACTGGACTCAGAAAGAGAAACCTTCTCCTTCCCCTTCTTCACCTTACTCGCTAAGGCATAGTTTTCTTCATTGTCCTTGGATGAAGAACTATCTCTGGTGCTTCTTCTTATCTCCTCCTGCATCAAATCCAACCAAAGTCGTTCCCAATCTAGCAGTTTCTCTCTTCCATTAACCGAGTCCTGGTAGCTATGCTAGCTCTTAAGAAGACTGAGGAGTGCAAGACTCACCATGTCATCATCAGCTGTCACGATCCCTACACTTCCAAGCTCATCCCTGCATGAGGTGAGCTTGTTCAGATACATAGAGATCGTGTCATCCTTTTCACACTTGATCTTTTGAAGTTTTTCCTTCAGTTCCAGCTTCTTCTGATCACTGCTATTCTGATAAAGATCTTTCAGTGTTTTCCAAATTGAAAATGGAGTCTCCTTCCCATGGAGGCTCGAGACAATGTGATATCGAACTCCCTCCAGAAGGATTCTCCTTGCTCTAGCCACACACTTCTTCCATTCCGCCAGTTGAGTAGCATCAGTCGGGTTTGGGAATTCTTGATCAATGAAGTCCTTAAGGCCATTATCTTCTAATACTGCCTCCATGCGATCCTTCCAGGCTATATAATTAAAACTGCTATCAATGGCATATTCGAGTCTCAAACCATAGAACACCATCGGTGAAATAGATGTGATAAGAACTCAATTCAATATTCAGAAACCACAAACTTCAAATTCTCCCTTCTTGTATACTGTTCTTCCTTGATCACCTGTGCTCTGATACCATGTCGAATTTTCTCTACAAATCAGCTAGCTCACTGATATCATGTAGAAATTTCACCTGCAGATCCAATTGATATATGCAATGTACTAAAGCATAATACTAGATCTACATCTACCATAAACTTAGCGGAAGCTTAATTAAACATGAGCAACATCAAGCATGAATAGATATAACTGAGAATGAGAAGTAATCAACCATAACACAAAAGATATAACCTGGGGAAAGAACTAGCCTAAAACCCCATCTCTGTATTATCAATCAAGTGGAAATCCTCAACAACACATAAAAAGAATCGGCTCAAAAGCTATCTTGCTCTCTCTGTACTCTGATGATTAAGCTCATGGACTATCTAGGCTTGTATATATAGGCTCCACAAGTCCTCCAAGCTCCTATTTCCTTGCGCAGTTTTGATTGGGGTCCAATGTCATAACATGTGTGAATTGGCCACATCATACCTGTTGTAACCTCAGGTCCAAATACACAATCCATAAGGAATAATATTCCTTCTGCATGCAAGGAATATTCACAAGGAATATCCTAGCAATTGATAGTACACTGTCCCTCCATCTAATCTCAACTGGGTCTCTGTCTGAATTGACATGCATGAGTTATTTAAGCTATAATCTTTAGTTATTTGAAAATACTAGTTGTTACATGCATGCAAGCATTAACAAATTGAATCTCATTAATTTAACAAACTGTTAAATTAATCTAACTGGACTTGACTAAGTTAAAATAAGTCAACTGATCATACTCAATATAGAACTCATCCTTATCTCTTTAACTGATGGATAAATTCCTCAATTAATAGATAAACTGTTGCATGTTCTCACATAGACTTCAAGTTTGATTTTCCTTAACTAATTAACTCAAACTGAATTAATTAATTAATTTACAAACTGTTGTTAATATCAAATTCGAATTTTACTTCCTATTTCTAGTCTAGGGACTGACTAAAATAGGAATCCACACTGAACTGCTAAAAATAGAACTTCTATTTTTAGCACTTCCATTTTTCATTCCCCATTGCCCAATCCAGCACTAGTACCCAAACTGCTATTTTTAGCAATTTCTTGTTGCCATTTTCAACAGGCTCACCATATCATCATTGGCAGTAGTTATTCCCACACTACCAAGCTCATCTCTGCAAGTGGTGAGCTTGTTTAGATATGTGGAAATAGTATCGTCGTTCTCCATCTTGATTCTTCGAAGCTTATCCTTGAGCGCCAATTTCCTCTGGTCGCTATTGTTCTAGTAGAGGTCCTTCAATGTCTTCCACATTGAATATGGAGTATCCTTCCCATGGAGACTTGAGACAATATGGTCTCGAACTCCCTCAAGGATGATCCGTCTCGCCCTCGCCACACACTTCTTCCACTCAGCCAACTCTTGTGCATTAGTTGAACCTGGCTTTGGGATTTCTTGATCAATGAAATCCTTCAAGCCATTGTCTTCTAATACAGCCTCCATGCAATCTTTCCATGCTATGTAATTCGAGCTACCTTCCAAGGCATACTCGAGTCTCAAGCCATAGAACGCCATTGGCCAACCTTGAAGTATGATAAGAATTCAATTTTCACCTGCAACCCTGAACTTCAAACTTCAAATTCTCTTCTCTGTATACTGTTCACAGCTCCGATAAACTAGGCTCTGATAAACTTGGCTCTGATAACATGTAGAAATTTCTCTATAAATTAGCTAGCTCTGATACCATGTAGAAATTCTGCAACTTCTCTACAAATCTAGCTCTAAGATCATGTAGAAAATCTAACTGTAGGTTAACCCGATAATGCAATATAACTAAAGCAAAATACTATAACCTACTTGTACTGTCAATTTGTGGAAGCTTAAAATTGAGCAAGATCAATATGAACACATATAACCAGAAGAAGAAGAATCAATGCACATGAAACACAAAAAATACTCAGGGGAAAGCCTCAGCTAAAAAGCCCACTATCTGTATTATCATACAAGGTGGAAATACATCATTATTATACAAAGCCTTAGCTCTCGCAGCTAGCCAGCTCTCAGTACAATCCTCCTAGATGCTCACGGGCAAACAAAGCTTCTCTCAAGCCTTCCTCTCTACCCTCCAAAATCCTATTTCCTTGCACATTTCCTTTGGGATGATATCCTTCACCCAGTGGAACACTGTTCTCACACACTGCTCTAACACATTGTCAGAACTGCGCAATCCTCAAGGAACCTTCCCTTGACTACATGCATTGGTTTCCTTTATAGGAAAACACATGCAACTGATAGTACATTGTCCTTGACATTTAGCTCAACTAGGTCTTTCTCAGAATAGACATGCATGAGTTTCTGATGAGGGAATCTTTAGTTATCTGGAGTACACTGGTTGAGTGCATGCATGCATCAACTGACTGATAACTCACAATTAGTTCCTCAAATAGTTTGGAACTAATTTAACTGGACTTAACTCAGTAAATTGAGTTAACTAATTACAACTCAAATATAACTCAATCTTATCTCCTTAATTAAGGGATAATCTCCTTAATTTAAGGGATAACTGTTGCATGACTGCAGAAAGACTTCTAACTTGAATTTCTCCAACTAATTAATCCATAATGAATTAATTAATTATTTCCAAGTAGCTGGTGAGACTAAATTCGATTTTAATTCACAATTTTAATTCAAGGACAAATTAAAATTGGAATATTCTGGATTCTATTTTTATCATTTCTTGTTGCTATTTTCAACACCACCTAATTATCATCCATTTGATTATCCATTTCAAAATGAAATTCCTTTGTCTACATCAGTCTTTACTTGGTTTTAAAGATAAAGCAGGGGGCTCTTGCAGATTAGCTTTTATATGTACTCATTTGTCACATGTAGAGCCTCTGCTGCTAGCAGGCGTCCATAGCCTCGACATGGTTACCTTTTAAGCAGCAATGATTCAGTATCCCAACCAGATAAGAGTGCAATTTTTAGAGATAAATTCAGATTCATATACTTACATCTTTTTCTTTCTTTTTTAAACAGTTTTTTTGTTTGTTAAAAACTTCATTTTTTTTTCTTCTTAAAGGTCATTGTCTTGGTTTGGTGGCCAAAATTGACAATGACATCCACTGGTTGTAATTCAATTGAACAAGCTAGCTCGTGATGAGACCCCTTGTCTTTTGATTAAAATAATCTCAAGCCATTACCATGTTTTGATATGCAGTATTGGTAATGTCATTTTATTACTTCCCTGTGATCATGGTAAGTCGGTTCTTGATGAGACCTATTATCCTTCAATTTTAAGTATATTTTAGAATTACACTCTAAAAAGAAAAAATTTACCAGATGGGGAGAATCATTGACTCCTTAAGAGTTTCTGGATGACAATTATAGAGCTAAGGATGATTTTCTACAGAGAGTCTTTGCTTTGTTATAGATACTTTTCTTGATCGATGGTAGAACAAAGGTTTCTTTATAAAGTTGAGGTTTTGCAAAGGACAAGTAATTTTGGTGGAAAACAAGTAGATTTCAGAGCAATAGAACTTAGCTTATGTTTCAAATGTGAAAATTATCTTCTCAACAGTCTCTACTTATACAAGCAAAAAGTCAAAACATAAAAGAGGCTATTATTGTAAAGGCCAAAAGTAAATGTTATTTAACTTTTATTTTCCTAGAAAAAGTAAAGGCAATAGTGTACAAGGGATATAAGAGGTTATCTTGTATGAAAAATATTTCTTCAAAATCAGCCCATTAACAGGTAGAGAATCTCTCTTGCCTGATAAATCCTACAGTAAAAAGGTGGATGGGCCGATCAGTTCCACAATTTGAAATGGGCCAAGCCACATTCTTTGGAATTTGGTATGCTTACCTTTTTCCTCATGTGATTTATTCCACTTCAATACAAGGTCTCTAAGTTTAAAGGATTTAGGACTTACAGAATTTGCATCAAATGAATATTTAACTAATTGTTGATGATGTGCATGTGTGATTTTGGCTTTATCTCTTTCTTCTTCGAGCTTGAGGATCTGCGATTGCCTTAATTTCATAGAAGAGGAAGGAGTTTCTTCAATAAATTGAACTAGGGCTAGAGTGGGAATGAATATATTTGTAGGGAGAACAAATTCTTTCCCATAGACCAAATTAAAAGGAGAAGTGCCTATTGAGGCCTTTTGTGTTATTCAATCTACCCATAGAGAAAATGTCAAAGATTTATGCCAATTTTTCTGACTTTGATCAATGGTTCGTTTGATGATTCTTATGAGATTTTTGTTTGTAGATTCGGCCAAACCATTTCCCTAAGGATAATAGTTAGCATAATATTTAAGTTTAAAACCTCTTTTAAGAGAAAACTCTGTCATAGAATTTCCTATGAACTAAGATGCATTGTCAAAGATGAGGGCAGTTGGTAGACCAAATCTAGTAATAATAAACTGATCAATAAATTCAATGATGTTTTCATAATTGGCTACCTTAAGTGGAATCACTTCCACCCATTTTGTGAAGTAATCAGTTACTATAAGGATATACCTATGCTGCTTTGAAGAGTGAGGAACAATCTCACCTATTATGTACATGCCCCATTGTTCAAATGGTTGTTCAATGTTGACTAGCTGCAATGGTAATGCGGGTTTCCTTGGTCTTCCAACAACTATTTGACGAATTTTACATTTCCTTCCATATTCGTGTGCATATTTGAATAAGGTTGGCCAATAATAGCTAGCATGCAGGATTTTATGTGTTGTTGTGTCTCCCCCAAAATGTCCACCAGCTGGTCCATCACGGAGTTCCTGCAAAACATTTTCTATGTCATATTTTTCAAGGCATCTAAGAAAAATAGAATCATAATTTTTCCTAAACAACACATCATTGATGATTTCATATTGCTTATCTTTTATTCTCAAAGCCCTTTTTCTTTTATAACTAAGTTGCATAGGGTCATATCCATTTTTCAAGTAAAAGATGATATCAACATATTTAGATTCAGTATCATTGAGGCTTACCTCAAATATTTGTATATCGTCACCTGAATCTTGTAGTGTTGGTAAATTGGATGCTCATGCTAACATTATGCAAAAACCTTGACCTTTAACAATTTTAGCTAGTTTGATCTCAATGTCATATTCTTGCAGTGCAGTTACCCAATTCGCTCTTTTCTCGCCCACCTCTCTTTGCATCAGTAAATTTCTCACTGCTAGGAATGGGACTATTACCTTAGTGTGAGTCTTGAGAAGGAAGGGTCTGAAATTCTTTATTGATTTGAAAACAACAAAAGCTTATTTTTTAACATCTAAGTAGTTTAATTCAGCCCCCTACAAATTAGAGCTAAAAAAAGAAACCGGTGCTTCGATTTTGTCATCATTGACCTGTGTCAGTATAGCTGCATATGATGTCTCAGAAGAAAAGGTATATAAAATGAAATGATTAGAAAAATTTGGGGTTGCTAAAGAGGGAGCATTTATGATTGCTTGTTTAATCATATTAAAAACTTCATGCTCGATATGCCCCCATTTAAAAAAAAATAAATCTTAATCATAGATTGGAGAGGTAAAATAATTTGTGAAAAGTCAGGGACAAATATTTTGACAAAATTTATTTGACCTAGGAAAGATTGCATGGATTTTTTGTTATGAGGTAAAGTGATTTTAGAAATTTCTCTTATCCTATCAGGATCGATAAGAATTCCTTATTTGGATACAATAAATCCAAGGAGCTTTCCTTCACTCAAAGCAAAGAAAGGTTGCTTAGGATTGAGAGAAATTCCATACCTCTAACAACACTAAAAGATTTGTTTTAAATCCTTTAAATTATTACTGCGCTTTTTGGAATACACAATTATGTCATATGAATAAATTACCACTAATTTGTTCACCAAACCTTTGAAAGCTATGTCCATGGCTCTCTGAAATGTTGCACCATCATTGATTAATCCAAATGGCATCTTTTGATAGGCATAGGTGCCCCATTTGGTTTGAAATGTAGTCTTTAGTTGTCATCTGGATGTACTAAAATCTGATTATAACTTGAAAATCCATCTAGAAAAGACATCAATTCTGAGCCTGCAACTGATTGCAGTATCTGTTCCATAGGGGGCAATGGAAAGTTATCCTTCTGACAAGATTTGTTGAGATTGCAAAAGTCTATACATATTCTAATATAACCATTCTTTTTCCTGACTGGGACAAGGTTAGAAACCCACCTTGAATGCCCTATAGGAAAAAATATTTTGGCTTTGAGAAGCTTATTCAAATCAAATTTGATCTGATTTTCTAAATTCGGATGAATCTTTCTCAACTTCTGTTGCACGGGCTTTTCATTGGATATCATGGGAATGGTATGTTGAATGATGGAAGTATCATATGTCTTGAGATCTTCATAATTCCAAGAAAAAACATTTTTGTATTTCTTTAACAACTGAACAAAGGCTGACCTTTCATCTAGCGTAAGACCGAGTCCTAGATTGATATTTTGAGGTTTAAGGTCAGTTCCAAGATTAACTAATTCAAATCTCAAAGTTGAACTTTGAAGCTTTGAGTTAGTGGGTTTCTTGAACTTGTCCTTAAGATCATATAAGTCTTCCATCTTAACCACAGATTTAGGCATGGAATTTGCAGTCATTTCTTGCTTAAGTTGGCTGTCATGTTGATCTTCATCAATTATCTGGTCGTCGTAAGAGCCTTCGGATGTTAGAAAACTTATGATATCCGGATCATTATTAAAGACTCGCCAATTGGTGATATTGTCAAGAATAGAAGGCCTAAAAATTAATTCAATAGAAAAGCGATCGAGGCTATAATCTCCTGGTGGAATGAGCTTGGATGCAACATTAGCCAAAAGATTGGCACTTGCATTTTGGAGTCTTGGGATAGGGGAAATGTTAAATGCTGTAAAATGAGAGGTGAGGTCCTGGACTAATGATTGATAATGTTTCAAGTGTCCAGAGAGGTAGTGTATAGTATTCCTTACCTGCTTAATTACAATTTCTGAATCTCCAAACACTTGAAGATATTTGATATTAAGGCCGATAGCTTTATACAACCCTTGAACTAATGCTTCATATTCGGTAGTGTTATTTGTGCATTCAAATTCAAGTCTGCATGCTAACATAGTTTTTTCCCCTTCTGGGCTAACTAATATGCATCCTGCTCCAGCTCCATCGTTAGATCTAGATCCATCAAAATATAATTTCCAAAATAAAGACTTAACTACAGGTCTATCTACAAAATTTATACATTTAGAAGCATCTATTTGAGAGTAATTTTCAACTTGTGATATAACAGAATTTTCCAAGAAGGGTGAAGTATTTGCATTAAAATTTCCTAGAAATGATTCAACTAAGTAATTTCCAATGATATTGTTGTTGTATGCTACTAGTTCATTTTCTCCCTCCAATTCCGTGATGATATGCTTTTGATATTTCTCTCAGTCAACCCTTATTTGATTCAGCTTACCATTATAGGGAAGCCACATGTGGGACAGTCAATTGCAAAATAGCCATGAAGCTTTTCTGACCAGTCTCTGCTAAGGATTAAGCCGTAGAATTCTGGGATATTAGCCACAAGGATGTCAATGACTTGACATACTTTCGGGTTTGATGAGAGTCGAATAGTGACTTGATTGAGTTCCCCTATAACTTTGACTTGAGATTGATCTAACTTCACAATGCGAGCAACAGATTTTTTGGGGCTCCACATTCAATTTCACACAAACTGTTCTTGGTAGAATGTTGGATGAAGCTCTAGAATCAACTAAAAAATTGTGTAGATTTTTATTGAAAACCTCAAAAGTCAAAAGAAATGGAGGTGTATGGGATTTGGATTTTTATCCTATTAGAGAGATATCAGTTGAATTGATTTTATCTAATGAGGTATTAGGAGGCCTTCCCATTTCTTGAGTAGCCTGTGAGATTACAATAATGGGAAGAGGAGAAGTAGGGTCTCTTTTAGTTCTTTGAGAAATAGCTTATGTTGATGTTTTAACTTTCTAAGCTCATGGAATGTAATATTCGCCCCGGTATTTTTCATATCTTCAATGATGTTGTATTCCATTTCATCAAAGACTAACAGGGTTTTAGTTGAAGGTGAAGAATTTGATTGAGGAGGAGTGGTTTGAGTGGATTTGGGGGAATATTTATTACCTATTACTTTATCTTTGGGAGCTGGAGTTGATGCTTTCTATTTTGTATTTGTTTGTGGAAAATCAATAGTGCTTCTACACTTGGTTGCGACAGGTAATTCTTCTTGTGCTTCTTCATTAGGAAGGATAAAATCCCACATTACTTGTAATTCAACTACTTCTTCTATAGTTTGTTCTTTAGTTTGTTCTTCAGCTGTTGAGATTTCCTCTTCAGATGTTGAGATTTCATCGTCAGTTTGTTCTTCAGCTGTTGAGATTTCCTCTTCCTCTACATCTGATTCAACATTTGATATGGTACTTGGAGGCTTAGGATCAGAGGAAGGGTTTCTTTTGTAAGGTCTGTAAGCTTTCCTTGAGGAAGTCTCAACTACCTGTTTTTTGATGTCAACCATTTCATTGGACATGGTTTTTAGGACCTTTTGCAATCCTTCAAGATCAAAAGGATCTTTAGGTGCTTTTTTCTTGGATTCATCCCTAAAAGTTACCTTCTTGGATTTTCATTCTTCTAATGCATTCTTTTTTTCTAAAGCTAAAATGCATTTTTCTACAACTATGGCTTCTTTCATATTTTCTACCAAAGTTGGTTTGGTAGCCCTATCGACAAAAATAACTGCGTTTGAGGGAAGAGCAGAAATGTACCATTCATTTTGGACTTCATCATTGGGCTTGGATGCCGTTGGGATTTTATTCAATAACTTATTAAATCATGAATTGAAGTCCTTAATTGGTTCTCTAGGTTCAGCTTTCAAGTTAGAGAGATCATTGAGAAGAGTAGTTGTCGATCGGTCATCTCCAAACTTGGTTAAGAACTACTCCTGGAAGGCATCCCAACTATTAATGGAACCATATGGTAATGAAAAATACCATGATCCTGCTGATCCTTGTAAAGTATAAGGGAATAATCTTACAATTGCATCTTCTTCTACCATTGCATTCAGATTTATGGACAACATAAAATTGTTTATGTGTTCTTCAACAGGCAGACCATCATCAGGGTTAAATTTTGGCAACCATTTCATTGGATGCACAGGTAGTGGATGTAATGGTCCTGCCATTCGAATAGCTCCTGGATTTGTCCATGGTCTTTGAGCCATAATGGGTATCTGTGTAGAGGAAGATGTTCCAGTAGTTGAAGGTGATTGGGTAGAGGAGGTTTGTGCTCCAGTACTAGTGTAAACCACGATCTGGAGTTGTGAGGTGGATGATTGATTTTGTGATGAAGTGGATGGAATGAATGAAGGTGTTTCAGGTGATGATGAGAGAACCTCACTATGAGCTTCAAACTATGTTTTCTTAGTTTTCCTTCGGTTTGGTAGAGGGAATTCAAATGGGGAGATCCCAAATTTTTCACTCTGTGATCTAGTTAACCTTTGAGAGGAAGGAAACTGAGAAGTAACACTAGCTTGAGATAACTCAAATTCTTCTTGAGATATTGAAATCCCCTGCAGTTTATGGATTAAAGACTAAACTTCAGGAGTTTCTATAGAAGAAGATTGATCTGACTTCTTTGGGATCTCAGTAGTGGATTCTAAGGATTTCTTTACAACTTCTCACCTAGGATTTGGGGATTTAGAATGTGACTGAGAAGTTGGAGGTGATGGTGAGGGAGTTTTACTCTTGGAATGGCTTACTGATTTAGATTTGCTTGCCATTCATATTTAGGCCCTCCTTCTAGCGCCAAAATGTTGAAGCCTCAAAAATTGCTACGACAACATGGGGGAAAACCACCTAGTCCAAACCTTGAAAGAAACTCCTTTTCCATTTGGTATAGTGGCTCCGACTGGGGATAATGGGACCAGTTTCCCAGAAAAGATTTGATAGTGATGGTGGGATGATATATGATGTAACATGAAATGATTAAGCTAAGTGTAATCTAATCTAACTTCTAAACACATGGATATATCATATTTTAACACTATTTAACTATAAGTATACCCGAGAATCAAATACGATATGCGATCTATAATGATGTCTTACAACAATTAGTAATAAGGATCATTCAACTGCAAAAATAAATTAAGTCATTTAACAATAATTGTTTTGGATAAATAGTTATACAAAACGATTGACAAAAATATATCACATATAAAATCGTTTAGGTATTCACAACGGAATCAGAGCTAACATCATACAGAAGTGCAATAATGCTAGAACTATAATTCAAACTTTCATACATAAAATAACTGAAATAATAAGTATTGCTTGATACTTAAATAAAACATGATCATAAGATAAAAGAACCATATATGATAAGTCCTGCTCATGTGCTTTAGAAATATTGACCCAATTTCAATCAATCCAACACACTCTAAGAGTACAAAAGTGCATTTCAGTAGAGCATGCTAGATATTTAAAGAAATTAGATCATTGTAAGATAATCTTCGGCAAAATCACATAACGAATCTTTTGTCGACGCGTTTCGAACCAACCAGTGTGGTTCATCGTCAGGACAAGTTGAAGAACCAATCTAGCATAGCGTGAATAAATAGAGTGTGCAGAGATCCCAACGGCTACATTTCTAACGGCTAATTTGACCAAGATACCCTGGTCAAACTACTAAAAATTATTCAATTAATATTTCTCTAAAAAGCTAAATATAGGTAAATATTTGGTAAATTTAAAATAATTAGGTAAATATTTGGTAAATTCAAAATAATTAGGTGTATTATTCTTATTACGTACATATTTTAATTAAGATGGTTATTGTATCCCCTAATATATATCATATTTAATTATTATTCCAATGTAAAGGTAATCAAACCCTATTTTTCTACTAGATAGTTGTGTGATGATTAATTCATGGTCTTTGGTAAGTTAGATCTATATCATATTTAATAATTTTAATTAGATTGGTCCATTAAATCAATCAGTTATATAAGTAAATAACAGTCTAATAAATAATCTAAATCTTCTATTATTATTCTTAGAGAATTAGCTATATTAGGTGAAAATTATAACTAATATTATGGTAAATCATAATTACCTAATAATAATTATTCCAAGGTAAACTATTATTACTAATAATTTAAGGTCGATAGTTTATTATTAAAACTAATGTTATTGGTACCTAAAGGTTAAAACAATATTTATTAAAAAGATTTTTATTCCAAATTTATTAAGGTCATTATTATCTATTATAAGTTAGGTCTATATCATATTTAATATTTAAATAGATTGGTCCAATAGATTAAAAGTTTATTACATAATCTAAATCTATCAAGAAGATTTAGATTATGTAATAAACTTTTAATCTATTGGACCAATCTATTTAAATATTAAATATGATATAGACCTAACTTATAATAGATAATAATGACCTTAATAAATTTGGAATAAAAATCTTTTTAATAAATATTGTTTTAACCTTTAGGTACCAATAACATTAGTTTTAATAATAAACTATCGACCTTAAATTATTAGTAATAATAGTTTACCTTGGAATAATTATTATTAGGTAATTATGATTTACCATAATATTAGTTAATATAGCTAATTCTCTAAGAATAATAATAGAAGATTTAGATTATTTATTAGATTGTTATTTACTTATATAACTGATTGATTTAATGGACCAATCTAATTAAAATTATTAAATATGATATAGATCTAACTTACCAAAGACCATGAATTAATCATCACACAACTATCTAGTAGAAAAATAGGGTTTGATTACCTTTACATTGGAATAATAATTAAATATGATATATATTAGGGGATACAATAACCATCTTAATTAAAATATGTACGTAATAAGAATAATACACCTAATTATTTTGAATTTACCAAATATTTACCTAATTATTTTAAATTTACCAAATATTTACCTATATTTAGCTTTTTAGAGAAATATTAATTGAATAATTTTTAGTAGTTTGACCAGGGTATCTTGGTCAAATTAGCCGTTAGAAATGTAGCCGTTGGGATCTCTGCACACTCTATTTATTCACGCTATGCTAGATTGGTTCTTCAACTTGTCCTGACGATGAACCACACTGGTTGGTTCGAAATGCGTCGACAAAAGATTCGTTATGTGATTTTGCCGAAGATTATCTTACAATATTATGGATCACAGAAGTCTAAATTCCTCAAATTAGATCATGTTCCATTCATTTCATCAAAACCTCCTCAAAAGTATAGAAGCGCAATGTTTTGAAAAGTGTTTCTGATAAAATTTCTGGACCTCTCTCTAAATACATGAGAGGGGTTTAAATACTAATCTATATGTCTTAAAATAGATTATTACAAAAAATAGCTGAGGAGGATCAAACGAACTTCCTCAAAATACGCAAAAATAGAACTAAAATAAAAATAAATAAATGACTAGCTCCTTTGAACTTGATCTCTAATATCGCAAATATCAGTCATTGGCTTGAGCTGAGGCGGTTGGCCAACTGCATATTTTAACTGCCCAGCAAATAAGGCATCTATTAGTGTTGTCACCATATTTTGTGTAGATGTTTTTAAACATATAAGAGTCATCCATTAGCTGTGTGGTTTCACTAAAAACTAACAGTATGCCTCTCAATTCAACCTGTTTAACTGTTTGATTGCCTCCTCCTTTTCCTGCGCTGTCTGTTTCCACTGCTGCTCTAGCTGTCTGGAATTAGGAAGAAATCTTGGTACACATTCCTTGACCAAATTGGCGCCATGAAGATTTTCGTTAATGGCTTCTATTATACTGTTTGCTACTGTCGTTTCTATCGTTGTTTCCCTTTCCGCCTGCTTCAACCGAGAATCCCAATCTATGAACAAAATATCTTTATGAGACTCTTCCAGCTTTGGCAGGTCAGCCTTCCTCCCATCCTCTGATTCTTGCCAGGTGATAAACTCAGAAACCCTTTTGTGGATTTCATCATATTCGAGCCTCATATCAACAACTTGGTTTGTTAATTTATCACTAGTCTCGAAATAAGGATTTATCTATGAGATTTTCTGGCAAAATACTTCCTTTTGCTGCATTAGTAAGGAATTGAGTTTGAGCGCTTCCTTGATGAATTCGTCGATTTGCGGATTGTCTCTAAGTTTATCTATCATGGCTTGTATCTTCAAATCCTTTTCTACTTGCTGATTAGATTTTTCTTGGGCTAATTGTTATTCTAGCAGTAGAATTATCTGTTCTTTCCCCTTAAGCATAATTTGGACCTTTATCGCCTTGTCAATAGTTGTTGTGGCATAGGCTCCCGCCAATTGTGACAATTTTGTGAGATTCTTAGATGGGTCGATAGGCGAGTCCTTCCATATGATGTCCATTGGTTCATTTTCTGGAGTCGTAACAGCTACAACGTCCAACTTTCTTTTCTTCCTTTGTCTCTTGTCTACAATTTTGTGGGTAGATCTATATAATACATCTAGAGGAGGTATTTCTTCAATTCTTAAAACAATTTCTGAAGTAGGAGTAGCAAGAATGATCTCAACGTCCTGAGTGCTTGTAGTTCTTTCTTCTGTTGTTTCTGGATTGGGCTTATGCTAGGTTTGCTTGGGAGTTTTCTCAGGGTTTGTATCTGTGTGGAGCATTTTGTTGAACTGTTCCCATTCTTTTTCAAGGTCAATGACTGGAGCTTTACCTGACTGAGTTGAAGTAGAAACAACTTCTGCTTGTTTCTTTGCTTTGGCCTGCTCGGTTGTCTCCTCTGTACTTTGAGCTATGTCTTTTTCAAACTCTTTATTGGTGTTTCCTCCCCCATTTTGAGACTGCTGCTTTGAGTGCTCTGACTCATGCGTAGATCTCTCTTGGGTTTCTTCTTCAGAGTTTTATTTGGAGCTGCCCTCCAAGCTTACAATGGGAGTTGGCTCCCTTATTGGTTCAATTTGCAGTAGGTCCAATGGGACCTTTAATAATCTCTTTTTCCTGTACACATGGAAAGCCTCAACATCCTCTGGGGTCAAAAGTAGAGATGCCATATGCAAAACTTGTGAAAATGTTTCTTCCTGTAGGAAGAGGTCATCAAAGGCATCCTCTTCGTGGGTGAACTGTTTTACTTTTACCATAGAAGTAAAATCCTTAACAATGTCGTTTGGGTCATACTGCCTTCCCGGAAATGTAGCTAATTTCAGAGATTTAATAATATCTGCTTCTTTTTGTGCATGTCCATAATCATGTAGTGCAAAAGCACCACATTGTAATGGGAATGTAGGCCAAATGGCCTTCTTCTGCTCTTTCAGTCCTCTGCTTAATCCACCTTCCCCTGCTGTTTGGTAGGCTATTTCTCTGGCCATTAGTTTGTCAGGGACATAATATGGGAGGACATGCGATGAAGCAATGCTCCCACAAAATCTAATGTAGGTGAATGTTTCTTCCCCAAACCATCTGGCTACTGGAAAAATATCTACCTCAGCCTCTTTAGAAAACCTAGGGGTGGTTCTGTCATAAACTTCTCTATGAATGGGTAGCATAACCCCTTGACAGATATTAGAAAAATGGGGGTGGAATTGAGATTCCCACAAAATGTTATGGTATACATGGATGGGAATTGGGTTCTGTACAATCCACTTCCATCCCATATTGATAATTTTAGAACAAAAATAGATTGCATCCATAACAAAACCACTCATGAAAAATGGGGGATAAACCCTTAAAGAGGAACTTCTTTTTCTTCTATATTCTATAATGGCCTTTTCCAAATTATCTGATAAAATTTGAGCCCAGTTCATTATTGTTGCATTCACTGCTGCATCTATCAATGGGAGCCAATCCATGGAAAACTTGGTGCTATCGGGTCTACCGAATAACCTACATATCATTGTTGCTGCAAAACTATGGGGGGGAGAAATGGATGTCGTGGAGTACATACCAATTTTATCCCGTTTGAGCTTGCCCTCGCTTGATTTCTAGGTCTGTGTGACGTCTGACGGGTCCTCATTTTCTTTAGCAAATTGCTCAAGGAACTGTTTGTTGTAGAACTTTTGTGGCTCAGGTAACTGGTACATTAGTCATAGGCTATTTGCTGAGAAATACCCCATGACCTCTTGCCTATGATTCTTGAATGTTTGGTTTGTGATGTCTACCTCATCAATTACCCATTTGACCATGTCCGTGTATGAGATTATTTTTGGTCGTGCAGCTATGTGATGCAGGAAAGAACATGATGTTTCAAAATAGGAGGCATCAAATGACTCCTTAGCATCTATTGTGGCCTTTGTTACTAGTGGCCTGGGCTACTCTTCTTCTAATAAGTCGTACATGGCCTCCCATGTCGTAGTTCCTCCGTCTCTGCTGCATGTGATACCAGAGAAAAGTGACACCATTTCTGATTTCTCAGATGCAATTCCCTTCCCTTTCTTCCCCATTGTTTCTAACGATGTTCTCTGTGGAGTTTTCATGAAATGGAGCAAAGTGGAAGTTATCAGATAAACATGAGTGAGAATGATAGTGAGAATAAATGATACAGTTAATCCCAAAAAGGTGACAAGATAGGAGCTATTATTCAGAACGCAGAAGAAAAGATATTGTATCACGTCGAGCCACTCCTTAACATAAATGCCATTAAACTCATTAAATAGCCACTAAGGCTCCTTATGATTTCTTTTGTTACTTATTAAATTACTGCATCAAAAACGGGAAGGAAAAATCTTTAAGGTGACAGGTTCTAACTACGAGAATTCTGATTTCGCGACTGCGATGCAATATCACAAATCACATTATTGCATATTTTATTGTGCGCTTTCTCAAAGTTCTTTAGAATTCTAGGGGATGCGAGATAAGCGAGGTATCCTTTACCATTTAAAGTGTAGTTTGCTTGAAGGAGTAATTACTTCTTAAAGTTATTTTAATTATGTGGCAGACTTAACTTATAATTTATATCATTTTCTTTTATCGGGTCCAGGATTTATCGCATTTCGAAAGCTCACGCATTTCACAAGATTGGACTTTTAAGTAAATTGATGTGAGGCAATGAGGTTGAGATTTTTTATCGCAATATCACATCTTGCATGTTACAACATGCTTTGCGAGTTGCATCCTTTGTGTACGCCAATATGCGATTGTGATAAGCACTTTACTTATAGGAAATGCCTTAACTCTTAGTTTTTTAATGAAAAGTCTAATGAAGTCTAAATCAAATGCGGTGATTCATTTTATCTCAATTTGCAGATTTCGTTTGTTAACTAACTCTTCAATGCACTTGGTCCAGCGATATGCGAAAAGGCGGGAATTTCTAGTCTTAGAGGGTTTTGACTCGATATCCTGATTTATTCCTAAAATTTCAAAGGAAAGTGCCTAAGTGCTAAATTTTTCTTGGAGAGTTTTTATAAAGGGTCCCCATTTATTAATTAACATATTAACCATTAGACTAATAAATCAGGGGGTTGTTGAGTAGCACAACAGGTCCGTTGTGTTCTTTGAACTAACTCATTGGATTATCTCTTTGAGCCTGATACAGTTTAAGCATGTTACCCAGTAGAATTGACTCCTTCTTTGCGGTGACGATACTCTCCTCTCGATTTCTAAATATGGGAAATTCATACACAAAGGGGAATGGGAACTTATTATTACTTACAAAAATATAGCACATTCAATGCAGAGGCATTGTCAAATATATATTCTGACATCTGCAATCTAAACCTGGGTTAGAATAGATTGGTCAGAGTGATAGAATTCAATTGCGTACTTGAAAACAATTTCAGTGTTGATATCACGATAATTTCTCAATCCCCACCCAAAGTAAACATAAGACCCGAGACCTGGTCAGAACATACAAATACTACCTAAGTCAGATTGTGTCATATTTATGTTATTCGTCCTATCTTGCTTCCCTCATTCTTGTCATATGACAATTTCGTCACTATGGATATCCATAATAAAAAAATTCACAATTTCATATATGTTCTTTATGCACAGGTATAGAGAGAGGATCTTGGTCCTTTGTGCTCAAAATTTCAGTTCCTTTAAAGGTTCTGCCTTTATGGTTTTCAATGTATAGAACAAAAAATAAAATTTGGACCCTTGAGAGTGGCTTTTAATGAATACTTATGCTCACTAATGAAGTAAACTTTGTTCCTTTTCAAGGGTTATTGGATGTGCTAATAGATAGGCCTTTGATGCCTTGCAAAAATTCAGAACGAAACTTATAATACCTTTAGAAAATTTGTTGATATATAATGAGTACGATTTTATACATACCAGAGATTTGGAGTTCTGAAGTTGCACATAAATTTGGAACTTTTGATGGAAGCTTTAGGCCTTGTGAGGTATCTTTAGAAATTTTCTCCTTCGTCAGGATGTATGGCCTTCCTTAGGTTACTTGTCTAGCCTTTTGACCCCTCAAACACAAATTTTATTCCTTTTCTCTTCACATAGACTTGTACTTTGACTGATCAAATCCTCGAGCTTTATGATCTTTTGAGTAAGCCTAATAGGTGGATGTCCTTGTATTCGACATTTGGCATCTATCCATGTATCTTGTTCTTCTTCAAATTCTCTAGAACCTGTCTAACCATGGACTAAACTGTAAAGGTTATCATTAGCTATAGAAATTGCACAATTTGGTAGCCATAGCAATATTTCAGTCATCTTCATAAGGAAAATCTAGATTATGAGCTACAAATATTTGATACCTCATATTATAGTTGAGGATGACACAAATGATCTTATAAATTGTAAGGATGTCAAAAAAAGTATGGAATAGATTAAAATAAGGGAGAATATATCAAAATTGAGGATAATTTGAGGCTTCAACATCTGGATTGATTTGGATGTCTCCACAATTCTGGATGTTCCCAACAGTTTGGATGGCCCATATTAATCCAGAAGTCTTTCAAAAAGTTCTTGCACCCTAGATTTTTCATAAGTTTATATGGATCAAAATTCCCGAATAAGTTTGGATGTCCTACATCCCTAAATGAATCTAGATTCCTAGATAAGTCCAGATGTCCCATATTTTCTAGTTCGCCTAGATATGATCGGATGACTTCAAACCAGAAACTGTTCATGCATGCCTTAACTTAAAAAGGCCTTTTATCCTTGATCCTTGGGATATTTTCTAAGTTCCATATATTGTTGGAAAGGTCTCTAAGAGGACCATACAATGAAACACTTAGTTTTCTCATTTGAGATGAGGCATTAATGCAAAACTAACTTCAAAGATTCAAAGTTATAGCCTCCATTCTTGACTCACAAATATCCCCCTAAAATTGAAAAAACCAACTACCACCATGCTCATAACTTTTACTTAACATAAAAAATAGAAAAAAATGACTCAAATTTGACATCAATAACAACATGATGAGAAAGTAATTTTTAGAGAAACATGTGTTACAAAGCAGTGAAATTCCCAACGTTTCAGGTGAATACTTCACCCATCATCAAGGACATGAAGCAAAAAATACAGCTGAAGAGAATGATAATAGGAAAGAGACATTAGAAAAAGGAAAAATATGAGAAAATAATGTTATTTTAATTAATAAAGTATTATTATAATAATAACTATTAATAATATAATAATTATTATTGGTATTAAAATTATTAATAATTGAAATCACCATAGAATTTCGTCTTTTACCTGTGGAGTTTGACAGTGAGGTATGCCATGACTTCTTTCTGCAACAAGAGTTTGCAAACATTAGGGGAATTTTGAGGTCTAAAATGGGATTCCTGATGAGCACCAATATCACCAGTATTTCTGCAAGAATGCTGCAACTCCTAGAGCTATCAGCTTTGCTTTATCAACCTGGGGTTCGTACAAACTTGGAGGTGACAATGCTGTATAC
Source organism: Pinus tabuliformis (assembly GCA_031772625.1). NCBI lineage: Eukaryota > Viridiplantae > Streptophyta > Pinopsida > Pinales > Pinaceae > Pinus > Pinus tabuliformis. The sequence continues at coordinate 991,674,045 of CM062820.1, forward strand.
ACAAGTAAAAGTGATAGTTCTACCTTTTGTCACTATTCAGCTGGCGAGAGACCACTAGGGTTTTCAAGCCAGAATTCTATGGATTCAGAAGAAGCTTGATTGTTGATGAAAGAAAGAGAGATCTACTCTAGGAGAAAGCTTATCTACTGCAAATAAGGAAAATGATTGAAATCCTATGCTAAAAACACACCCTTCTCTAACTAACTGCTGAGAAACTATGCTTTACAAAAATTCCAAGCCAACATGTATGAAATGCTACTATCTAAAGCATGGAAATTCAAGACATAAAACATCACTACTGTGCATGTAAAAGACTAAAATAAATATGTTTTGTTCTTTTTATTTTTTTTCTAGAAAGTCAAGTGTAAACCCTAATCTATTTCGGTGATGTGACAGGTGGTTTAGCGATGATGGTGGATGGTTGTGAGGTTTGGGAGATGGTTTAAAGGTTTGGGAGACCCTTGGGTGTCCTGGAGTGGCTTCCTAGAGTTTTTCCCTCAATTCGGCCTCAAAACAGGCCACTACAGGAAAACCTACAGGATGTACTAGAAACCTACAGGATTCCCTGTATTTCTACAGGATACAGCCGAGAGAAAAATGATGGTTGCTGGAGGTGATGGAAGGCTTAGGGAAGGTGGTGGATGGGTGGAATGGAGTGAGAAAATTCCCAGGATCACTCAAAACTCAATACCAAGGTTAGGATATGGTTGGATTTTCTCAACATGCTTGGAGGAATTTCTATGTAAAATGATGAGATTGGTGGAGATTTTGGTGAAAGCAAGGGATGATTATGAATGGATGAATTTGGAAGGTGGTTGCCTGAGACAAGATCCCTTTAGATTTATAAATCACCTACTCTAAATCAAACATTTATAATTTCCACAAAGTCACGTAAACAAGAAGAATTCTAACAAGCTAGAAAAGCAGAATTTAATGAACTAGTTGTCTACTTCATGCATGAAGAAAATTGCTGAACAAAATGGAATCATGGATGAGATCTACTAAAAGAATGAACATGGAAGAGATGGCAACTAAATCCTACAATTGCAAAAATGATCAAATGCTAGCTTAAGTACAGTAAACTCTAAATCTTATGAAGAAATGGAAATTTGTCTTTTTGGGGCTGCTTAAGGGTCTTTTCCTCAAATCATGATCCTTGAGGGAAGAGGTGAGGCCAAGAAACCTACTGAAAACTTTGTGGTGCTCCTTTTATCTCTTCTAACCTGCTACTGAAGTAAAGAATAAATGGAAGCAAACTAATAAACAACTAATCAAATCCACAGTACTTGCAATGAAATACTTCTAGAGACAATTTAACCATGAATCTATGAAACTAAGCTAAGAAAACAGATACAAGAAGAGGAGACTTTGTTTCTAGGGTTGGTCCCTAACCTAAGAGCTTCAACCCTCTAAGTTAACTCAGTGCTGGATCAAGAAAAAACTCATCCTCATTATCAAAACAGAAAATTACATCAATGTCTTCCACAAGTTCCGAGCTCGAAAATAACTAGTGTTTTTACAACAAAAATTCGAATTCTAATGAGCCTCTAGGCCTCTCTACTTATAAAACTGGAGTCGCCAATGACTTCCTTAAATCTAGGGAGGCTTGGCTCCCGAAATCGAGATGAACTAACTCTTTGTCTATCACTTGCTTGACTGCCTTTTGATCTTCATGACTTGGTTGCTTGCACTCCGAGCTAGTGTGAGTAATGGAGGAATATTCGAATGGGGGAGGAGTAAATGAGGAGGATTTACATCCTACAATATCTCTCTTGTCCCATTCGAGTTTCAAACCTTAGTCTTGCCAAAATTCCTTGATTTTCTCTTCCAAACCTACATTTAATGCATATTAGTCCACTAGGCATAATATCTCACTTTAACTCATCTCATTAAACAAAATATAATCAAAACATGTAATAAGTTGTGAGAAGAGTTGATTTGACTAATATAGGAGGTGAATTAAGGCCCATATAATTACCCAATGATGAGACTCATCAACTCCTTAAGGAAATTATAAAATAATAGGGAAATAATAAAATAAGATTAGATTACATCATCAAATTTTAGAGGAATATATATATATTCAACTTATCTCCCTATGGGTTTACTCAAATTTCGAGTGGAAACACTTGTTGAATGCATAATTTGATTCCTCATCCAAGGAGTACCCATGTTGAGTACTTTCAATGGACCCTACTACACGAAAAATGAGAAATACATGAAAAATGCAATCACGTTTTTTCATGTATTTCTCATTTTTCATATAGAAGGTTTCATCAAAAGTATGCAACATGGGTACTCCTTGGATGAGGAACTAAATTTTGCATCCAACGAGTACTCCCGATCGACACTTGAGTAAAACTTTAGGGAGATAAGTTGAAAATACGAGTTGAAAAAGTAGTTTTATTATTTTATTATTTTTTAATATTTTTACTTTTTACTCCAAAAATGGTGAATTTGTAGATGTTCCTATAGATTCACAAGTCATGTAATGTACTAAAACATAAGACAATAATCTACTCCACTCTTTAAATAGTTAAAACCAATAGATCGATGAAAAAAATAATCGAGAAGAGGAAGATAATCAAATGCACATAACATAATTGTTTCTCTGTGGAAAGATACTGCTCAAAACCCCAAATATCTATTGCATTAATAAAAAATCTAAGTGATAATACAAAGCTTGTTCTCACAAGAACAATTCCTGCACAAGTATGATCAACTCTCTGCCTCACAAGCCCACACTGACCAACACTTAGCCAATTTCTATTGCCTTCTGAGCCCATATCTCCTTGCACAATTCCTGAGAGGAATAACCCATATTTAATTGGGAATTCCTTCTTCCATAATTGCGTAATCCAAATATAGGCCCTCTTCTGATTGCATGCATGATCTGTACAACTCGGATCATTCTACAACTGATAGTAAATTGTCCCTGCACTCTAGTCTCAACTAGGTCTTTCTCTGAACTGACATGCATGATTTTCTCATAGGGAATCTTTAGTTAGCTGGAGTAGCACTGAGGATGCACCAACACACCAACTCACTACTAGACCTCTACTATTTCCACAAACAGTTAGTTAATTGTTTATAACTCAGTCAAACTGAGTTATCTAATCACAACTCAAATAAACTCATCCTAGACACCTAAAATTTAGGGATAACATATACATGAATACAAAAAGACTTCCAACTTGAAATTCCTAAGCTAATTAAGTTAATTAAACTTAATTAACTATTTACAAGTTTCTATGAAAATAGAATTTGATTTTAATTCACAGTTTAATTCAAGGACAAATTAAACTAGAATTTCTTGTTGCCATTTCTCAACAGAATCATCCCCCATGGTTGACATCATCATCTTGAATCCTATTGGTTCTTATAAATTTTATTTTGGTTGTACATTTTTCTTAGGAGGCCCATTTTAGACCTCAAAATTCCACTAATGACTGGTGGCATCGCATCGGATCTACACCTAGTCACTGGTATATACCTACGGTTTGGGTCCAAGCTTATATGTTTGGCGTCATGTACTCTTAATTCATATCGAAGCCTAGGTAATGATTCACTCTTGTATGTGGATAGTTGATGGATCAGGTGGATGAGGTTTGGAAGAAATCCTCCCCGTACCTAATTCACAGACCCTTATTTGTTCAGATGAAAGCCACAATCTTGGGGTCTCATATCTGAATAGTGAGGAAGAGTTTCAAATATTTTTGAAGAGCCTAAATGGAAAATCAATTCTTATAGGGGATCGAACAGTGGATCTAGTATCAGATATAAAAAACAAGGTGCAGGAAAAATTGGGTATGCCATCCAATATATATAACCTAATCTATAAGGGTAAATTATTGCAAGATGTCACCAAATTGAAAGAGTATGGCATCAAACGTAATTCTGTAATCATTATAAATTTGAGGTTGCGGGGTGGAGCCCCGAGAATGAGATTTCCACCTGGATAAACTTCTGTTGCTAAGGGTACAAGCTCTTCTAAGGATGCAGTGATAGGGAAAGATACCACGCTAGATTAAAAAACCCAAATCTGAAAATCCCAGGTCCTTACCTAGTTGAGAAGATGGAGAAAGCACCAGATCTATCAATAAAACTACTATAAGTGAGTGGTATTTTCCCTGTTCTCCAAGCTAGATCTCTTATCTGCTGATTTAATGGCTTATGTCTCAAGTTTGAAGATCTACATCGATGGATCTACCTCAACTAGAAAAAAAATTGTAATAATTACCTATGCATGAAGAGATTTTTTATGTTTCAATTTGACAATCAGAAAGATCTGGAATATGTCATAAATGAAGGAACATGGTTTTGGGGAAGGGTGATTCTTTTCATAACTCCATGGTTTCCAACTTTCAATGCCACAATAATGGTGGTTACGAATATGTTGGTATGGGTAAGGTTACATAATCTTCCTATTCTTTTTTGGCATGATCCAAAATGGATCTTGGATAGACTTCTAAGTCTAAAGTGTTCCTCACAGAGGAAAATGAAAGTCAAGGACTGCTCCTGGAAATAGTCCCATTGCGTATATCTTTTCATTCTAAATCCACTACAATTTGAATGGGCTAAAACAGACTTCGGATGATGAAGTTATCGCAAAAGGAAGATTGCCTTTGTCCTTTGTAAAATGAGGCATTTCTTTAAAAAAATGGCATAAAAGGCCTTATATGAAAAAATCACGTGTGAGAGGTTTAAAGGGCAGAACCGAAATATTATGTTCTATAGCCTAAACCATTATCAGATCCGTGAGATGTATCGGATCGGAGCGATGAAGGGATAAAGGCCTGGCGGGAGGACTAGGCGATTGCGATTATGCGACATTGCGATTGCCGATGATCGGATCGGTGGATCAGTTTAGCATAGTCCATAGTTAATGGAAAGAACTCCTGGGCTATTACTAATGCGATATCTGATAAAGCAATGGGCCAATGTGTGATCACATGACAGCCGTCGGATCAGGAAAAGAGATCAACGACCGAGATTTAATCAGCGGTCAGGAGATCGATGATCCCCGACACAAAGGGCCGATGCGATAGCGACATGCGATGTGATATGGACCGTTCGATCAGGGATCAGATCAACGGTCTAGATTTAATTGGCGATTGGTGATCGACGATCCCCGATAATAGGGCCAATGCGATTGCGATAGCGATAAGCGATAAAAGGCCGGACCCGACAGGATTATAGACCCGATTCTATAATTTTTGAAGTCCGGGAATTCAGATTTTTCAATGTATTCCCGTGTATTTGGGGTTTTGGCCAATCCACCTATGCGATGCGATATGTGACTAATGGCAGACCCGATAGGGTTTATAGGGGTGATTTAATGGAATTTGAAGTCTGGATTTCACGCCCGATAGTGTATTTTTCGAAAAATCTCTGTGTATTGGAATTTTTGTCCATTTTCAGGTTTTTGCCTAGAAAAAGGCCCCAATCCCTTTGTAACAGCTCTTGATCACTGTGCCACGCTGCAAGCAGGAATTTTGTAGACAATGATGCATTTGGGAATGTGTAGAGCCATAGAGCCACAGAGCCAGATGGCCAGTCGAAGAGATAGAGAGCAGAGAAGTTGCAGAGCCGCAAAGGGATGATTACACGCAGAGAAACGGCTGGGGAAGCCGCAGAGCTGGAAAAATGCTTCAAAGGAGTTAGAGAGCTCAATTGACAAGGTGGCTGAAGATTGTTGTAGCTAGGCGCAAAGATCTGGAGGTTGCTGAAGGAGAGCTATTAGATGAGAGAGAACGAAAAGCCAGAGAGCATGATTGACTGGCAGCAAAGCTTCTAAAGGTTGCCGGAAGGTTGTAAAAGGTCACTTGGAGGTCGAGCGAAACATTGATGCATGCAGAGGCCAAGGGAGAGCTCAGAGAAGCCAGAGCGGAGAGGCAGAGCCAGAGCCAGAGTCAGAGAGAGAGCCAGAGCCAGGGATGAGATGGTGTTCTAAGCCCATTGTGTTCTGTGTAAACCAGTGGAGTTGAGCGTGGAGCTTGTAAAAGAACTGCTGCCATAATCCCAGAGAGCCTAGTCAAGTTGACTAGAGCTCAAGGAGACGTAGCCCAAGAGTTTTGGGTGAACTCCAAATTAATATTGTTGTTATGTGTGTTGTTTTATTGCTGCATCTTGCTGCTATGCGTGTGTTGCTTATTTGCTGCTTTACTTACTGTCATATGTATTTTATACCAGCATAAGCAAGTGAACTTACAACACATAACGGTTTTAAAACAAATATAAGCATACACCTATTTTCAAGCATTATTAATTCTGCATTTGGTTAATCATAATATCTTGGGAGTATTTAAGCTTTGGAAGTGGGAGAGGTTCTTGTAAGCTTGACAAGAAGCCTTCTTATCCCCATTTTCAGATCAGGTGGTATCAGAGCTTAAGATTGTTTAACCTCACCTTCAAGAAGGTGATATCAAAGATGGTTATACCAGAGCAAGTGGTATCAGATCAGAATGCTTGATTGACAGGTCAAAGATTGCTTGGCTGGAAGGTGTTTGGGTAGTCAAGGATTGATTGTCTGATTGATTGTATACTTGTTTGCAGATTGACTATTGTTTGAGTTTGCAGAGGTGAAGGGAAAGCTATTGATTGCTCCGTCCAGGAAGGACAACAAGGAAGAAGGGTTGAAGGCATTCTTCTTATCCCAAAGGACCTCAAGGCAATCCTTGAAGCACAAGAGGTTTGTTGCAAAAGGTTGTTGAATAAGCTCTTTATTAATCTTGTTTGAAGTTCTTTTGTTCATTGGCATAATGACAACTTCTACAAGTGAGTCCTCAAATTCTTCTTTCTTCACAAGAGTCTTTGATGAAGACATGAAGCAAGACTTGTCCACCATGATGGATATGGTGAGAGAAATGTATGAGGATGGAAGGAAGAGCAGCATACTTAGAGAGCAGTTGAATTCCGTGGAGGAAGAGAAGCAGTTGCTTTCTGACAAATTATAAGAAATGAAGAGGCAACTTCATATTGCAAATATGAACCTGAAAAGGATGCATGAGTTGGAGTCATAGCTCTTTGTTGCCAAAGAATCCTTGGTAAAGTATCAACTTGAAGAAGAGGTAAACCATTCCAGTTTGTCTTCAAATTCTTCTAAGAATGCTTATATTGGTTCTTTTGAAAAGCATACCAGAGGCATAGGTTCCAAGCTAATGTCCAAGATGGGCTATGAGGGAAAAGGCTTGGGTAAACATGCACAAGGTATTGTTGAGCCAATAATGGTTGAGGAAAGGCCTAAGTATTTGGGTCTTGGCTATGGACAATCTTATGGAGAAAGTTCCAAAGCTTCCATGAAGGCCATTGAAACAGTTCCAAGAAGGAGTTTCATTTCAGGTCCTCTACCTCAAGAGTGTGAAGATTGTATTCAGGAGGAATGCAATAGCTTGAAACATCATTTTCAGGATGCAGGTGTTCAGAAGCACACACTTGAACTAAAGAGTTTTGGAAACTCTAACAGCCTTGAAGATATTTATGGTGTTCCAAAGGGAGCCACTTCTTCATTTGATTCACCTCCTCATGAAGGCAATAAATGTGAAAGCAAAAGGTATAAATCTAGTTCTAACCATATTCCTTTTGATTATGTTCAACATGATAAATTTCCACATAGATATGGGAAAAGAATTGCATGTTCCTTTTGTGGTTTGGATAACCATAATGTTTCTAGATGTTGGAAGAGGATAGCCACATGCAGGAAACTTTTGAAGGAAAGGAAGCAAGAAGCCAAAGGTCCATTAGACAAGGAAAATCATGCTGTCAAGAGGATGAACATATGTTGCACTTACTGCCATAAGCAAGGGCATCTTGATGAAAGGAGTTGGACTCTAAATCCAGCAATGCTTCCACAAAACTTGAAGAAGGTGGAAAGAGAAGATGGCAAAAATGGAAAGGAAGTTTCCATGAATGATGCATCTCGGGATGATTCACATGTTGATGCTGATGTGCAAACAAAGGAAAGACCTTTGAAATGGGTTGGTAAGAAATGGTTAGAGTTCTTATCCAATTAATATTGCATGTCTATTGATGCATCTATTTGCATTTCTTTGTTAATGGAACGCAAGCTGCAGGTTCTTACCTAGAAGGTGAATGGAAAAGGTTGAGTAGGAGACTCACTTTGTTGCTGCAACATTATATTTCATTTCATCTTCGAAAGTACAGTGTGCTTAAGCGAAAGTAGAAAGATGAAATGCATGCATGAGCATGATATGCATGAACACAGGGATGCTGATGATTTCCTTGTAGTTGAACATGTATGTGTAATTAAATTGAAGGTTTGATTGCTTTGTTTTAACATGCATGTAATGTTGACTTGGGAAAAGTTAACTTGGTCTCCAAGATGGAGATAATGATGAAGTGTTTCATCTTTTGAAAAAGGTTCCTAATGGTCTTTTTCTACATGCTTGACTTGAAGGGTCATTTGTTTTAAAGGCATGTTTTGTGGGCTTGTTATCTAGTCCATCATTTGTATGTAGATGTAAGACATGGAGGTGTTCACAAGATGTGAAATATGTTTCTTTTGTTGAAGCAGGAGTTAGGCCATCCAGTTGTTGTCTGTATTTCTGTTGTTGTTAACAGTCGTTGTTGGCAGCTCATCAAACAGGTACAAATGAAAGTTTTGTGAAGTATATGTAACTTCACATTTTTTTGAGCCACTTTGGATCAATGATCAAGGCAGAGAAGTTCAAACTACCTTCTATGACCATCTCAGCAGGAGTTCTGCATGAATTCAAGAAGGAAGACAATTCTTCCCAGGAGGACCAGCACATCCAGGAAGGAAAGTGGTCAGAGACTTTGATTCAGAGGCACTATGCAAGGAAAGTGTATGGAGGCTGAAAGAAGAGGGTGAGGTACTCTCATGTATTGTTCAGATCAGTATATCAATCTTTTGGAGACCAAAAGTTCTTTAGTGGGAAGGCGTGATCCAAAATGGATCTTGGATAGACTTATAAGTCTAAAGTGTTCCTCACAGAGGAAAATTAAAGTTAAGGACTGCTCCTGGAAATAGTCCCATTACGTAGATCTTTTCATTCTGAATCTACTGCAATTTGAATGGGCTAAAACGGACTTCGGATGATGAAGTTATCACAAAAGGAAGATTGCCTTTGTCCTTTGTAAAAGGAGGCATTTCTTTAAAAAAATGGCATAAAAGGCCTTATATGCAAAAATCGCGTGTGAGAGGTTTAAAGGGCGGACTCGAAATATTATGTTCTGCAGCCTAAACCCTTATCGGATCGGAGTGATGAAGGGATAAAGGCCTGTGGGAGGACTAGGCAATTGCGATTATGTGACATTGTGATTGCCGATGATCGGATCGGTAGATCAGTTCAGCACAGTCCATAGTTAATGGAAAGAACTCCTGGGCTGTTACTAATGCGATATGCGATAAAGCAATGGGTCGATGTGTGATCACACAACAGCCATCGGATTGGGAAAAGAGATCAACGGCCAGGATTTAACTAGCAGTCGGGAGATCGGTGATCCCCGACACAAAGGGCCGATGCGATAGCGATATGCGATGCGATATGGACCGTTTGATCAGGGATCAGATCAACAGTCCAGATTTAATCAGCGATCGGCGATCAACAATCCCCAATAATAGGGCCAATGTGATTGCGATAGCGATAAGCGATAAAAGGCCGGACCCGACAGGATTATAGACCCGATTCTATAATTTTTGAAGTCCGAGAATTCAGATTTTTCAATGTATTCCCGTGTATTTGGGGTTTTGGCCAATCCACCTATGCGATGTGATATGCGACTAATGGCGGACCCGATAGGGTTTATAGGGGTGATTTAATGGAATTTGAAGTCCGGATTTCACGCCTGATAGTGTATTTTTTGGAAAATCTTTGTGTATTGGAATTTTTGTCCATTTTTGGGTTTTTGCCTGGAAAAAGGCCCCGATCCCTTTGTAACAGCTCCTGATCACTGTGCCACGCTGCAAGCGGGCATTTTGCAGACAATGATGTGTTTGGGAACGTGCAGAGCCACAGAGCCAGATGGCTAGTCAAAGAGACAGAGAGCAGAGAAGCTGCAGAGCCGCAGAGGGATGATTACACGCAGAGAAATGGCTGGGGAAGCCGCAGAGCCAGAAAAATGCCTCAAAGGAGTCAGAGAGCTCAATTGACGAGGTCGCTGAAGATTGTTGTAGCTACGCGCAGAGAGCTGGAGGTCGCTGAAGGAGAGTTGTTAGCTGAGAGAGAGTGAAAAGCCAAAGAGCACGATTGACTAGAAAAAAAGATACTAAAGGTCGCTAGAAGGTTGCAAAAGGTCACTTGGAGGTCGAGTGAACCATTGATGCACGCAGAGGCCGAGAGAGAGCTCAGAGAAGCTAGATCCGAGAGCCAGAGCCAAAAAGCTGAGAGCTTCAGAGCCAGGGATGAGATGGTGTTCTAAGCCCATTGTGTTCTGTGTAAACCAGTGGAGTTGAGCATGGAGCTTGTAAAAGAACTGCTGCCATAATCCCAGAGAACCTAGTCAAGTTGACTAGAGCTCAAGGAGACGTAGCCCAAGAGTTTTGGGTGAACTCCAAATTAATATTGCTGTTATGTGTGTTGTTTTATTGCTGCCTCTTGCTGCTATGCATGTGTTGCTTATTTGATTCTTTACTTACTGTCATATGTATTTTATACTAGAATAAGCAAGTGAACTTACAACACATAACGGTTTTAAAACAAATATAAGCATACACCTATTTTCAAGCATTATTAATTCCGCATTTGGTTAATCATAATATCTTGGGAGTATTTAAGCTTTGGAAGTGGGAGAGGTTCTTGTAAGCTTGATAAGAAGCCTTCTTAGCCCCATTTTCAAATCATGGCACCACCAATTTTTTGAAAGCATTGGAAATTATTTGGGGAGATTTCTAAAGATGGATCAAGAAAGAATGGACAAAGGTATCTTTACCTTTGCCCGCATATGCATGGAGATAGACCTAAGAAAAGGCCTACCAGATCATGCCCACCTTACTCATCAAGAATTTAAGTGGACACAATGGTTAAATTTTGAAAATACTGCTTTCAGGTGCCAAATTTGCCATTAGACAGGGCACTTGTAGAACTCATGACCTTAAGCGAAAAAAGGAAAAATAAAATACTGCAAAAGCCAAAGGGATGGAATTTTCTAGATATGCCTTCTTCAAATGAAGGAGATGAAATGGATGAGATTCAACAAAAATTAGAAGAACATAATCAACAAGGCCCCCAAGTGGAGGAGGCAAAAGAGAAGCAAAAGGATCCATTCAAACATGCCGAGAAAGGCACCAATTTAGCAGTGATCCAGATTCCTGGAAATCAACATGATGAAATTGGCAACACCCAAGGAGCAGTTGGCATAAAGCAAACACATTATTCTGAGAGTTTGGACTTAGATAAGGAAGTTCTAGCAAAATCAGAAGGAGAAGATTTGGAAATTGTAATGCCCACTCCAAATTTTGGGGCTTGGCACAAAGTTCAAAAGAGAAAGGTAAAAAAGTTAAACCTAGTTTATCTAGATAAACATTATTTTTTTGATGGTTAGCCTATGATGGGTGCTGTTAGAGTCCTATAGTGATAGGATTCATAATTTTGAATTTCCTGAGGTTAAGTCTTATAATATTGTACATACCTTTACTTTCTGCAAAAGTTTTCCATATTAAAATAAAAAAATGTAAAGAGGGTATGTCCTAAAAGAAATATCAAAGGACAAGAAAAATAAGAAAATATCAAAAAAATGAAAAAATATGAACCCCAAACAAAAAACAGATCATGAAAGTGTGCAAGTCCAAGTGCCACTACTTTTTACTATTATTGTCCAAATAATGGTTGTGTTCAGCTTGTTATTAATGCCACAACACATGATAGTAAACTATTTAATCTTGACTATTTCATGCTTTGAATTTCATGTTTATAGTTAGACAATAAAAATCTGACCAAACAATTTAATCTTGGTAGATCAGTAGATAGGTAGAGAAATAAAACGAGCTCATCAGTTTAATCTGAGCCCTTGGAAGATATAAGGTTAGAAGTAGATAGTTTTTTTCATAAAGGAATAAAGGAAAGAAAAGGGTTTGCTAGCTTAAGTGCACCCACCAAAGTGAAGAAAAAATGTTAGGGTAGATAAAGGGTAGGTATAAGAAAGGTTGTAGAAATACAAGTCATTTGAAGCATAAGCACTACTATCATGCTTAACTATGTGTTTCAATGTGTAGGAGCAGTTATCAAAGTGAAAAGCATGTTCATAAGTTGATTTTCCTAACTTCCCCTTCATTTGCATTTCACCCCCCACTATATACTTACTAATTTCCCTTTTACCCCTTCATGGCTTATGAAATCCCCTTTTTCCCTTCATTTTCACTCCTACCCTTGGTTTCACACATTCCATAGTCATTTACCCTCCAAATTCATTCCCCTACCCAAAAATCCCATTCCCCTAGTGTGAAACCCTTTTTCCCCTTGGAGAAATCACTTTCCCCTTGATAAATTACCCATAAACCCCAAAAAACCCATAAAAACCCTTTATCCTAACTTTAAAACCCTCCCGCCTCACTAACTCCATCACCTTTTCATAAACTAGCAGTTAATCATGGGTTAACTACGCTTAACTGTAATTAATCCCATGGGTCCTGCTGACCTTCGCTCCATCACCCAGTTGTGCAACTTTACCACGCGATGACTGTTGGATCATGCACCCCCAAATCCAACGGCCCTCGCCCATGTCGTGCCCGATCATCTCTCGACCTTTACCAACCCGAGAGCATGTGATATGTGTGGTTTTTCTTGGGCCCATTTTTCTACGTGTCAACCTCCGGCATAGATCGCGTTCCCTCGGTAAAATACTACCCGACCCTCATAAGCGGTGCGATACCCTCCAATACCACCACCATGCCATAAATCGAAACCGCCACTGTTCATATAATTTCCCTGCCAACTCTAACCGCTCCCGGTTAAAAGCCCTCATACCCCATTTTTGGCCTTTTTCGTCCATTTGCACTATTGAAGCCTTCGAAGCACACCAACACCCTCAGAGCTCCTGCGACCAGCTACCTACTACCATAACCTTCCAAGACGCCTTCACTCCACACCTCAAAGCCGTAGAAGCCTCTGCAGACCTCAATTTTAAACTAGTTTGCAACCCCGACCGTAAAATTCCAGGTATTTAAGTAAAAAACCAAGAATTTCCCTCCCATTTAAAAAAGTACACTGAATTCATGAAATAATTGAATGAATTTACTTAATTTCCCTTTAAATTGAGAGTTTTCCATTCCTAAAATACCAAAACTCCTACCTGCAAACTGCGGATACCCTACCCTGGTTAGAAAATTGTCAAAACTTCACTTCCCATAGCCATATAATCCCAATTTCCATAACTTATTACAGAGATGGCTGCCCCAACCTCTCTGGATGACAGACCAGTGATAACCCCTCATTTAGACATTGACCATTTGGCCCTGGCAGATAGGGATTTTCAAATTAAAGACACAGTCACCTCAAGCAACCTTCTGAGAATCCATTGTTGGGCCAAGGATAGGTTCCTAAACCATGTTGATGATATAAACCTTTGGGAATCTAGTTTGCCCACGTATACATTCCTAGAAGTCCACCCATTCCCAGACATAGTACATTTTTTCCATGTCTGTTATGTTCCAAGCCATAGGGCTATTGAGGCACCAAACCATGAGATATTATTCACCATCACTGCTGAATCCATCAACCAGATGCTGCAAATCCAGTCTACTCCTAATTTGACTCCTTTGTCCATTGCAAACCTGTTGGACCTATACATCACATTAGACCCAGCCAAGATCAAACAAATATTTCAGAATTTCATCATTGAGGAGCGCCATACTCCTAAAGACATTCCACCCTATGTTGCCACTATTTTTTCAAAGACTGGCAGGAGAATAATCACCATGCTCTCATGCATCCTAGGATTCACATCAGACGAGTTTGTGGATCAGATTATCATGGCCTTCTTGTCCATTTTCACTCCAGGCAAGCCTCCTGCCATTATGTATGATTATGCCCAGATCATTGCAGACAAAATACATGAATAGTTCACTAGATTTCCCACTAAGAGAGTCTTCAAATACTCTTCAGTTCTGTTTCATATGTTCTTGTATTATCAGACAGATAAATTCCCTTTGAAGATCCAAAAATTGGACACCAAGGGAAAGGAAAGATCAGTCATCTACTAGACACCCTTGGTCCACAAGTTTTCCACCTCATACAAAGACTTCATAGACTCTTTTGTATACCCAGTTATGAACATGCTGACTTCTAAGACTCAGCCTAGAATCAGCCCAAAGATTAAAAGAGTGCTGCAATTGGCGACGAACAACAAGGTGGGAGATTGGTACTTGTACCAAAACCACATAAAGATCGGGATTTATGGCTATGAGATAGCCCCCTACAAGTTTCCCAAGTACCTCCCAATGAGGATATTTGCTCTTGAGTACTTTAGGCAGATGATCAACTCTGATGACATCAACTTCCTAGCTTATAGGAAGAAAACCCAGTTCAAAGTGAAGAACCAGATGGGCCCATTTATTTGCAACAATAGAGAAGCTGGACTAGAGGCCGACAAATTACTTCAATTAATGAAGTTCAAAAACAATTTCATTTGGCACTATGACCCTCATGGGGTCATAAACAAGCTCAGACTCAGGGTCAAGTTGGCAGCCTACATCCACCACCCAAGGCCTGACATTGAACAGTATGCTAACTAGGATGAGTGGATGGAGGACACTTTAATTGACATGGACAACACTGTTGTGGATATAGAGAATACACTTATTGATTTGGAAAGACAATTTGACCACAACTCTTTCCTGTAGGTTCTAGAACAAAGAGGGCCAATGAACAATCCTCCTATCATACAGACTCCACTAAATGAGGAGAAGAATCCTAAGAGGAGCAGGGATGAGGCATCTAACTCTGCCATGGAGACCACTTATGAGCTGGTTGAACCAAGCAAGAGGCCCAAGTTGAATCTTGTTTTTGAACAGGAGGATAACATTGCATCAAAGGAAATAATTGACACTGAAGAAATGGGACAGAAAGGTAAAGAAGTAGCTGCATCAGAGGAAACACAACAACCATCAACATCCAAACACATTTGGTAGATAGATAGCCCAGTATGGAGATTTCTTCCTATGTAAGGCCAGCTAACAAGGAAAGGGACATCAAAGATAGATTTAAAGAAATCAAAATGAGGAATGAAAGAATAAAGGCAGAAACATATGCATAGTACCTCAAGCTCACACCACCAAACCAGACTAGACTGATGTCAGCCTTTGACATCAAAGAAGGAAAAATGCAGGTCTCATTCCTACAACCTACTGTACAGCAACCAAAGACCTTAATAGACTACAAGAAGACAAATTTTGAGGTCTTGGCCAGGGATGTTCATCCCATTATTCAGATCGAATTTCACAAGTAGGATAGAGAAATGATATACTCCACCCTCACAGCAAAGGCCATGGCAGCTTACAATCTCCAGGATTCATTAGACAATGTAACTGCTTAATTCAAGCTGGAGAAGGCCTCTTCATAGGCTAAAGACACTAGGATAAAGTCCTTGTGGGACCTGGTTATTGAATTGGGCCATGATCCAAAGGATATCAAGGTTGTTGAACAACGAATCAAGAAAAAGAATGAGGACATAGCAGCCCTCAAGAAACAACTCAAGCTACCTCAATCATAGCACCCACACACAAAGGAAGTCCTAGAAAGCCAAACCAATCATGAGGAGATGATGGATTTAGTGCTGCAGTTGAATGACCAGTTAAAGGAGATGGAGAAAGAGTTAGATAGCTTGATTCATCTCAAACAAGCTACTATTGATAGTGCTCCTCCAACTGTCATTCCAACAGTGACCACAGTTGTACCTTCCACTCTAGCAACAACATTAGCTCCCACTGGTCCAATGGCCACTGCATTGTCAACAACAATTTCGACTACATAAACAACAACATCAACAACAATAGGTATCACAGGTGATGAAGTAAATAGGTTGGTCAAAGCAATGGAAGAAATGTCCATTCAGACCACTGAGATGAACATACTAAAAGAGAAAGTCACCAGCCTGGAGACTGATTGCAGACTAGCCCAGCTCATGCACAAAGAAGAACAACAAAAGGCTACAAGGATGAGTGAAAGAATAAAAACCTTGGAAAAAGAATTAACACTGAGTGAGCCTTTGGGAAAGGCTAAGGAGTTATTATGGGCCAATATCATTGACTCTATTAATGATATTTGGCCATCTATCCAGATCATTTTTTAGTAGATTGATTTGATAAAGCTGGCAACAGAAGCCATTGAAAGGGTCAAGATAGAACTTGGAGATATTCCAGAGGAAGCAACAAGAATCATTCAATTCCTCAACTCCAAGAATAAGTATGAACTGCAAGAACTTGAGATACCTGATAGGACAGGTACAATTTTGGAAGTCAGGAGAGTCCTCACCAAGAGGAATTTGATGTTGAATCTAGAAGATAAGTGTCAGAACATGCAGCTAGTCGTTGACAGGTTCATGGCTAAGTTTGAGCTATTGAAGGAAAAGGGATTACCTAATCCCTTAGTTATAAATGACAAGTTAATGACATAGGAATATTACAACAAGAAGATCAGGGAAGTGGCCAAAGGACAGGTAATCACTTCATCTATGAAGGGCATGCCAACAGGCAAAGTCTTGTACCAAACATTTGAAAACTTGTTTTACCTCCAACATGAGGTAAAACACTTGTTTATTAATAAGCCCACTTTTTCCAAATATACAGAGGCAGATGAGATATACAGAAAAATGATCAATATCCAATTACCAGATGAAGAAAGATGGGAAAAACTAAATGATTTACTGTAGTAAAAGGGCAATAAATTATAAATCTCTGGTAAAAAGTGAAATAGCAAGGTAAAAGGATATTGACAGGTCAGCAGGGTTAAAGTGTATCAGATGAAAGAGTATCAGGTGAAAGGCTAAAGTTAAACAAAACATCCAGCGTAAAGACCAAAAAACCAAGCAGCATAAGGAAAAATATCAAAGAGCAAAGGCCAGCAGAACCTTAATAACAGGGACATCAAGCATCAATTCGATAGCTATCTCTATCTTCTTGCAGGAAGATATTCCTACTTTCCTAGGTTAGTTATGAATACAGTTTCAGATATTTTGTAATTCCTTTTGTATAAATAATTCAAAATTCAAAGTATTATGGTGGATTATTTTACATTTGTAGAGTTATTTTGATCTTAAACCTGAGGGTGAATGTAACCATTTTCAAGTCAACAGATTGGAGCAAGTAATAAAATCATTTCGCTACAGGATTCATGAGATGAGCCATTTGCAGTGAAGTACTTTCTTTGTGTGATTTTGTTACTTTTCTTATATGTTTCATAATCTCAAATGTGTTCTAGATTTGAATGTATTAACTTGAAATATCACTCAGAAATTGTTTAAGTACACTCTGTTTTGCACAATTAGTCATTTACATGTTTTCTTCTGATACCCGAATCTGAGAATCCTTGATTGCTCTCCCATCCCAGTTGACCTCTTTCATTCCTTCCATAATCCGGCCTACAGAACCCTTAATTGCTCCCTTGATCCGATTTGAAGCCATTTACCATTTAGCCTCTAAGATCTGCAGTAACTCATCTATCTTGCCCTGTAGACATTGTTTTAGAATTGAATCTAATCTTGTTTGTTAGACATCCGACTCCATAGCCCAAGGTATAAACCAAACCTCTGTCCATCTAAGTAAAGTGATCCCACCACCAAATTTTCAAAATAGAACTCAAGTGCAAGCAATAACTAGCCTAAAATCATCTTAACTAAAACAAAGTTAAATTACAAAGAGAGAGCGCTCTCTAACCATCAGGAAGGCTAGGTCCTGATCTCCAAAAGTGGTTTGTGGTTACCTTTGGTTTTTCTTTCTTCATACTTCAAAAGAAATATCAAAGTGATAACATTTCTGGCGACCATACTGGGGATTTCGATCCTCAATCTCATAAAACTTTAAGGAAACCTTAAATTTAATCTTGAGCCCCTTAAGGTCATTTTCTGAAGTAAAATTTTCAAAAAATTTCATAAAAACAATTTAAAAGGTTAAAATTCTGGCTCCTAAAAAGATTCACTATACCAGGGAAAACCTAGATCCAAACCCTGCAACTATAGTTGATGACCCAGACAGAATTCTAAGAAAACTAAAAAACGAAGAAACTCAGGCAAGTAGTAGCTAGCTAGTAAAAGAAAACTCACTCCGTGAGGAATTGTCAACTTTAGAGCAAATCCCTTTTGATTTGTCATTTGAACTCTCATTACTTAGAACTAAATCTGAGAATGCCAACCATGAAACAGTCTTAGACCCTGACTTTACTCAAATCATTGAATCAAAAAGGGTTATCCATCCAGAGTTAGATAAATTTGTCTTGGACGCTTGTGACAAGTTAGAAGCTTTGACCTCTACATTGATCAACAATATAGATAGCTCTTACCTTCAAAAATTTGTTGAGCTAGCTGCCCTTACTGCTGCTACCTTTGAAATTTTTGCACATCCTTCACTCACTGTAAATACACCTTCTTTTACCATAACCTCACCGATAGTATCCACCACAATCTAGTCACCTAAACCAGTTATTAATCAACCATCCTCATCATCATCTAGTTCATCTCCATCAGTTTCAAGCCCTTCCTCAAGCACTACAACTTTACCCCCTAGTCAAACCAGAATTATAGCAATGGCAAACCAATATGCTCCTCTTGTTTTACCTGCACAACTCCATGCCATGCCTGCAGATTATAAGAGTAAGATTTTCCTGTTTGATGCTACTGGCCATTACACTACCCAAAAACATGTAAACAATATGTATGACCTTTTTGAATTTCATGAGATAGATGAAGAAGATGTAAAAATGAGATTGTTTGCCCAAACTTTAACTGGGGATATCAAGAAATGGTTCAAAGCCATTCCTGCCAACCATATTGTAGACTTAGATATTTTTTCATAGGTTATTCATTGATAGATGGGAGAGAAATAAAAACCCATTGCAAATACTTTCTGAGTATGACAACATTAGAAGAGCTCCTAATGAGTCAGTTCAAGACTATTGCACTAGGTTTAATAGTATCTACAATGCAATTCCAGCCAACATTAAGCCTCCACCTAACCTAGCATTAATTAAGTTCCTTGATGGTTTTGACGCTGACATGTCATACCAGCTAAGGGAAAGAAACCCTGAAACACTTGAACAAATGCAGAGCAATGATGTTAGTGTATAGGCCAACCTATTAGCTAAGAAAGCCCAAATGAGAAATGAAAATAAAGTTGTATTTAAAGAGGAAGCTTCCACTTTGGATGGAAAAGTAGATATTTTAGCTAAGAGTTTAGAAATAATCATGGATAGGTTAGAAAACATGGAGAGGAAAAATCAATTGGAGAATCAACAACAACAACCCCCAATAAGAAACCCAAATTTTAGGAAGAACCCTAATGCTAGAAAGAATGCTACACCAGATCAACAGATTAGCCCCCCTTCCAAGAGAATTATGTTGAGGATTCATAGAACCAAGAAGAAGAGGATGATACCCAAATTAACTTACTAGAAAACAAAGAGCAAGACACTGTTTTTCTTACTCAAGAAGAACATGAGTTATCTATGCTGCAGCAATTGCAGTTAGAATTTGGTGAATCCTATGATTTTAAACAGGGATATGAGTCAGTTATATATGAAGTACATAAACAATATAGCTTGAGAAGTAAGAAGAATAACAAGACTCCCATTAAAAGATCCATCCAAACCCAGACTAAAATAACAAAAGAAACTCCAGTTAACAAAGTGTTACAAAACCTCCCTAGTGGAATACCGGAGACTTCAAACCCTAAGGTTGTAGATATAACCTCCACTGACACCCAAAGAGAGACAATTACTAAAAACAATCAAAATAAAAGAAATCAAGGCAAAACAATAGAAACACAGACTGAAATGCCTACTACTGAGAAAAAGAATAAGGACACTCAAACTGCACATATTAAGGAAGATCTAAATCAAACAAACAAACCTCAGCTCCCTTTCAACATCAAAAATGAAATAGAAAAATTAAAGATATCAGTTCCTTTGACCGAACTAGTAAAGAATGAATCTTATAGGTCACAGATAACTGAGACTTTGAACATAGGAGAGGGAGAGGATTTTGTTAATTTGAATGATGACCAACCTGAATTATTGTTTGGCCCTGAGGCCAATGGTATTCATCAGCAAGGGGGAGTTCCTCATTTTTACATCAGCCTAAACATTCATGATAAAATATTGCATAACGCTATGTTGGTCTCAAGGGCATCCCACAATTTGATGCCAAAGGAAATAATGGAAAGACTGGACCTAGACATTATCAGGCCTTATAAGGATTTGTTTTCTTTTGACTCCAGTCAGGTTAAGTGACTTAGTTTGATCAAGGACTTATGTGTGACTCTTGTCCAGTGCCCTGCAAAGAGAATTTTAATGGACATTGTAGTTGCAGAAATCCCACCAAAATATGGAATGTTTCTATCTCGTTCATGGGGAGAAAAACTACAGGGATCCTTACAGTTGGATATGTCTTATGCCACCTGTTAGCTTTGATGGAAAAAGGTCCACAAATTGATCCATATAGGCTCTAAAAGTCTTCAAATTTGCTTAAAAACATGCCAATGGATCCATTAATGGCCTTGAAATCTTCAGCATTTGCTCAAAGATCATCAAATGATCAAAATCCGCGTGAGAGGAGAGCCCTTGGAAGGGCGGAAATACACTATTGGGAGGCAAAAATGCTTAAAAACCATGAAAAAACCCACAAACGTAGGCTTTAACAGTCAAGGCACAACAGTCGTTAGATCTGGCCGATCAATGGCCCAGATCTAAGCGGCTAATCGCAATCGGCACTATCACAGAGGAGGACTTACAGAGGGGCGCAGGACACCGCCGATCAGTGATCGCTGATGATCGGTTCGGCGGGTCGCATCGGCGGAGAACCTATGCATTGTTATATATATATAAGGCTTGGGCATGGAGCGATCAGTGATTGCGATCAAATCACATCAGCGCTATACCAAGGACCAGGGCCTATGCACATATATGTTTGCGATGTGATAGCCGGACCCGACGGTTATGTAATACAATGTTTGATAATATTTGAAGTTCGTGCCCAAGCTTTTTCAACGTTTTTTGTTGTTTTTCATTATTTTAACGAAATACAAAGGGAACGGGGAACAGTTTCGATGCAATAAAGCTTGGAACCGAGAGGGTTTTGGGATATATATATATATATATATATATATATATATATATATATATATATATATATATATATATATAGATAGATAGATATAGATATATATATATATATATATATATATATATATATATATATATATATATATATATATATATATATATATATATATAGATATAGATATAGATATAGATATATATATTCAAATCCGTGGAAGGCCCATTTTTAATATATTTCATGTATTTTTGTTGTATAACGAAAATACGAAGGGAGCATTGGCCAGTTCGATTGCAATGAGCCCCGAACCCGAAATGGTCCGGGAAGTGGAATATATTATATTTAAAGTCCGCCAAGGCCGTTTTTCATGAATTTTTTAGTGTTTCACGGATTTCCAAATACAAGGAAAACACACGGGAGAAGCCAAAGGCGACTTGCGATAGCGACAAGGGCGTACCTGATGGGTTTCGGAGGTGAAATATATATATTTTCAGGTCCGCAAAGGCCAATTTTTCATTTTTTTTAATTTTTTTTTCCATATTGCAAAATACGAAGCGAACAAAGGGACCAGGCCATCTGCAATAGGCGACAGTGACCCAAAGAGTGGACCCGATAAATATATATGCCATGTTTGAAGACCTTTGAAGTCTGAAAGGATAGAGAAGGTGAGATTTAGCAGTGATGACTATGTTTTCTGTTTAAAACAGAAATACATATTGTTTTCAGCAGAGGTCCACCACAGGGGCAACGCGGTTCTGCTATAATAGAAACATTCCTTGTTAAATCATGGGAAGGGCCACAGCACGCTGCAACCCGAATCAAACAAGATCAGGGAGCATCAACAGCACAGACAATGCAACAGGCCATCCAAAATATCTGAATGCGGTTATTCCTCTGTCAGAAGGGGAAAAACCTCCAAGCCATGCTCTCCTTTAGGGAATCAAACAGTTAAACAAGACAGAGTGATCGATTAAGACCTCTCAAGCCTTAGAAGGCTGAGCATCATTGTAGAGGCTATAAATAACTGAAATTAAGATGTAATAGGGGTTCAACCTTTGGAGATTATTGCTCCTCTGTTCATTCAAGCTTCTCATCTTCATTCTATGCAGTATAAGCTTCTTTTTCCATTATATGTTCAATTTCCATTCTCTTGCTTTTCTATACTTGCACTTGAACAATTTGTTCATGTTTTCTTTGTGTCTAAGGCCAGATAACTGTCATCTTATCTCTGCTTTGATATATTAGATCTAAAAGCTTCTTTTCTGCCTATAGCTAGCCATTGATGTATGCTTATGTATGCAATCTACTGGTATAGTCAGTATTCTCCATCTATCCATTGAATTTATAACTTATTGAGCATTAGTGGTCTAAAGCCTTGTATTGGTGAGAGTGTTCATGCATGCATTGTGTGAAAGCAAAGATGAAATGGTTATCTAACTTGATCCAAACCATCATTTATTCCAATAGTTCAAAGAACAATATTGAAGATTATATGTTACCAGGCATCTCTGAGGTACAACCTAGGAGAGTTTCTTGGAGTGCTAACACCACCATATCTGTTTTTGGCCAATTGAGAAAATTATATAGGGAGACCTTGATGAAATACATGGTCAGTAGTGAGGAAAAGCCACAAAACTTTCCCATATACTCCATGCATTCAGATATGGACTCTTTTATCTTATACAATGCAGAAAATGATAAAAAGGAAATCACAGCCAAAGACCTAAAATACAAAACAACTGACAGTGAGAACATATTTCATGAGTCACTTTGGCATTTAGACTTTGATGGGTCTGTCAATAGGTTAGGGGCTGGTGCAGGAGTGTGGATCCATAATATGGAGAATAATCATGCTGAGGGACATGCTTTCAGATTGAACTTCAAGTGTACCAATAACATGGCCGAATATGAAGCCCTAATTCTAGGGTTACAATTGGTTAGGAAACTGGGAGCCAAAAGAGTTTCCATCATGGGAGACTCAGAGATGATTATTAAACAGATTAGTGGTGAATACTCTGTGAACAATCCTAGACTTGGTCGATATAGGGATACTATTCTAGACATGATCAAAGACCTCCTGGAATCAAACTTTGCTGCCATTCCTAGAAAACAAAAAATGCGGGCCCACAGTCTGGCCACCTTTGCTAGTACTTGTAAATTTCCATTTCAGCCCAACCATCAGTATACTGCAGAAGTCAGACATAGGCCTGTTATACCAAACAGCCTGAAGTATTGGCATATTTTCTCCCAAGATTCTCAGATTTACAATTTCATGAACAATGAAGGTGAGTTTCAGAATTGCAAGATAGATACTGACTGTACAATAGACAATAACATAGAAAGTAGCATAGATGTAAATATTTTAGATGTAGATAAACAAACTAAATTTACTATAGTAGAAATAGATAGTTTCGAAATGTAGAGATAGATGAAATAATGGATGATGATCCAGAGATCCTTAATTTGAAAAACAATTTTTTGCCCAAGGGATTAGTCCCTTTAGAGGATTTATTTGACTCTAATGATGTAGCTAGGAAATGGAACCCCTAAGAGCAGACATAGAAGAGTGTAATATAAGAAATTAGGATAATCCAAAGCTCATTAAGATATCTAAAGCCTTACCTCCAGAGGAAAAGGTAAAATATATTAATCTGTTTAAAGAATACCAGGATGTTTTTACCTGGAGTTATGAAGACTTGAAGTCTTATGACACCAGCATAATCCAACAAAAAATACCCCTAAAAGAAGATCATAAACCTTTCAAACAGAAACTTAGGAGGATAAACCCAGTTCTTATGCCATCCATAGAGAAAGAGGTTAAAATAATGTTTGATGCTCAAATAATAGCCCCCATTAGATACTCAGATTGGATTTCAAATTTAGTTACCACTAGGAAAAAGACTGGAGAAATTAGACTTTGTGTAGATTTTAGAAACTTAAACAAGGTCTCTTTAAAAGACAACTACCCCTTACCAAAAATGGACCATATCCTTCAGAGGGTGGTAGGCTCTTCCAGAATCTCACTACTTGATGGATTCTCTGGCTATAACCAGGTCTTGGTTCAACCAGAGGATCAAGCCAAAACTGCATTTACAACTCCTTGGGGTACCTTCATGTATTTGAAGATGCCCTTTGGACTAATGAACACAGGTGCCACATTTCAGAGAGCTATGGATATAGCCTTTGCAAAGGAGATCCATGATTTCCTAGTAGTATACCAAGATGACATTATTGTCTTCTCCAAATCTGACAATCAACACCTAGATCACTTAAGGAAAGTATTCATCAAATGCAGGAAATTTGGGATTTATTTAAATCCTAAAAAGACACTTTTCAGTCTAGAAGAGGGAAATTTGTTAGGACACATCATATCTAAAGATGGGATTAGGATAGACCCTACTAGAATAGAAGCCATTTTGACCATTTCCCATCCTAGAAACATTAAAGAGCTACAATCATTTCTAGGTAAGATTAATTTTCTTAGGAGATTCATCTCAAATCTAGTAAAATTAATTAGGGAGTTAAATAACATGCTAAGAAAGGACTCGACACTTAAATGGACAGTGGAGGCCAAACAATCCTTTGAATCTATCAAGGAAACCTTAACCAAAACTCCAGTCCTGATAAGTCCTGACTTTAACAAAGATTTTATTATTTTTTCTTTTGCTTCAGAACACACAATTGCAACAGTCTTACTGCAAAAGAACAACCAAGGATATGAACAACCAATAGCATTCTTTAGTAAATCATTAAGATATGCCTCACTTAAATACAATATCATGGAAAAACAGATATTAGCTTTAGTGAAGGCAATAAAAGACTTCAAAGTGTACATTTTGTACTCTCACATTATTTCTTATGTTCCAAACTTTGTGGTTAAGGACATTTTGACTCAAAATGGGCCTGAAGGAAAAAGAGGCAAATGGTTTGCCACAATATTGGAATATGACATCAAGATAAAAGCCCACTAAGCTCATCAAAGGTCAAGGCTTAACCAAACTCATGGTTGAATCAAACTGTCAGGCCTTAGATATCAACTTCATTAGTGCCTTTGATGATCAGGAGGAGATGGTGACTCCACAAATCAGTGAACCTTTTATTGATTCACCCTGGTATGCAGATATTACATTTGTATTACTAAACTTACAAGCTCCTACTAGATTTACAAGAAATAAAGCTAGATTCTTAAAAATGAAGTCATTAAGATATTGTATTATAGATAATGCATTGTTTTGGAAGGACAATAGTGATATTCTTTTAACCTGTTTATTGAAAGATGAAGCTAACAATATTTTACAAGAGTTTCATGCAGGGGATTGTGGAGGACACTTGTACTGGAAGAGTACTGCTGACAAAACTCTGAGGGATGGTTTCTACTAGCCTAATTTGTTTGCAGATGTTAAAAAACATGTGACCTCTTGTCATAAATGCTAGATTTTTTAGGGAAAGAGAAAACTTTTACCCTTGCCACTTAATCCAATTTCCATTGAAATTCCATTTCAACAATGGGGGTTAGACTTCATTGGAGAAATACACCCAGCCTCATCAGCTCAACACAAATGGATTCTGACAGCTACTGACTACTTCACGAAATGGATAGAATCCATCCCTTCTAGACAAGCCACAGACACTGTCATAATCTCATTTTTAGAAAATAATATCCTATCAAGGTTTGGCTGCCCCCAGAAGCTCATTACTGATAATGCAGCTGCCTTCAAATCCAAAAATATGGTAGACTTCTGTAATAGATACCACATCACCCTTGGCCACTCCACAACCTATTACCCTCAAGGTAATGGGCTTGCAGAATCATCTAATAAAAGCCTGGTAAATATCATCAAAAAGTTACTGGAAGATAACAAGAAGACTTGGAACAAGAAGTTAGTCAATGCCTTATGGGCAGATAGACTGACTACTAAGAAGTCCATTGGAACATCACCTTATCAACTGGTATATGGGATGGATGCAATTTTTCCATCATCTCTTGGAGTACCAATCATGAAAATCATCCAGGAACTACAGGTGGAACCAAATGATATTCAGAGAAGAATCAATCAAACCATACACCTATAGCAAACCATAGAAGAAGTATATGTAAAATCACAACTATCCAAGACAAAATTAAAAAGGTCTTTGATAAAAAGACTAAAGCAAATGATTTTTACATAGGAGATAAAGTCCTCAAGTGGGATTCAAGGAGAGAAGACAAAGGCAAGCATGAAAAATTTGATTTTTTGTGGCAGGGACCTTATGTCATTTATGGCTACAGAGGAAACAATGCCTTCTTCTTGAGAAACATAGATGGATCAGATCTACCAGGAGGACATGTTAATGGTAGAATGCTGAAGCATTATTTTTCCACTGACTCACAATAGTTCACTTTACTTTGCATCATTGTACATAACATTGTAGAGTGTAGATTGGATTGGATGGTAATCCTTTGAAGTTGAAGCCCGGAGAGAAGGCCCTGAGCTTTGAGGGATTTACTGTCATAAGTATCAATAAAGCAAAAATCACAGAAGGACAATTCACAAGGTAACTACAGTCACAATTCAAAGGCTACTGATCTTCAAATTTCTTGACATTTCACCAAAAAAATGTCATCCTAATGTGGAGCCACTATTAGAGTCCTATAGTGATAGGATTCATAATTTTGAATTGGTTGAGGTTAAGTCTTGTAATATTGTACATACCTTTGCTTTCTGCAAAAGTTTTCCATATTAAAATTAAAAAATGTAAAGATGGTATGTCCTAAAAGAAATATCAAAGGACAAGAAAAATAAGAAAAGATCAAAAATATGAAAAAATATGAACCCCAAACAAAAAAACAGATCATGAAAGTGTGCAAGTCCAAGTGCCACTACTTTTTACTATTACTATCCAAATAATGGTTGTGTGCAGCTTGTTATTAATGCCACAACCCATGATAGTCAAACTGTTTAATCTTGACTATTTCATGCTTTGAATTTCATGTTTATAGTTAGAGAATAAAAATCTGACCAAACAATTTAATCTTGGCAGATCAGTAGATAGGTAGAGAAATAAAAGGAGCTCATCAGTTTAATCTGAGCCCTTGGAAGATATAAGGTTAGAAGTATATGGTTTATTTCATAAAAGAATAAAGGAAAGAAAAGGGTTTTCTACCTTAAGTGCACCCACCAAAGTGAAGGAAAAATGTTAGGGTAGGTAATGGGTAGGTAGAAGAAAGGTTACAGAAATACAAGTCAATTGAAGCATAAGCACTACTATCATGCTTAACTATGTGTTTCAATGTGTAGGAGCAGTTATCAAAGTGAAAAGCATGTTCATAAGCTGACTTTCCTAACTTTCCCTTCATTTGCATTTCACGCCACACTATATACTTACTAATTTCCCTTTTACCCCTTCATGGCTTATGAAATCCCCTTTTTCCCTTCATTTTCACTCCTACCCTTGGTTTCACACATTCCATAGTCATTTACCCTCCAAGTTCATTCCCCTACCCAAAAATCCCATTCCCCTAGTGTGAAACCATTTTTCCCCTTGATAAATTACCCGAAAACCCAAAAAAACCCATAAAAACCCTTTATCCTAACTTTAAAACCCTCCCGCCTCACTAACTCCATCGCCTTTTCATAAACTAGAAGTTAATCATAGGTTAATTATGCTTAACCGTAATGAATCCCATGGGTCCCGCTGACCTTCGCTCCATCACCCAGTCGTGCAACTTTACCACGTGATGATTGTTGGATCATGCGCCCCCAAATCCATTGGCCCTCGCCCATATCACACCCGATCATCTCCCGACCTTTACTAGCCTGAGAGCACGCGATATGGGCAGTTTTTCTCGGGCCCATTTTGCTACGTGTCAGCCTCCGGCATAGATCGCGTTCTCTCGGCAAAATACTGCCCGACCCTCATAAGCAGTGCGATACCCTCCAATACCGCCTCCCTGCCATAAAGCAAAACCGCCACTGTTCATATAATTTCCCCGCCAATTCTAACCACTCCCAGTTAAAAGCCCTCATACCCCATTTTTGGCCTTTTTCGCTCGTTTGCACTGTTGAAGCCTCCGAAGCACACCAGCACCCTTAGAGCTCCTGTGACCAGCTACCAACTGCCACAACCTTCCAAGACGCCTTCACTGCACACCTCAAAGCTGCAGAAGCCTCTACAGACCTCAATTTTAAACCAATTTGCAACCCCGACCGTAAAATTCCAGGTATTTAAGTAGAAAACCAAGAATTTCCCTCTCATTTAAAAAATTACACTGAATTCATGAAATAATTGAATGAATTTAATTAATTTCCATTTAAATTGAGAGTTTTCCATTCCTAAAATACCAAAACTCCTACCTACAAATTGCAGATACTCTACCCTGGTTACAAAACTGTCAAAACTTCACTTCCCATAGCCATATAAGCCCAATTTCCATAATTTATTACAGAGATGGCTACCCCAACCTCTCTGGATGTCAGACCAATGACAACCCCTCATTTAGACATTGACCATTTGGCCCTGGCAGACAGGATTTTCAAATTAAAGACATAGTCACCTCAGGCAACCTTCTGAGAATCCAATGCTGGGCCAAGGATAGGTTCCTAAACCATGCTGATGATATAAACCTTTGGGAATCTAGTTTTCCCAAGTATACATTCCTATAAGTCCACCCATTCCCAGACATAGTACATTTTTTCCATGCCTGTTATGTTCCAAGCCATAGGGATATTGAGGCACCAAACCATGAGATATTATTCACCATCACTGTTGAATCCATCAACCAGATGCTGCAAATCCAGTCTACCGCTAATCTGACTCCTTTGTCCATTGCAAACCTGTTGAACATATACATCACATTGGACCCAGCCAAGATCAAACATATATTTCAGAATTTCATCATTGAGGAGCGCCATACTCCTAAAGGCATTCCACCCTATGTTGCCACTATTTTTTCAGAGACTGGCAGGAGAATAATCACCATGCTCTCATGCATCCTAGGATTCACATGAGACGAGTTTGTGGATGAGATTATCATGGCATTCTTGTCCATTTTCACTCCAGGAAATCCTCCTTCCATTATGTATGATTATGCCCAGTTCATTGCAGACAAAATGCATGAACAATTGACTAGATTTCCCACTAAAACAGTCTTCAAATACTCTTGATTGTTGTTTCATATGTTTCTGTATTATCAGAAAGATAAATTCCCTTTGAAGATCCAGAAATTGGACACCAAGGGAAAGGAAAGATCAGTCATCTACTGGACACCCTTGGTCCACAAGTTTTCCACCTCATACAAAGACTTCATAGACTCTTTTGTATACCCAATTATGAACATGCTGACTTCTAAGACTCGGCCTAGAATCAGCCCAGAGATTAAAAGAGCACAGCAATTGGCCAAGAACAACAAGGTGGGAGATTGGTACTTGTACCAAAACCACATAGAGATAAGGATTTATGGATATCAGATAGCCCCCTACAAGTTTCCCAAGTACCTCCCAATGAGGATATTTGCTCTTGAGTACTTTAGGCAGATGATCAAATCTGATGAAATCAACATCGTAGCTTATAGGAAGAAAACCCAGTTCAAAGTGAAGAACTAGATGGGCCCATTTATTTGCAACAACAGAGAAGCTGGAACAGAGGCCGACAAATTACTTCAATTAATGAAGTTCAAAAACAGTTTCATCTGGCACTATGACCCTCATGGGGTCATAAACAAGCTCAAACGGAGGGTCAAGTTGGCAACCTACATCCACCACCCAAGGCCTGACATTGAATAGTATGCTAACTAGGATGAGTGGATGGAGGAAAATTTAATTGACATGGACAACACTGTTGTGGATATAGAGAATACACTTATTGATTTGGAAAGACAATTTGACCACAATTCTTTCCTGCAGGTTCCAGAAGAAAGAGGGCCAATGAACAATCCTCCTATCATACAGACTCCACTAAATGAGGAGAAGAATCCTAAGAGCAGTAGGGATGAGGCATCTAGCTCTTCTATGGAGACCACTGATGAGCTGGTTGAACCAAGCAAGAGGCCCAAGTTGAATCCTATTTTTGAACAAGAGGATAACATTGCATTAGAGGAAATTATTGACACTTAAGCAATGGGACAGAAAAGGTAAAGAAACAGCTGCATCAGAGGAAACAAAACAACCATCAACATCCAACACACAGTTGGTAGATAGACAGCCCAGTATGGAGATTTCTTCCTATGTCAGGCCAGCTGACAAGGAAACGGACATCAAAAACATATTTAAAGAAATCAAAATGAGAAATGAAAGACTAAAGGTAGAAACATATGCACAGTACCTCAATCTCACACCACCAAACCAGACTAGACTGATGTCAACCTTTGACATCAAAGAAGGAAAAATGAAGGTCTCACTCCTACAACCTACTGTACAGCAACTGAATACCTCAGCAAACTACAAGAAGACAAATTTTGAGGTCTTGGCCAAGGATGTTCATCCCATTGATCAGATCGAATTTCACAAGTAGGCTGGAGAAATGATATACTCCACCCTCACAGCAAATTCCATGGAAGCTTACAAGCTCCAGGATTCATTAGACAGTGTAACTGCTCAATTCAAGCTGGAGAAGGCCTCTTCACAGGCTAAAGACACTAGGATAAAGTCCTTGGAGGACTTGTTTATTGAACTAGGCCATGATCCAAAGGATATCAAGGGTTCTGAACAACTAATCAAGAAAAAGAACGAGGACATAATAGCCCTCAAGAAACAGCTCAAGCTACCTCAATCACAACACCCACAGACAAAGGAAGTCCTAGAAAGCCAAACTAATCATGAGGAGATGATGGTTTTAGTGTTACAGATGATAAAGAGTTAGATAGCTTGATTCAGCTCAAACAAGCTACTATTGATAGTACTCCTCCAACTATCATTCCAACAGTGACCACAACTGTACCTTCCACTCTGGCAACAACATTAGCTCCCACTCGTCCAACGGCCACTGCCTTGTCAGCATCAACTTCGACTACATCAGCAACAACATCAACATCAATAAGCACCACAGGTGATGATGAAAACAGGGTGGTCAAAGCAATGGAAGAAATGTCCATTGAGACCACTGTGATGAATAGTCTGAAAGAGAAAGTCACCAGCTTGGAGACTGATTGCAGACTAGCCCAGCTCATGCACAAAGAAGAACAACAAAAGGCTACAAGGATGAGCGAAAGAATAAAAACCTTGGAAAAAGAATTAACATTGCATGAGCCTTTGGGAAAGGCTAAGGAGTTATTATGGGCCAATATCATTGACTCTGTCAATGATATTTGGCCATCTATCCAGGTCATTTTTTAGAAGATTGATTTGATAAAGCTAGCAACAGAAGCCATTGAAAGGGTCAAGACAGAACTTGGAGATATGCCAGAGGAAGCAACAAGAATCATTCAATTCCTCAACTCCAAGAATAAGTATGAACTACAAGAACTGGAGATACCTGACAAGACAGGTAAAATTTTGGAAGTCAGGAGAGTCCTCACCAAGAGGAATTTGATGTTGAATCTAGAAGATAAGTGTCGGAACATGCAGCTAGCCATTGACAAGTTCATGGCTAAGTTTGAGCTGTTGAAGGAAAAGGGATTACCTAATATCTTAGTTATAAATGACAAGTTCATGACATGGGGAGATTACAACAAGAAGATAAGGGAAGTGGCCAAAGGACAGGTAATCACTTCATCCATGAACGGCATGCCAACAAGTAAAGTCTTGTACCAAACATTTGAAAACTTGTTTTTACCTCCAGCATGAGGAAAAACAATTTTTTATTAATAAGCCCACTTTTACCAAATATACAAAGGCAAATGAGATATATAGAAAAATGATCAATATCCAATTACCAGATGAAGAAAGATGGGAAAAACTCAATGATTTACTGTAGTAAAAGGGCAGTAAATTATAAATCTCTGGTAAAAAGTGAAACAACAAGTTAAAAGGATATTGATAGGTCAACAGGGTTAAAGTGTATCAGATGAAAGAGTATCAGGTGAAAGGTTAAAGTTAAACAAAACATCCAGCGTAAAGACCAAACAACCAAGCAACATAAAGGGCAAAATATCAAAGAGAAAAGGCCAACATAACCTTGATAACAGGGATAGCAAGCAGTAGTTCAATAGCTATCTCTATCTTCTTGCAAGAAGATATTCCTACTTTCCTAGATTAGTTTTGAATACAGTTTTAGATACTTTGTAATTCCTTTTGTATAAATACTTCAAAATTCGAAGTATTATGGTGGATTATTTTACATTTGTAGAGTTATTTTGATCTTAAACCTAAGGGTGAATGTAACCATTTTCAAGTCAACTGACTGGAGCAAGTAATAAAAGAATTTCGCTATAGGATTCATGAGATGAGCCATTTGCAATGAAGTACTTTCTTTGTGTGATTTTGTTACTTTTCTTATGTGTTTCATCATCTTAATTGTGTTCTAAATTTGAATGTATTAATTCGAAATATCACTCAAAAATTGTTTAAGTACACTCTGTTTTGCACAGTTAGTCATTTACATGTTTTCTTCTAATACCCGGATCTGAGAATCCTTGATTGTTCTCCCATCCCGGTTGACATCTTTCATTCCTTCCATAATCCGGCCTAGGGAACCCTTAATTGCTCCCTTGATCCGATTTGAAGCCATTCACCATTTAGCCTCTGAGATCTGCAGTAACTCATCTATCTTTCCCTATAGACACTATTTTAGAACTGAATCCAGTCTTGTTTGTCAAACATCCGACTCCATAGCCCAATGGTATAAACCAAACCTCTGTTCATCTAAGTAAAGTGATCCCGCCACCAAATTTTCAAAACAAAACTCAAATGCAAGCAATAACTAGCCTAAAATCATCTTAACTAAAACAAAGTTAAATTTTAAAGAGAGAGCCCTCTCTGAGCATCAGGAAGGCTAGGTCCTGATCTCCAAAAGTGGTTTGTGGTTACCTTTGGTTTTTATTTCTTCATACTTCAAAAGAAATATCAGAGTGATAACAAGTGCTTCAAGCACATATAAATGGTATTTAGGGACAGTAAATGAATGCATTTGTGCATGTACTGATGTAACTTTTTATTTTAATAGAATGTTGTTATTTTTCTTCTTAAAAAAACAAAAAACAAAAAACATTATTAATAATTATTTTAAAAATCAAAACTTTTATTAATAATGAAAATATTGTCAAAATAATAAAATAAATTACTAATTATTAATAATAAAGTAAAAAATAATAATATTAATATTTCAATAAAACTGATAAAACTTAAAATATTAATAATATTATTATAATATAAAATATTATTATTATTACAAAATAAATGAAATTATTACCATTAATATTAATGTTAGGATAATAAAAAGTAATATTAATATTAAATTTATTGTTAGGATTAATATAAAGTAACTAATAACATTAATATTAGTGTTAGTTATTTTATTAATATTAATAACTTTATTAATATTAATATTAATAATAAAATAAATATTATTATTATTATTATTGGTTATTATAAAGTAACTAATAATATTAATATTAGGAAAAGAGGGTGGGGAGTTAGCTAAAAAATAATCAATATTATAATGTTTTTAGAAAAGTATTAATAATAATAAATGATAATATTGGTATTCTTAAATCGAAGGAGTTGAGCTCAAGCGATAGAGGCACATATTGTGTTTATGGCCATGGTAGGTTCAAACCTCTAGAGATATGCTCTATTTGGTGAAAATTGTGAAGAAAGTTGTATAAACGAGTTCTACTGGATAGTCTCATCAAAACCGTTCAGTTGATATATATATATATATATATATCTATATATATATATATATATATATATATATATATATATATATATATATATATATATATATATATTATTCTTAAAATAATCATATGAACCTAAGATAATATTACTAAAAGAATAATGTTAATGATTTATTAATATTATAAAATTATTATTCTGGATTAATGTTAAAGCTAGGGTTATAAAGGAAAAATAAGGTTAAAGTTCAAAGGAGTGAATAAAATAAAAAGGAAATAGGGTCGAGAAAACAGAAGGGGAGAGAAAAGGGGAGGGATAAGGGGAGGCCAAGGAACAGGTTAGAGGTAGGTAGAGTGAGAGGAATGCTTGCGAGAAGGACAATGGATAGTGGGAAATTAGGACCGACTAAGTTTAAAATTGTATTCTTGGTTAAAATTGTTAGGGCTATTTTTTATTTCAATGGTTTCCCTAATGAGACAAGTAGTGTGGAAGGGAGCATATGCAATAATTATAACTTGTTCAAAGCAAATGAGGTGTTTGGATTTGTGAGAGTGCTCAGCAATGGACGATTTGGAGACCTAGTTATGGATATTGTTAGTCATGTATTCTTTAATATAGGCCTTAAATGATCTATCTATTTGTCCTATGTAAGACTTACCACATCAGCAAGGGATTTCATAGACTCCACGACCAAGCGAGGGATCAGATTTTTCTTTAGCAAACCTAAAGAGTTTTCTTAGGGTCGTCTTAGGTTTGAAAGAGCTTTGAATATTATTTTTACACAAAATCTTAGAAATGTGGTCAGTAACCTTAAATGTAAGGAATGCCATGCTTTTGTTTAAGGGGGGAGATGAAGGATTGGTTTTAGGCTTAGGATGGAGGGATAAGTGAAAGGATTTTCTAATTTGGGAAGAGGAGTAGCCATTGGCTTGGAGGGCTTTCGTCAGGAGAAGGCATTCCTTGTCGAAGTGTTGGGGATCAAATATGTGAATGACTCAAGTAACTAAGGTATTAAGAACAATAGATTTTTGAGCAAGGTGGTTATGGAATGAGAATGAAGGTATCTATCAATATGAGTAATTTTTCAGTATACTTGATAAGAGAGGGAGTCGGCAGGAAACTTAGGTTTTGTTATCACTTCGTAATTTTCATAGGTTGAGGAAGAAAACTACAAAGGTAACCAAAAACCACTTGTAAATATGAGATCTATCCCTTCAAACTTCAAAGAGGGTTCTCTCTATCTGATTTATATTTCTATTTTTAAGATCTTAGGCTAGGTATTAAATTTGAGGTAGGTTTTTCAAAATTTTGGTTGAAAGATGCTAGAAAAGTCCATTGGGAATGGAGTCATAAAATTTTGAGTAATCAATTGCAAAAATCACAGAGGAACTATAACATGGCAATGTAGGCAAACTCCTGGATCTTATAGAGTGCTTTTGGTGTGAATAAGATGAATGATATTTAAGTTCAATTAAATATAGAGCATACACAAATGAATTATATACTTAATATCAGAAAGAAAACATTGATATTGTTAACAAGCCAGAGCAAAGTACACTTAAGAAAATTTGGCCCTTAATCTTCTTGCAACAATAAGGAGGGAAAAAACATATGGAAACTGAGAAAAAGAAACAATTTTACATGAAAGAACACATCACCAATTACTTGACACAAGAATCCTGGAACAAAATTTCTCTGCATTTTTGTAAATTGATCACTTTGAGTACAATCCACAACTTACATTAATGTAAAGCTCCTTTTTCATACATAATCCATCCCTTAATAAGTCTTATTACAAAATATTTATAGACTTTCTATTGAACTAAGTTTGGTTTCCCAAAAATGAATTGATTACAAAATAATATCTAATGAAATTACAGATATTTCTGAAACAGAACTAGAAAATAGGAGTTTTGGACTAATTCAGTTGTTTGTTGAAAATTTCAAGGAATTTCGTTGCTGATTATTGCTAATTTCCAGCTCCTTCTATTTGTCTTCTTGCCAAAATTGTAAAATTTCTACTTGTGCTTATTCGACCAATTCTAGTAATTGGTCCGATCATTCTTCACCAGGGATAGAAAAATTCACCATGTTTCTAAATCTTTCATCTACCTAAGTGTAGGTATGAAAAGTTGGTTTATTAAAAAACAAATGATGAATCTCATGTTGAATGTTTAAATCAAACTTCAATCCTTCCAGAGAGGCTTCTCCACTCATAGCTCCCTTTGCCTTTGCAAACTTAGATGCATCTACAACTATGTTGCATAACTGTTCTTGGTAATTTTCTAATGGAATCAATTTTCCATTAGAATTTCTAAGAGTTGGAAGTCCTTTCTCCTGTAACAAAGAAAACTTCTTATTAAATATTCTGACTTGTAGTTCCAATTCCTTGCACCTATTCTCCAACTGCACCATCATATTCTTCTTAGTCAAAACTCTTTTAACTTCCATCACTATCTTTGTCATGTCCTGAATGTTCAGCTCCTCAAGCTCATCTATGTTTTTGGAATTTAACATTCTTATAATTTTTTGTGCTTCTTCTGGCCTGTGTTCAATATCTACTTTGGTTTTTTCCACTGCTTCTTTAACTCTCTAGACCAGTTCCTCTTGTTCAAAAATAATTTGAATTGATGGCCACAATTATGTAACATTTTCATTGATATTGTGCCAAATGTTGCGTTTGGATTCTGCCAACATCTGAATAATGATAGATTGATATTCATACTTATGAATCCGATGAATCAATTTTAAATTATTTTGCACTTCTGCCAAGTATGCATTGTCTTCCTTAATCTTGTCTTCTTCCATCTTACTAAGTGTTGTTGTCAATTTCTCCACTTATTTATTTGTCATTGATAATTCCCCCAAATCTTGAGCTATCTTTTTTGAGGAATCTGATTCAAATTGATGCTTGGGTTGTTATCTATGTTAAAATACTTGTTGTTGATGTTCCTTTTGCCTCCCATTTCTCTTTTTTATTTTAGTAATGTATCCATGTCTTGTTCCATTTTCTGGATTTGAGAATTTTGTTCCACCACTATTGTGAACAACTTTTCTTTCTCCATCTCTAGGCTAGTGACTTCCTTAGCTTGAGGGTGTTCTGTAGTTGGAAGTTTGAGTTGTTTCCTAAGAGCTTGAATGTTTGCATTCTTGTTCTTGATTATCTCCTCTATTGCCTTGACATCAATAGGATCATATCCTAGTTTGACAACCAAATCTTCTAATGTCTTAATCCTAGTGTCTTTGGCCAGAGAAGACATTCTCTTAATCTTCAACTATGAGTGCATATTGTTTAAAGAAACCTGCAATTTAGAAGCAACCATAACTTAGCTGGTTAGAGTTGAGTATATTATATCACCTGCCTTATTATGTAAATAGATATGATCGATTACATGAACATTTTTAGTATCAACTGAAAATATGGAGGCCTTATAATCTTCAGCACCTCTGGGAGCTGGCACTTTGGGTTCCAAAAAGGCCATTTGAAACTGCCCCTTTTCTAAGTTAAATGTAGAGAACAACTTGTGTTGACTAGTGGCAGTTTGTTTCCATAATTTTGAGTATGTTGAAGCTTTAAGAGATTCATTCTTCAATTTGATCTCCATGTACCTTGTAAAAATACTTGGCTTTGGTGGAACCTGGGAGCTAGAAGAGATAGGAGACTCAATTATCTCTTCTACGTATGGGAGAGAGGTGGTAGGAGTGTCTGTCAAAACCAAAGTAGTCTGCTCCTGTGCATCCCTTTCTTCTAAAGATTCTTCTTAATGGTGATCACCTGAGGATCAGTCTTACTATCAGTCTTTGTGGTGTTTTGTGGATCACTTTTCCTTCTCTTGAACACAATGAAATCTACAGCCTGAGTTTCTAAATCTATAGGGGACATTCTTTCCACTGGCCTCTTGATTTCTTTGTATTTAGGAATAGGCATTTGTAATGAAGATTGAATGACCAACTGCTCTTCTATTCCTGTAATTTTTTCTATGCCCGTTCCTCTTGGTTAGCATACTGCTCTATCTATGGCCTTGGTGTATGTGGATATGGAGTGCTCTTTTGTTCAACCCTCAGCTTCGAAATTATCCCTAAATGATCATAAGACCGAGAGAAGCTTAGTTTAAACTTCATATTCTTTAAAGTTTCCTCCACTTCGTTTGTTGTTGCTATGGTATTCAAAATATAAGGACCTACCAGTGCATTTAGTTTAAATTGTGCCTTCTTATTATTGGATACAAAGTGTAATTCATCCATGTTCAGCACCTGTCTAGCATATTCTAAGGAGAAAATTCTTACTGACACAAAGACTAGTAATCTATAAGGAGGGAGCTCACACCCATAAATTCTGATCTCTGTATAGTTCTGGTTGTAGGTTTTAACCCTATACAAAAATTACCTGCATACGAATTCTAAACACATAAAAATGCGAGAGAATAACACATAAAATACATATACACAAAGATTTTCCCCTGGATCCCAAAACCAGGACAACCAGCTTGATTTTTCATTATGTTCCTTTCAATGTTATAATACATATTTATACATGCTGAAGCATCCAATGCCATGGACCGAAAAACCATCGTGTCCAATACCATGGACCAAAAAACATCGCGTCCAAAAACATGTGCAAAAATCATGCACAAAACCATAGGTGGGTCCGCCCAACCTAGCATAGGTTCCAAAACCAAAATTTTTCAAGGCGCTGCCTTGGACCCCATAGAGTGGGGTTACCTACACCACTCAAATCCCTGTGACCCCCCCGCTACACAATCGCCGCAACGAAGGGGCAGCTCCGCCCCCCCTCTAACCCCCCGTTTAACTACGTGGGCTAGTCATGGAAAGAATATAACACAACCCAACATTCTCCCACTTCTTGTTTTCTTTCCACAGGGGCCACAAGAGAGCTTAGTCATTTATCCAACCCTGCAATGCCCATTGTTTCTCTACACCAAGAGAACTTCTCAGAGCTCACAGATTTTTTTAATGCATTTGCAGTATTCTTCAAAGTGTCCACCTTTACCAGCAACACCTTTTTGTCTTCTATCATATCCCTCACAAAGTGATATTGAACATCCATGTGCTTTGTCTTTGAATAATATGCAGGGTTCTTTGCCAAGAAAATTGCACTTTGGCTATCACAGTCTATCCTTATAGCTCCCTGTACTAACCCCATACTTGAACACAATCTCTGCAACCAAACTGCTCCCTTGCTTGCATGAGTGGTTGCCATGTATTCTGCCTTTGTAGTTGATAGTGCCACTACAGATTGTTTCTTACTCATCCAACTGAATGCACCTCCAAATAAGTTAAACACATACCCACTTGTATATCTTCTCTGATCTAGATCTCCAGCCCAGTCTGCATCAACAAAGACACGAATATCCAACACTCTATCCAATCCTGATCTTCCTTGGTAGCACAAACCATAATCACTAGTGCCACGCAAATACCTGAAAACCCGCTTCACTGTTGTCCAATGATTTCCTAGTTTTGACATAAACCTGCTCAATACTCCCACTGCATGTGCAATGTCTGGTCTAGTACAGACCATTGCATACATCAGGCTACCGACTGCACTTGCATATGGAACACAAGACATGTCCTCTTCCTCTTCTTGTGTCTTGGGACACTATTCAACAGATAACTTTACACCTACAGGAATAGGAACCTTCACCGGTTTACTGTCCTGCATATTAAATCTCTGCAATATTGTCTCGACATACTTCTTCTGGTTTAACCAGAGCTTCCTCTTTGCCTGATCTCTTTTAATTTCTATGCCCAAAATATAGTTTGCAACACCAAGATCTTTCATGTCAAATCTGGAGGACAATTGGGTCTTCAGATCCTGGATAATTTCTTTGTCATTTCCAACCAGCAACATATCATCCACATACAAGACCAAATAAATAACACGGTCACCAATTAATTTAAAATACAAATAGTGATCTACTTTGCTTCTGGTGAAGCCAAGTCCCTGTCTAAATGTATCAAATTTCTGATACCACATCCTTGGTGACTGTTTTAACCCATACAAAGACTTCTTTAACTTGCATACCAATTCTTTCTTACCCTTCACTGCAAATCCTTCAAGTTGCTTCATGTAGATTTCCTCTTCCAAATCCCCGTGAAGAAATGTTGTCTTCACATCCATCTGTTCTACCTCAAAATCAAAAGCAGCAGCAATAGATAAAAGTAATCTAATAGAAGTTACCTTGGCACCAGGGGAAAAAATATCACCAAAATCAATTCCTGTCACCTGGGAATAACCTTTTGCTACCAACCGATATTTGTACTTCTCCACCTTTCCTTTTGCATTTGTCTTCTTCTTGAACACCCATTTGCTACCAATGGGTTTCCTTCCAGCCAGCAACTCCACCAGATCCCAAGCCTCATTTTTGTGCAAAGATTCCATTTCATCAACCATGGCCTCTTTCCAGAGTTTTCCATCCTCTGAATCTACTACTTCCTTCACAGTTCTGGGATCATCATTAGTAATAGATAAAGAAAAATTTGAACAGAAAGAAGATGGACTATATCTTTCTGGCTACTTTCTTTCTCGAACTGATCTTCTCACACCTGGAGTTTGTGGCTCTTCATCTTCTGATTCCTCCTCTGCTGTAGAGTCTGATTCTTTCTCCTTTAGCTCAAACTCTATCTTCTCAGGTTCCTTTTGTTGGACTTCATGTTTAATAATATCTTTCACCTCTCTGAACACCACATCTCGGCTATACACAACCTTCCTTGTTACTGGGTTCCAAAGCTTATAACCCTTTAAACCATCCTTATACCCAATAAAGATGCACTTTTCAGATTTACTATCCAACTTGGTTCATTTCTCCTTTGGAACATGTACATATGCATCACATCCAAATACCCTCAAATGTGAAAGAGAGGGTTTCTTACCAGTCCATACCTCTTGTGGAGTTTTATCCTCCAACGCTGATGAAGGTGATCTGTTGACCAGGTAACATGCTGTCTCCACCACCTCTGCCCAGAATTCTTGTCCTAACCCGGCACCACTGAGCATGCTTCTTGCCCTTTCCATCAACGTCTTGTTCATTCTTTCTGCAACTCCATTTTGTTGAGGTGTATATGGAGTAGTCTTATGCCATGCTATACCACACTTCTTACAGAATTCTTCAAATTCCTTACTGCAAAACTCTCCACCGTTATCTGTCCTCAGCACCTTTATCTTCTTCTCTGTCTAGTTTTCGACTAGAGCCTTGAATTATTTAAACCTGTCAAAGACTTTGGATTTATTCTTAAGGAAATATATCCATGTATTCCTTGAGAAGTCATCTATAAATGATACATAGTACACAGACTTACCCTGTGATGGAACCTTCATAGGTCCAACACACAACTATGCACAAGCTCTAATATATGTTTTGCCCTCTTACCACTAGAGGGGAAACTCACCCGATTCTGCTTCCCATATACACAATTTTCACAGAAATCAAAATATAGAGAGCTATTACTCATACCTTCTACCATACATTTACCATGAAGTATTCAAAGGCCTTTCTCTCCAATATGTCCAAGCCTTTGATGCCATAGCATGGTCTTCTCTCCAGAGACCACCAGATTTTCTGCTCCACTTTCACGAACCACAGAACTGTTGCACCCATCAACAACCGTGCTACCTTGCATCTTGTACAGAGTTCCAATCTTAACTCCCCACATCAATACCAGTGCTCCCCGAACCATCTTGCATGTATCCTTCTCGAACACTATTTTTACACCTGCATCATCCAACTTTCTTACAGAAATCGGATTTCTGGCCAATGCAGGAATATGCAGAACACCTCGAAGTGTTCTAACGCTTCCACCTTGCAAATTCAACTTTACTTTTCCGCGACCGACAACTCTATCCTTCCTATCATCCCCTAAGAATACATCACCACCATTGTATTTCTCATACTCGTAGAACCACTCTCTATGGGGAGTGAAGTGAAAGGATGCACCTAAGTCAATCAACCATGCCTCATGATCTACATGTGTACTTGAAGAAGCCAAGTACACATCCCCACCTTCATCTGAGGTGGTTTTCGCCTCTGCAGAAGGAGCATCATCAGATCCCTTTCCTTTATTAGAAGCTTTAGATTTACAGTCCCTTTTGTAGTGCCCTTCCTTTCGGTATTTCGAGCGCACCACCTTTACAAGTTTTTCTGGAGATTTAGATCTCCCTCTAGATTTAGATCTCCCACTCAATGACTTATTTTTGTTTCTGTTCTGGGACCATCCTTGTACAGACAAGGCATCACCATTCTAGCTCTCCATATTTTTCCGTCTCATCTCCTCCGTCAGCAAGGATGAGACTATTTCATCAAACTACAAGGCAGTTGCATTGCTACCTATTGCAATAACCAGACTATCCCACGAATCTGGTAGAGAACACAACAAATTAATGCACTTATCTCCATTTGAAATTTTAATATCAACAGATGCTAATTGACTTAATACAGTATTAAATGTGTTCAGATGCTCTGTCACCGAGTCTCCATCTTTCATCCTCAGGTTATACAGCTTTTTCCGCAGGAACAATTTATTCACTAGAGACTTAGATTGGTACAAAGTGTCTAACTTGTCCCACAAAGCCTTTGCCGTAGCTTCCCCTGATACATTCAGCAATACTGAATCTAAGGCACACAATCATATTGTGCTCTTTGCCTTTCGATCCAACTTCTTCCATTCTTCATCGGACACTCCCATTGGTTTAGTACCCGGATCTACCACGATCCACTCATCTTTAGCCACCAAAAGATCCTCCATCTTGAGTTTCCACAACTCAAAACTTTGACCATTAAATTTCTCAATCTCTATCTTTCCACTGCTCGCCATCTTCTTTCACCACCAGAATCGATCTCGCAGATCTCCCACTGAACAGGGTCTACCACAGGCCCGAGCGAAACCCCTCAGCAACAAAGGCGTCCCCTTGAAGCCAAAACAGCTCTGATACCAAATGTAGGTTTTAACACCGTACAAAAATTACCTGCATACGAATTCTAAAACACATAAAATAAACAATGCGAGAGCATAACACATAAAATACATATACACAAATATTTTCCCTTGGATCCCAAAATCGGGACAACCAGTTTGATTTTTCATTATGTTCATTTCAATGTTATAATACATGTTTATACATGCCGAAGCATCCAATACCATGGACCGAAAAACCATCGCGTCCAATACCATGGATCGAAAACCATCGCGTCCAAAAACATGTGCGAAAATCATGCACAAAACCATAGGTGGGTCTGCCCAACCTAACATAGGTTCCAAAACCAAAAATTTCTGGGGCACTGCCCCGAACCCCATAGAGTGGGGTTACCTGCACCACTCAAACCCCCTGTGACCCCCCCGCTACGTAATCGTTGCAATGAAGGGGGGGCTTCGCCCCCCCTCTAACCCCCGGTTAACTACGTGGGCTAGTCATGGAAAGAATATAACACAACCCAACACTGGTATAAATACCACTCTGCAACATTTGACTGCTCTGAGAGGTGCAAGACATTCTTGATTTCTAGAGATATTCTCAGTATAATATCACTGCATAGTAGACATAAAGATGTTTGAAGGAACTTATCTACAGAATCTGTATAAGTATACTCCTCTGAATTTCTTCTAACTAGAGAAGTCCAATGAATAACTGATAATGGGTTGCCCTGCTCATCCATCTTCTGCAATTAAAACTTGAACCTTTCTGCCTGGTAAAATATGATCAAATAAACCAAAACTGACTGGTGTTTGAATACACCTTCAACTTTGAACTGCAAAAACTTCTCATGTATGATATCTAATAAATACTGATTATAATTAAACGGAACTGAAGTCTTATGACCAGTTATCACTCAGGTTGTCCTTAAGCTCCAGAAAAGGATACGGCCGAGGTAACCACAAACCAACTTTGGACTGCAGGTTCTAGCCCACCTGCAATCATAGAGGGCTCTCTCTTTCTGATTTAGCTTTGTTGAGAAGGGTTTTAGGCTAGCTGTCGAGTTCAGGGGTTTAACTTGTAATTTGGTGGGAAGGATGGTGCTTTCAAGTAGAGAGGCAAAACATTATCTGGTCAATTTCAAACCATTGGGCATGGAGTCAAAGACTAGGACTTCTAATGCGTTTTCTTGGTCACAAGATAAACATGGAGCAAGGTAGTTGCATATGAAACAATCTTTCAAGCTAAAAGGGTGGAGTGAAAACTAAGGCATGAGAGGCAATTAAGAATCTCTCAAACATGTTTAGCAGAAGGAAGATGAATGAACCCTGCCTAGGAGCAATTAAGAATTCCTAGTTAACAGTCATTCATATGTGAAAAAGTTTTAAACATGAGCCATAAAGGAATTCATATTCATGCCTGAATCAAGAGGAAAACATTAAGAAACCACTGAAATTGAGCATAGACTGCGAGCATGCAAATTCTAAACCAATCTTTCTTTCTGTGATTTGAGCATGTATGAGATGAAAGTAATAGAGATGAGGAACAATTATTGATTCATACAGCAGCGCAAGAATTCCACATTCACATCTTCAACTATTA
The DNA here is from genome assembly GCA_031772625.1 of Pinus tabuliformis. NCBI lineage: Eukaryota > Viridiplantae > Streptophyta > Pinopsida > Pinales > Pinaceae > Pinus > Pinus tabuliformis. The sequence goes on from CM062820.1 coordinate 991,718,568, forward strand.
AACACAACGCAGAACGTTGTTCTCCAAAACTTTTGAGCAGTCTTTGATTATAGAAAAAGTATCAGACACACAATGCGAGTCTCTCTTGAGATACATTAGCCGACCAACCCTTCTAACAATGCAAAGGGTCGTATTTATACAAAATTGAATACAAAAATATATAGACGAGAAGTTAATAGCTCATAACTTCTCTACCAACTCCTAAGGAGTGGTTGATGAAAAGTAATTGCTGAAGTAAATACAAATGCAACAGTTGTTCTCCTTGTCAGTGAGTGTTTGACTTCTGAGTTGTTTCGAGTCAGCTGGGCTGCATTCTTAGAAATCTACGCTCTTCAGTTTGTCATCTCAGTGTTACTGCTTTGTACCTGCTCCCACCTGTCCTATGCGTTCCTTCTTTACTTTGTTCAGCGCATTCTGTTCCCTAACCTGTGCTCGCTGATGACCTGCAGCTGTCTGTGATTTTGAAATAAACAAAAAGAAGGAAAAACTGAAATCACCTGGGCAATACGGCCAGCATTGCTTGCCGCCAATTCTCAGAAGGCCACTGATGTCTTTGTATTTTGACAAGTGTTTCATCGGCCTCTGTATACTTGTAATAACTAGGCGGCATCTCAAACAGATGATTGACCTCGTGCTCCAGGTAAAATAAGCCTTCCAGTTTGTCGTAGAGAGTCTGTCCTGTAGGTGGCCCTGTCTCTGTTGCGGAACTTGATGCAGCAGTAAGCTGATTATTGACAAAATTATTGAGCCTGGTAGAATACTGGTCACATGTCAATAGTTTTCTAGCACTGGTCAGCAGGCTGGGTAATCCCCTGGTCTGTAATGCTGCAAGCCTTACGTCAAAATTGTCTACATCTCTTTGTATATCCCAACATCTTGCCTCCAGAGTTTGCACCAGGCTTCTCAATGTGAGCACACTTTTTGCTGTCAGTATGGCATCTGTTTTATTCATGATATGGAGTGCTGCCAGCTCTTCCCTAATCTGATGATTCAGAAAATTGATCATTCTGTTGGCTTGGTCAGGCATATTTCCTAACGCTGCCTTGGCTCTCTGGCTTTCAGTCTTAGCACGACCAAGCAATTCCACTTGTTCATATATTACCTGAATTGACCTCCATTAGCCAGTGATTGACTGATTTATTTTGGCCCACAGGATCTTCTTTATTTCAGCCAAAGTCTTATCCAATGACATCCCTTTCTCCAAGATTTTGATTATGTCCTTCAGGGCCTTGATTTCTCTTGATTGCTCACCCACTGTCATTTTAGATTTGTCATATTTTGTTTCTAGCTCAGCCAATTTTTCTCTGGCTTGTTTGATCTCTGTTGCCTGAAGCTCTACTTCTTTGATAACCCTTTTTAATTCATCCATGCTCATGCTAGACTCAGGAATTGTTGTTGTTGCTGCTGTAGCATCTGTAGTTGATGTGGTTGTTGGGATAATTGGAGGTGTTATCACAAAATCACTACTGAGGGCTACAACCAAGAAAGATTTCATGTAACTATTTCAACCTAACTTTAGACCAAAGATTAGCCTCTTTGATCAGAGAGGGCTCTCTCACAAACTATTGATAAAATCCTTCACTACAATAGATGGCTAACTCTTTATTCATTCATGAAAGCAAAGCTGGTTGGAAACATATCAAACTGGTTCTCATTGGGCTATGGAGTCTCATATATTAAGTAAACAAGGAAAACATAGTTATCTCATGGAAGTCAAGGCTCTTTGCATTACATGTCAAACATACTCCATCAAAACATAGCTTGCCAAACACACAGGAAGTCAGAGCATAGGATTATGAATTCTGAGTGATTGTGTTACAACAAGACTATAAAAGAACATAAAGTATAAAACACCATCATTATATTTGAACATAACAATCCATCGAGAATCTTGAGTAGAGAACAACACTGTTTTACTATTACTGTCAAAAAAGTCTTACAATGGCCCAAAACAACTCTGTTTTTCTATAAAATGTCCAACCTTTTTTACATAAGAGTTATTTCTATATATAGCCAATCAAAACACTACTACCTGAGACTCCTCAACAAGCATGAAGGGAGCTCGGAATTCTGTCATTAATGACCTTATCTATATCATAAACAAACTAATTAATTACAAGAGATATTGTGCTACGAAAACAGAGGACTCCATTACATTGACACTTCAAGTCTATCTCCTCGTGTACTTTGCTGCGTTCTTGAAGCTTGCCACCTGTAGCACTTCAATAATAGCCAAACCAAACTGAAAACACATTCAATGGATGAGCAGCTTCGGATGCCTGATGTGTAGATGATTCATCAACCAATAAGAATATGAACCCTATATTCACGGTTTCTGCCTCCCATTAGTGTTCATGCATTTAAGATCATGTTTCAAGCCATTTAATCCTCTGATAGTCCCGTATAACTGAGGAAAACTCATGATCTAGCCATCCCATAACTGAACAAGTGTACCACTCAACACCTTGGCAGCTCTACCATAACCCTAAAAATTCGGACATAAAGTGAAAACTTTCAACAAAAGACAAAATTTCACCTTTTCTTCGAATACTTACACCTGGCACCCTTTTCAAACATCTGAATGGCTTTCTATGGTCTCCATGCTGGCTTTAAGTCATTCCTTTAAATATTTGCTGACCTCAGCATTCAAACTCAAGTTTTTTACAAAAACAGTCAGCTACAGCAGTTTCGTAGCGCGCTACGAAACTGCTGTAGGTAATCAAAACCAAGCATATGAACTTTAAAGCGACAATAACTCCACTCTGACATTTCTTCAGCCATCCTACACAGGTGTAAGGATATCAAAAAGTCTCAAAAAGTTTTAAAATGATGACAGCCAAAATATACCAAAATTTGGAAAGCAAATTTCTCCTTGGATCATTTAGCTAGTTTGCCTAGCTTCCCTTTCAAGCTGCTGACTTCTTCCTTTAACATCTTGTTTTCTGCTCTTAAACTTATATTCATTTGTTTCATGGTTTTTTCCTGCTTCAGAGCTGGCACTGTCCACACATATGCATCAGATACCGAGTCAGCTTGACTAATCAAACTTGTTCTGCCTTTCATTACAGCCTTCTTATAACTTGTATATCTTACTGCCTTTTCCTTAAAAACATTTTTAACCTGAGGTATTTCTTCCTTTGTTGCTCCAGCTTGTTTCTTAATAGCAATAACATTTCCACTTTGACTGATAACAACCTTATTATCCTTGTTCTTGCTTTTGGCTGCTTGAACTATTTCAGAGAAAATTTCAAGTGCCTCTGTCCTAGGCATTTCCAAAGGTGCTTTCTCTTTCTGAGCTTTCTCCACTTCTTTAATTTGCCTTCTTGTCACTGGTCTGCGTGGTTTAAAGGCATATTCTTCACTTGGTTCTTCAAACTTTAACCTTTTAGAAGCCCTTGATTTTTTAGAACTTTCAGGTGAGGACTGAGTTAGATCAATATGCATTGGTGGCACCAATTGATCTTGCTCAAGTTCTAGTGGTTCAATTTGTATTGGATGATCTTGCTCTAGTTCAATGGCTTCAAGTAAGTCATTTAAACTACCCTTTGAAATAGGACTTTCTTCCACAGGGACTGACTTTCCTTTCTCCTTGCTTAATTGGCCTCTAGTTCTCACCCTTGAAACCTTTTCAACTTCACTGGATTTAGTTTCATCTTTCCTTTTGTGAGTCTTCTGCTTTGATGACTGAGGTGTTTCCTTAGATGATGATTTAGGGGTTTCCCTTTCAGATACTCTAGATGATTTAGGAGTTTTATCTACTGATGCTTCAAGTGTTTCTTTAACTGCTGGCTTAGGAGTTTTCTTCATTGATGCTTCAGGTGTCTCTTTAGCTGTCACAGACCTCTCTGATTTCTTTGCTTTAGTTTTAGGCTTCTTATGGTCTGTCACTTCTCTTCTAAGTTCAGCCAAAGTAGGTTCCTCACTCCTTTCTTCTCTTTCTCTCACAGGTAATGGAGTGAGGCCTGTTTTTCTTGGGAAACCAGCCATAAACACAAATGAATCCCAGTCTTTACCAATTTTTTGTAAACTATCCAACACCAGCAATTTTACTAGACCATGATGAAAAAGGGATGTTTCACAAGCATCTTTCTTTAACTGAATCTTATCACACATTTTGCTAATACTCCTGAACAAATAGAAAGGTATGTCTATTGAACTCTTACCTGTGAAGTGTAACAGAAGTTTGAAGTGGTAGGAGTAAACTTTATTGTACCTACCCTCACATGTCAGGTACTTCTGGATACATGTCAATAGCATAGCATAATTCTCCTTTAGATAACTCCTTGGGACTGCTTTGGTGAGATCTTCATCTACATAAGGTGCCTTCAAAAACTCTTTGCATGGACCCATGTCAAACTTGAAGTTCTTGAACCATTCTTGGCCACCCCTCGGGATTTCTGTGACAGTGGAAATAACTTCAGGGGACACCGGAAACTCCAACATTGCCACCTTCGAATTCAGTCCAGTGAAGTTTAATGCGAAAGCCTTGGTCACTTCTACATGTCCTCCCTTCAATTTTTCGCAAAACCGCCAGCAGCCAGCACTTCGAAAGGCCTTTGCTACCTCTTCATCCCTGAGAGTAACATCTAACCCCTCCGGCTCTGTCCTCACACATTTACCAGAACGGTGTTCCTTTCTTTCCATGCTGCTTTGAATATTTTTACACAAGGAACTAATGGTGGCTTGTAACACGAAAACAAACTTCAGCTTTGGAGAGCAGGCTCGCTTGCAGTAGTCCGTTTAAATAAGAGCTTGAGCTTTTCATATAGCAAACACGTTCATATGATATGAAGAACCCATTATGAAATGACCACCTCTTATAACATCCCCTAAACTAACACACAACTACATGACTTCGGACCTTATGGCGAAATAATGGCCTATCATGACATGGAGAAGGTGTGAAATGACAATCATGAACGGACTTGTGACTCACTACTCTCGGATTTGACATTCAGAGAAAAAAACGCTGCAAAAAACCCTGAAACCCCGATTTCGTAGCGCGGGCAGTTCAAATTTAACAGGATGCGCTACGAAATCGCTGACAAACAGAGCGCTGCGAAAACACGAAAACATCATTTCGCAGCTAAACTGACCAATCAAACCTGCGCTACGAAACTGCGCAAGTACCAAAGACATCATACCCGCGCTGCGAAACTGCGCAAAGTACCAATGACATGACATGCTTTAACTAACAATGATGGAGGGTGTCTAATGATTTTTCCTTAACACGAATTCACATCAATATCTCTTGAATTTCAAATTTCAAATTGACACATACTAATAAACCTATTCACAAGACTTCAAGACTTTATATAAAACTTATGGACAACCTTATATACATGCACTATAGTTTCAAGTGATAACAGTGGCTCCACTTGGGATAGTGTGCCCCTGTGGTACACTAAGAACACGTAGTACCAGTGCCTTATCCATTTATTACACTCACATATGGCTGACAAGCATTCCTTTCAAACCTTGTGGGCCTTCTCCTCGGGCTAAAGTCTTCTTGTTCAACTTGTCACTTATTACTAACATGAAACACTTCAAAAAATGATTATTTACAATGATCATGGACTCCTTGGCAGATTTTTCACTGATAATAATGCTTTAAGAACCTGCCATTGACAGGCCCACCAGCATACTGTGATCCATCAACTTCTTGTAAAATATAAGTATTGTTTCCATGGAAAGCAGAGATCAAATATGGCCCCTTCCATAAATTCTCAAATTTGCCATGTTTGCCCTTTTCTTCAATCTTAGCTTCCCACTTTAAAACCTTGTCATCAATCTGAAAGGTCACATCTTTAATCTTCTTGTCAAAAGCCCTCTTGACTCTATTCTGATTTTGTTGATAATCTTCAACCACTTCATTCCTTTTCTCTTGTAATGCTATCAATTGATTAATCCTCCGCTGTATGGCATTTGGCTCTTCTTCAAGTCCTTGAATTAGTTTCATAACTGGGACACCAAGAGACGTTGGAAAAATAGCTTCTGCTCCATACACAAGTTCATAAGGTGAGGTTCCAATAGATCTTTTAGTGCATATGCGATCAGCCCACAATGCATACTTCAGTTTCAAGTGCCAAGTTTTCTTGTTTTCTTGCAGCAGTTTTTTGATAATCCTCACAAGACTTTTATTTGAACTTTCAGCTAGACCGTTGCCTTGTGGATAATAGGCTGTTGAGTGACCAAGAGAAATATGGTATTGGTGGCAAAAGTTTATCATTCTCTTAGACTTAAAAGCCTGAGCATTATCTGTGATAAGCTTGAGTGGACATCCAAACCTTGATAAAATATTGTTCTCTAAGAAGGAAATAATGACTGCATCATTAGCTTGTCTAGTTGGTACTGCCTCTATCCACTTTGTGAAATAATCAGTGGCTGTAAGTATCCACCGATGTTGGCCTGATGAAGAGGGATGTATCTCACCTATAAAATCTAGCCCCCACTGCTGGATGGGCGCTTCTACATAAATAGGAACTAGAGGCATAGGCATGAGCTTCCTTTTACCTTCAAACAACTGACATTCATGACAGGCTGCAACCTTTTTATAAATATCTTTGAACATGGTGGGCCAAAAATACCCGGCTCTCAATATTTTATTAGCAGTAGCCTTCCAATAATGGTGGCCTCCACAATCTCCCTTATGAAATTCCTCAATCACCCTATCAGCCTCCTCTTCAATCAAACAACTTAATAGAATTACTCCAGCATCCTTCCAAAATAAATCCTGCTCATAAACAAAATATCTAAGGGATTTCAGCTTGATGAAACGGGCTCTAGACTTGGAAAGATTGTCAGGGGCTCTGTTGTGCTGCAGAACAAATGAGACATCCTTATACCATTCAGATATCAGAAATGTTTCATTAATTTGAACCAACTCTTCCTCTTCTTCAAAAATTTCTGATATTTCTGCATTAAAATTAATGTCACTGCAGTCTAGATTTGAGTGAGTTAGCAGCTCTGCCAACCCTTGACCCTTCACCAATTTAGTTGGCCTAATTTCAATATCATATTCCAGCAATTTGGCTATCCATTTCCCTCTTTTACCATCCGGGTCTGCTTGTGTGAGAATTTCTTTAATAACAGCACTTGGCACAAATGCAATAATATGAGAATGTAGCACATAGATTCTAAAATCTTTGATTGCCTTTACCAAAGCATATGCCTGCTTTTCTAAAATGTTATACTTTAATTCAGCATTAGCCAATGTTTTACTAAAGAATGAAATAGGCTGCTCAGTACCTTGATTTCCTTTTTGTAAAAGAACTCCAGCAATTGTATCCTCAGAGGCATAGGTGAATATTAAAAATTCCTTGGAGAAATCAGGGCTAATAATAACTGGCGCTTGAGTGAGTGCTTTTTTAATTTCTTCAAATGACTTTCTTGCCTCAGCTGTCCACTTGAAGTCTGCTCCTTTCTTTAGCATTTTTGTGATGTGCTTAACCACCTCTGCAAAGTTGGGAATGAACCTCCTAACAAAATTAACTTTACCAAGAAAAGACTGAACCTCTTTCTTGCTCCTTGGCAAATCTAACTTTGAAATAGCACTGAATCTATTTGGATCTATCTTAATGCCTTCTTGAGAAATGATATGCCCAAGCAACTTACCAGAAGTCAAAGCAAAGATACTTTTAGTTGGGTTCAAAGAAATGCCAAACCTTCTACACTTCAATAGTATCTTTTCAAGATGCTTTAAATGATCTTCCTCTCTCTTTGAAAAGACTGTGATATCATCAAGATATACCACTACTGATTTATCTTTTTCCTCTGCAAAAGCAATGTCCATAGCCCTTTGGAAAGTCGCCCCTGCATTCATGAGGCCAAAAGGCATCTTAGCATACATAAAGGTGCCCCATGGTGTAGTAAAAGCTGTCTTCTCCTGATCCTCTGGATGAACAAGGATTTGATTGTATCCTGAAAAGCCATCTAACATTGACATTCTTTGAGAGCCTACAATATTCTGCAACATAAGATCCATTTTAGGAAGAGGATAATTGTCTTTCAGTGAAGCCTTGTTCAAATTCCTAAAGTCTATGCAAATCCTTATTTCTCCGTTCTTTTTCCTAACTGGTACCAAGTTGGCTAACCAATTTGAAAATCTGATAGGAACAATAATCTTTGCATCAAACAGCTTCTTGACATCTTTCTCAATTAATGGCATCAGCAGAGGATTTATTCTTCTCAATTTTTGCTTAAAAGGTTTCTCATTTGGCTTGATTGGGATTGTATGTTGTATAACTGAGGAATCATATTGTTTGAGATCAGTATAATTCCATGCAAACACATCAATGAACCTCTTCATTAGATCAATGTACTTAACTTTTAGATCAGCTGATAAAAACTTTGAAATTTTGACCAATTTAGGCGCTACTAAATCACCTAGATTGCAGTTCTCTATCTCCTCTTCATTTGCTTGCAACCTTGGCGCCTTAAAGACATCATTCTGATCAAAAAGCTTCTCAAGTGGAATCAGACCTTTAGGAATAAGATTATTTTGCAGCTGTAACACCTCAGACTTTTCTTTTGTTTCTACTAACATGTTTTGTTGATCAATTTGACAATGCTCAAATTCTCCTTTCAATTCTAGGAAACTTTTCACCTGCTGGTCATCTTCAAAGACTTGCCAATTTAATATATTATCAGGGATTACTGGCCTATGGCGGACTTTCACTTCATAACTATCAGAAGCATGTTTGGGAATGACAAAAAGACTAGCTGCTACAGCAAGAGAATCTGCCATGGAATTCTGCTCTCTGGTTTTGATATTGAAAGTATATGATTGAAATTTCTCCAACAATTCTAACACCAAGTTCCTATAAGCTCTCATTCTTGCATCTTTTGTTTGATAAGCACCTTGAACTTGCTTTATAACTAGCTCAGAATCTCCATACACAGCAATGTTCTTTGCCTTAAACTCAATCAAATTTTCTAAGCCTAAAACCAAGGACTCATACTCGGCCATGTTATTTGTGCAATCAAAATTGAGTTTATAAGACAGAAACTTATTTTCATCAGCTGGACTCATGATCCAAATTCCAGCACCAGCACCTTCTTTCCCTGCTGCTCCATCAAAATACAAAGACCAGCAACCAGAAATATCTTCTTCATCACTTTGCTGCAACTCTTCACACTGATTTTCTGCTTTTTCTTTCTGTGATTCTTCTCCCACTGATTCATTAAATAGAATAGCTGATCCCAAGCCTGTGTCACAAGAATAAATGGGAAAATTCTGTGGTTTATCCTTGCTGCTCACCATATATGCCATCCTTGTTTTACGGTATAATCTTCTCTGCTCTCCAAATACTGGAATAGTAGCATAAGTCAAATCCATTTGCATGGTACCTTTAATTTTAGCTGCCCATGACCTTGAGAGTAATATTCCAAATTTAGGTGGAACATCAGCCACAACAATATCCATGACAGTGGTTTTAGCTGGGATTTGTGTAAGTGCCACAACCACATCCTTAATTAACCCAATACAGTGAACCCTCTTTGAATCAAAAGAAAATAAGTCTTTATAAGGTCTGGTCACTTCCAATCCTAACCTTTCCATAATGACTTTGGGCATAAGGTTATGAGATGCTCCTGAGTCCAACATGGCATTATGAAGAGTCATCTCATGTATATTGATGCTTATATAAAAAGGAGGAAATTCATCATTCTGCTCATCTTCAAGCCTTGGGCCTAAACAAATGATAGGATTGTCTTATTGCAAATTTAAAATATCAGCTCCTCCTGGGGGTGAATTAAGCATTTCCACAATCTTACTTCTATACTTGTTTACTTTCAAAATTTCATTAAATGGGACTGATATTTTGATTTTAGCAATCTCATTTTCTATATTGAACACAGGAGTAGACCTCTCAATTTCCTTAGGAAGAGCAAGAGTTTGATTATCCTTCTTCTCAATAGGAGCATCACCTTTTTCATCAGCTTGTTTTGGCTTTTCTTTTTTGTCTTCCACTGCTTTTGAAATATTCTTCTTAGGCTGACCCTTATTTGCTGTAATGGGGACATCTCTATTTCTGAGGTTGTATTGCTTTTGAATTTCAAATATGGCATGCTGATAACCTTTTAAGAAATCTGAAGGTTCTTCCTCGGCTTTTTGTTGGCTAGACTCATCATGTTCCTCCTTTGTTAGAAAGATCTCTGAATCTTCTTCACCAAGACAATGAATAGATTCTTCAGGTTCCTCAGGCTCTTCCTCTCCATCTACCATATTTTGCTGAAACGGAGGTCTTACAGGAGGATCAGCTTGTTGATTTCTATTCTCCCTTGGCCTTTGCTGATTTTGAGGCCTTCTAAACTGAGGATTTCTAAACCGAGGTTCTTGTTGTGCTTGAGGAGCAGCAGTATTCCCAAGTGCTAATTGGTCCATCAATTTCTCCATAGTCTTCATCATGGTTTCAAATTTATCCTCTTGAGCAGAAGTAGAAGGCCTTTCCTCTTCCTTTATCTTAGTCTTAGCCATCTTGGACTTTTTAGCAGCAAGTATATTCACCTCCACTTTAATAGCATCATTTTGCATGTCAGCCAATGTAGCAGACTCTCTTTCTCTGAGTAAGAGAGAAAAGTCAGAATCAAAGGACTCAGCATATCTTAATTGTGCCAAGGCTCCAGGAGGTTTCAAGTGAGCTGGAATAGAATTATAAATCTTATTAAACCTCTTAGAAAAATTTTGAATAGTCTCATCTGGAGCTCTTCTTAAATTGTTGTATTCAGTGAGGGCCTGAACTGGATTAGTTCTATTTCCCCATTTCCTCAGAAAGCAATCTTCAAACTCAGCCCAACTGTGAATGCTACCAGCTCCCAAGGCTTTGAACCATTTCCTGACCTCCCCAATGAAAGACTGAGCAAACAATCTCAATTTGACATCTTCATCATCCACTTCATACCTATCAATAAAGTCATTGAATCTATCCACATGCTCTTCAGCTGTAATGTCTTCATCTCCTCCCCATGTTGGAATCCTAGCAGCATATTTATTTGGTAAATCATGCAGAATAGCAGGGAGAGCCAAAGGAGCATACCTAGCAAGTACGGCCATAATGAAAGGAGGAACAGTGACAATAGGTATGCTATGACCAGAACTAGTATGAAATGTGGCCTGAGGGCTATTTGGACTTGCAGAGGCAGAGGACAAAATATGAGTACGAAAAGGGCTATTAGGACTTTGTAAACCACTAACAAAAGAACTCCAATTTGGGAGAGGTAAACCAATCTTTGAGTTAAGCAGAATTTCGAAAGGGTCAAGCTCCTTGAGCTGTTTTAAATCTTCTTTCTCTAATAATAGCTCAGAAGAAACAATTTCCCAAAACTCCTCTTTATCTTTTTGTGAAATTAAAGAAGAAGTATCAATACCTCTCTTTTGTAGATCCAAAATAATACCAATTAATTCTTCTTCATTTTCAGACCTTAATATAACCTCTTGAACTTTATCATCAACAAGTTTATTCTCAGGACTTCTAGAAAACTCAGGAAATAATGACTTTGAAATACTTGAAGTACCTGGTATATCAGAGAATCTTTGTTTACTCCTTGAGATGATATTAGGATTTTCCACAGGACTAGGTGGATTTGGATCAGGGTTACTCCTTGTGTACCTTCCTTTCGAAGCCACCTTTAAACTTTTAAAGAACAAATGGAGTCACCAAGGTAGAATGCAGCCTCGAAAATCATTTGAACTCCTGCTACCTTCAGAAATTCAATCTAAAGCTCCCGGCAGATGCACCAAAATGTTATCACAAAATCACTACTGAGGGCTGCAACCAAGCAAGATTTCATGTAACTATTTCAACCTAACTTTAGACCAAAGATTAGCCTCTTTGATCAGAGAGGGCTCTCTCACAAACTATTGATAAAATCCTTCACTACAATAGATGGCTAACTCTTTATTCATTCATGAAAGCAAAGCTGGTTGGAAACATATCAAATTGGTTCTCATTGGGCTATGGAGTCTCATATATTAAGTAAACAAGGAAAACATAGTTATCTCATGGAAGTCAAGGCTCTTTGCATTACATGTCAAACATACTCCATCAAAACATAGCTTGCCAAACACACAGGAAGTCAGAGCATAGGATTATGAATTCTGAGTGATTGTGTTACAACAAGACTATAAAAGAACATAAAGTATAAAACACCATCATTATATTTGAACATAACAATCCATCGAGAATCTTGAGTAGAGAACAACACTGTTTTACTATTACTGTCAAAAAAGTCTTACAATGGCCCAAAACAACTCTGTTTTTCTATAAAATGTCCAACCTTTTTTACATAAGAGTTATTTCTATATATAGCCAATCAAAACACTACTACCTGAGACTCCTCAACAAGCATGAAGGGAGCTCGGAATTCTGTCATTAATGACCTTATCTATATCATAAACAAACTAATTAATTACAAGAGATATTGTGCTACGAAAACAGAGGACTCCATTACATTGACACTTCAAGTCTATCTCCTCGTGTACTTTGCTGCGTTCTTGAAGCTTGCCACCTGTAGCACTTCAATAATAGCCAAACCAAACTGAAAACACATTCAATGGATGAGCAGCTTCGGATGCCTGATGTGTAGATGATTCATCAACCAATAAGAATATGAACCCTATATTCATGGTTTCTGCCTCCCATTAGTGTTCATGCATTTAAGATCATGTTTCAAGCCATTTAATCCTCTGATAGTCCCGTATAACTGAGGAAAACTCATGATCTGGCCATCCCATAACTGAACAAGTGTACCACTCAACACCTTGGCAGCTCTACCATAACCCTAAAAATTCGGACATAAAGTGAAAACTTTCAACAAAAGACAAAATTTCACCTTTTCTTTGAATACTTACACCTGGCACCCTTTTTAAACATCTGAATGGCTTTCTATGGTCTCCATGCTGGCTTTAAGTCATTCCTTTAAATATTTGCTGACCTCAGCATTCAAACTCAAGTTTTTTACAAAAACAGTCATCTACAGCAGTTTCGTAGCGCGCTACGAAACTGCTGTAGGTAATCAAAACCAAGCATATGAACTTTAAAGCGACAATAACTCCACTCTGAGATTTCTTCAGCCATCCTACACAGGTGTAAGGATATCAAAAAGTCTCAAAAAGTTTTAAAATGATGACAGCCAAAATATACCAAAATTTGGAAAGCAAATTTCTCCTTGGATCATTTAGCTAGTTTGCCTAGCTTCCCTTTCAAGCTGCTGACTTCTTCCTTTAACATCTTGTTTTCTGCTCTTAAACTTATATTCATTTGTTTCATGGTTTTTGCCTGCTTCAGAGCTGGCACTGTCCACACATATGCATCAGATACCGAGTCAGCTTGACTAATCAAACTTGTTCTGCCTTTCATTACAGCCTTCTTATAACTTGTATATCTTACTGCCTTTTCCTTAAAAACATTTTTAACCTGAGGTATTTCTTCCTTTGTTGCTCCAGCTTGTTTCTTAATAGCAATAACATTTCCACTTTGACTGATAACAACCTTATTATCCTTGTTCTTGCTTTTGGCTGCTTGAACTATTTCAGAGAAAATTTCAAGTGCCTCTGTCCTAGGCATTTCCAAAGGTGCTTTCTCTTTCTGAGCTTTCTCCACTTCTTTAATTTGCCTTCTAGTCACTAGTCTGCATGGTTTAAAGGCATATTCTTCACTTGGTTCTTCAAACTTTAACTTTTTAGAAGCCCTTGATTTTTTAGAACTTTCAGGTGAGGACTGAGTTAGATCAATATGCATTGGTGGTACCAATTGATCTTGCTCAAGTTCTAGTGGTTCAATTTGTATTGGATGATCTTGCTCTAGTTCAATGGCTTCAAGTAAGTCATTTAAACTACCCTTTGAAATAGGACTTTCTTCCACAGGGACTGACTTTCCTTTCTCCTTGCTTAATTGGCCTCTAGTTCTCACCCTTGAAACCTTTTCAACTTCACTGGATTTAGTTTCATCTTTCCTTTTGTGAGTCTTCTGCTTTGATGACTGAGGTGTTTCCTTAGATGATGATTTAGGGGTTTCCCTTTCAGATACTCTAGATGATTTAGGAGTTTTATCTACTGATGCTTCAGGTGTTTCTTTAACTGCTGGCTTAGGAGTTTTCTTCATTGATGCTTCAGGTGTCTCTTTAGCTGTCACAAACCTCTCTGATTTCTTTGCTTTAGTTTTAGGCTTCTTATGGTCTGTCACTTCTCTTCTAAGTTCAGCCAAAGTAGGTTCCTCACTCCTTTCTTCTCTTTCTCTCACAGGTAATGGAGTGAGGCCTGTTTTGCTTGGGAAACTGGCCATAAACACAAATGAATCCCAGTCTTTACCAATTTTTTGTAAACTATCCAACACCAGCAATTTTACTAGACCATGATGAAAAAGGGATGTTTCACAAGCATCTTTCTTTAACTGAATCTTATCACACATTTTGCTAATACTCCTGAACAAATAGAAAGGTATGTCTATTGAACTCTTACCTGTGAAGTGTAACAGAAGTTTGAAGTGGTAGGAGTAAACTTTATTGTACCTACCCTCACATGTCAGGTACTTCTGGATACATGTCAATAGCATAGCATAATTCTCCTTTAGATAACTCCTTGGGACTGCTTTGGTGAGATCTTCATCTACATAAGGTGCCTTCAAAAACTCTTTGCATGGACCCATGTCAAACTTGAAGTTCTTGAACCATTCTTGGCCACCCCTCGGGATTTCTGTGACAGTGGAAATAACTTCAGGGGACACCGGAAACTCCAACATTGCCACCTTCGAATTCAGTCCAGTGAAGTTTAATGCGAAAGCCTTGGTCACTTCTGCATGTCCTCCCTTCAATTTTTCGCAAAACCGCCAGCAGCCAGCACTTCGAAAGGCCTTTGCTACCTCTTCATCCCTGAGAGTAACATCTAACCCCTCCGGCTCTATCCTCACACATTTACCAGAACGGTGTTCCTTTCTTTCCATGCTGCTTTGAATATTTTTACACAAGGAACTAATGGTGGCTTGTAACACGAAAACAAACTTCAGCTTTGGAGAGCAGGCTCGCTTGCAGTAGTCCGTTTAAATAAGAGCTTGAGCTTTCATATAGCAAACACATTCATATGATATGAAGAACCCATTATGAAATGGCCACCTCTTATAACATCCCCTAAACTAACACACAACTACATGACTTCGGACCTTATGGCGAAATAATGGCCTATCATGACATGGAGAAGGTGTGAAATGACAATCATGAACGGACTTGTGACTCACTACTCTCGGATTTGACATTCAGAGAAAAAACGCTGCAAAAAACCCTGAAACCCCGATTTCGTAGCGCGGGCAGTTCAAATTTAACAGGATGCGCTATGAAATCGCTGACAAACAGAGCGCTGCGAAAACACGAAAACATCATTTCGCAGCTAAACTGGCCAATCTAACCTGCGCTACGAAACTGCGCAAGTACCAAAGACATCATACCCGCGCTGCGAAACTGCGCAAAGTACCAATGACATGACATGCTTTAACTAACAATGATGGAGGGTGTCTAATGATTTTTCCTTAACACGAATTCACATCAATATCTCTTGAATTTCAAATTTCAAATTGACACATACTAATAAACCTATTCACAAAACTTCAAGACTTTATATAAAACTTATGGACAACCTTATATACATGCACTATAGTTTCAAGTGATAACAGGAGGGGTGACCGTTGCTTGTGCTGGAGGAACAGCAACACCAATTGGAAGTGTTTGAGGCGGCTGGGAGGTCGACTCTCCCTGTTTTTCTTGCAGTGCCTTCTCCAATTCCCCTTCCAAATCAATCACTCTTTGGTTTAATTTCATGATCAAATCCAGTTGATCCTCAGCTTCTTTTTCTTTCTACAGTTCCCCTATTTGAGGATGCTCAGTAGGAAGCAACCTCAATCTCTTCTTTAATGCAACAATGTCATCGTCTTTCTTTTTCATAAGGGTCCTCACACCCTTAGGATCTTTAGGATCATGTCCTAAGTCCACAATGATCTCCTCCAGTGTTTTAATTCTATTATCTTTGGCCGTGGAGGACAATCTTTCAAAATCCAACTGAGTGTTGGTATTCTTCAATGATTCTTTTAACTCATGAGCCAATGTGGCCTTCTCAGCAAGTGTAGCATAAAGCATTTCAGCTGTCTACTTGTGTAGCTCTATTTGGTCCATGGGGTGAATATCTTTGGACAGGACCTCTAGCCTTGTCTTAACAAAATCTGCAGCTGACTGTGGCTGCTGAACCTTGGGCTTGAAGTGGGTCAAAAACATCTTTTCTTGCTTTATATCAAATGCTGCCATCAGTCTTTCTTGTTTGGCAGGTGTTGCCTTCAAGAATTGTTCATACAATTGTACTCTCAGTTGCTCGTTTTGAGCTTTTATTTCTTTGAAGCTGGCCTTGGTGCTGGCTGGTTTCTTGCCTTTCTGTGTGGAGGAAGACACCTCTAATCCACGTTGTATATCTTGCTCTTGTTGTCTCTATTGCTCTTGCCGGAAAGAGCTTGTTGGTGTATGCAGGCTCGTTTCCCTTCTTGGGCTTTCTATAACTTCTTTGTTGACCTCCTCCTCAATTGGGGAGTCCCCTCTTTGCCTTTTTGACTCAGGCTGCTGTGTAGACCCACTGGCAGGTGTGGAGGCTTCCCGATCTCTTTTCCTGCCTCTCTCTTCATGGGCAGGAGTTTGCAAAGGTGGCACTTGTAGTGCCTCTGTTTGTTGTGGAAGGGCTTGCCCTTGAGTTTGCTCTGTTGAGGTGACCGGCTGTTCCCTGACCGTTTGCTCTGTTTCCATCGGTTCCTTCCCTTTGGCTGTACCTATTACTGATGTAGAAGCTCCTTGGGCAATCTATGAAGATGCAGTTGTAGACGGGCCCTCTTCCACTTGGTATGGCAGCCCAAAATATACCTGGTCATCAAAATCCAAGTCAAGAGTCTTTTCAAGATCCTTAGCAGTTTGTTCCAAAATTTCCTCTTGAGTTAATTCTTCCACTAAAGTTCCTTGTACCCAAGCATCTTGATTAGCATATGGTTCGACTTGAGGGTTTTTGCAGTGGTCATATGGTGTCAATCTATACTTGACCCTTCTGGCATTAATAAAACCAAGCGGGTCATAAGGGACCCACCAGAAACTCCTCTTCAATTTAAATTGATTTTTGAGTATTAGGTCAGCTTTTTTCCAACCATCCTTCTTGTTCATGATGAAGGGGCCTAGGTGGTCTCTGAATTTCAGTTGTGCCCTTTTCTTAGTGCTGTGGAAGTGAGTCAAATCTGAATTTATAAGTTGCCTGTAGTATTCTAATGCAAACAGCCTCATTGGCACATATCTTGGAAGCCTGTAAGGACACAGCTCATAGCCATAAATTCTGATGACAATATGGTTTTGATATAGGTACCAATCACCTAATTTGAAATTCTTAGACAGCTGTAAGATCTTTTGCATTTCATAGGTTATTCTAGGAGGAGGAACCTTCATTAGGAGGCAGGACACAGGATATACAAACTGGTCAATGAACTCACAGTATGAATAAGGGGAGTCTTGAACTTGGTGGAAAACTGATGACCAGAAGACAACAGACCTCCTTTCTCCCCTTGAATCCAGTTTCTTGATAGGGCATTGGAAGATCTCAGATTGATAAAACATGAACAGATGATAGATATAGGAGGAATATTTGAAAATTCCCTGCCTATCTAGTCTTGTGAGTTGGTCATGGATTTTATCTGATATGAACCTGGCATAATTATACTTGATAGCAGGAGGCTGTCCTTGGCTGAAAGAAGACAATATAACCAGCACTGTCTCGTCTACAAGTTCAGTTGATGTGAATCCCAACACATAGGATATCATATCTACCAGTAATTTTCCCACCTCATTGAAATGATCATAAGGAAATGGAGGTGATTCCTTTGGTTGGCAATCTGCCCTCATAAATGTCTCAGCAACAATTTCAATCTTGGTACCAGAGAACCAAGAGGCTTCTTGCAGCAAATTATTTATGGAGAAGGGCAATAGTGTCTCAGTCTTTTTGAAGTTCAACATCTGGTTGATGGAGTCGGGAGTGGTGTCGAAAAGTATGCTTCCAGATGAAGACTTGACAGCCATCTAACCTGGTTCATAATTTGCAGCACAGAGATGAATAATATCCGGAAAAATATTCACAGAAGGGAGGAAATAATAGGGCAGATTGGACTCCCATATGTAATACTTGTCAGTTTTGTCTAGGAAGCTGTTTCTCAGCTGGCAGTAGGTGCGTAGATGATTTCTTTTGGCAACAAAGTCTTGAATGAGGTAATATGTATCGGCCAAGGGCATGGACTCCAGTTCTTTACTTGGCGGGTTGATGGGAGTAACATTCAGAGCAGATGGAGCGGC
This sequence comes from Pinus tabuliformis, assembly GCA_031772625.1. Taxonomy (NCBI): domain Eukaryota; kingdom Viridiplantae; phylum Streptophyta; class Pinopsida; order Pinales; family Pinaceae; genus Pinus; species Pinus tabuliformis. The sequence continues at coordinate 991,736,919 of CM062820.1, forward strand.
CATTATGCAACTTTGAGTGCTTGAGCTGAAAGGAGGGCTAATGAAACAATCGGCTATCAAATTTGCTCGCAACAACTAGCAAGAGTAGGCAAACTGAACTTCAAATGTGATAGTAGTTGAACGGCTTGAGAGCTTATGCTGTAAGAGACCAACTTGGAGGAGTTTTGGGTCAACCTCCCTTTTCTTGGTGAATTCTCTAGAGCTAAAGACTGTGAGGAACAATGCAGGGGAGCAGAGGGCAATTGCAATTTCAGTGGACGGATTTGAACAGCAGAACGGGGTAAAATTGGGCAATACTGAGCTGCTGAGCAATTTTTACTGGGGGCCGAGCTTTAAACAGAATTCGCCCGCAAAAGTGTAAATGGGCATAAGGTTTCTGAGATTTTTCTGAAGTGAGGGGCCTCCAGCAGGTTTAATGAAGTCTCAGGCGCAGCAGAACTACGAATTGGGGAACTTTACAGGTTTACAGTGAGTGCAGTGGATAAAATGAACGAGCAGGAGCGAAAAAGAGGAGGATATGACAAATACCTGGTTCAGACTGTGCCGAAAGTGGACAAACTGGTGCGCAGATAGACGATGAAGCTGAATTGCAGTCCGCAGTAGCTTGCCTGGTTGCTTTGAAGCTTCGGGAGTGAGAGAATGAATGGAACAGGGAACCGACACGTTCAAATGAACCCATAAAAATGAATTACAATGGTCGTCCGCGCTCTTTTAAGCGAAAAAATTGACATTTGGCGCTTTTGGCGCTTTTTTGGGATGACGTCAGCATGATGTCATCGGCGGGTCCCGGGGTACGGATGGGTGATGTGGCAGGATGACGTCAGCAGATGACATCATCATGTATGGACGGGTTACGTGGCGATGTGATGGCAGGGACACGGTGGCAGGCGACGTGTCATGGTGACTGAGCAGGGGGTGACGCAAGCGGGTGACGTGGGGCTTGCGTCACAGGGGAGGGCGGTAAGCGGTTTTGGGCACACCGCCTTAGCGCCTGGGCGGTTTTGGGGGCAGGGGCTCTGCCACACCCCAGAGCCTGACGTGTGGCGGGAGTACGACGGCAAAATCGCCAAACTCCCGGACGCTAAAGCTCGGGCAGTTGGCACGCGAAAAGGCCCGCCCACCGTAGATCTGGGACGGGCCAGATCTAACGGCTAGCGGGGCGGACAAGGAAACAGAGGGTTAGGGCGGGGGAATATACAGGGAATATCCTGTTTTCAATAATGCGCGGGGGTGGGTAAAACTATGGTTTACGTGTTGTGCGCCAGCAGGATTTAAAATTTCGGAGAGATGGGTTTGCGGGTAAGGTTTATATGCGGGGGGGGACGTATTAATTTAACGTTTTAACAAAGCGTTTTTAAATGCTTAACTGTGGGAAATGAGTGCGGGGGAAACAAAAGGTTATCAGTTTAACGAGGGGTTTAAATGATCCCAGGGGAAAACAAGGAAAGGCTAAATATGAGCCCCAGATGGACTAAATATTTCCCTAGATTTTAGAACATAAGGCTATAGTGCCCGGGGGGGATATTCATTATTTTTGGGATTTTTATATAATTTTTGTAGTAAATAGGGATAGGGGAGTGGTTAGGGAGTTATATAATAAAATTAAGAGTTAATATGGATTGTGAGGTGAAAAAAGAGCAGAAGGCTAAGTTTCAACAGTAAAACTTAGATGTAGGGACAAATGAAAGTGAAAAAGTGATTTTAGACAAGAAATGTGGCTTCTTTTCATTTAAGAAAGCCAACATTTTGACTTGATGTTTCACAGAGATGGAGCAGAATCAGGACTTTTTGGGCAGATCCCAAGGTCCTTAAGGGGATGTTAGTGAGGAACTTTGAGGGGGAGGAGAAGGGAAGTTAGACATGCTTCCAAAAATTCTGCCATTGATGAGATGAGTTGTGCTTGTTAAAGCCAAAAATGAAGATAATCTCGTTTCTGCAACCCCAGGCTACCTACCCTTTTTACAACACCTAGCATTTTTTGTTACTTCAGGAAGGGTGCACTTAGACTTGCAAACCCTGATTTCTTTTTCTTTTCAACTGCCTTCCTATCTAAAAACTACCCTTATTTCTGCCAGGGGCTCAGCTTGAACTGTTGAGCTCCCAAGATTCTCTACCTATCTGCACATCTGCCAAGTTTAAACTGTTTGGCCAGATATTATTCTCTATATTCTAAGACAAGCAATTTAAACTTTAGGGAAACCAAGCTTAGGCTGTTTGGCTTTCTTTTAACTGAGCAACCTTTCAAAAATGGAACCTTTGCAGCGTGGAAAAGATGAACATTTTTGGCACTTCCACTATCAATCATGAAATATGAAACCTGTTGCAACAGGAGGCTAACAGTGGCTCCACTTGGGGATGGTCCTCACTTATGGAAGGCCAAGAACAGTAGAACAGACTGCCTTGTTTTCAACTGCTTCTGTACTTTAAAAACCTTTCCTTTTGGCTGGATGCTTTATTGTATATACCATGACAGGGTTGAAGAGCTTAGGGCCTTCACTTCGGGCTTCAACTGCATCAAGCTGCTATACAAACAGAAAACTCAAATCCTACCTACCTACCCTAATCAGCACTTGTTTGCTGGCTAGGTAAAATGAAACAACCAGTGCAGCCACTTTAGCACTTGTAGAAGAAAACCCACTGTTTGACTGATAGTTGGTGAAATCAGGAACATTGTCTGGTCATGTGCTCCCATAATCAAAATTGTGACATATGAAGGTATTTGCTGAATGTCTTGGTCTTCATAGAGACAATATGTTAAAGATTTTGAGTTGAAAAGATCGTCCATGTAATCAGCTACAGGATCTATAAAAGCATTATGTGTGAGAGTTTCTTCTAGACTAGCTTTGTCTGATGGAACGGCTGCATCCTTAGTTACAACCTCTGCAGCCAATACTTCATTCTTTCTCTTGAAAGGGTGATCATCTTTAATCTGTAAGTCAGTAGGTAATACAATTTCCTTATGACTTGGAGAAGGAAGGTCTAGAAAAAAAAAATTGGGATCACGAACATCATAGGACTGGATTTGAGAATGCAAAAGTTCAATCTCATTTTCATGTTCTTCAACCATTAGGTCCAAAAAACACATTCTGATCTGGGGCTGCTCTATTGTTTTGACTTTTAACAGCACAGATCTAACAAAATCTTCATCAAGCTCATATTCTGATAATAACTTTCTGAATTCATTTACAGCTTGTTCAACCTCATCTTCCCCACACCTAGTCATTTGACCTGACTATTAACACTGTGAAACGGGATTATTTGGCTGTAAAGCCACTCAAAACTTTGAAAAGTTTTCTCTCAGGTTCGCTCCTCCAGTGGAGCCTTGATTATGCAGATGATGTGGAGCCGCCAGGTGGATGATCAACTTTGGAGTGCCTGATCTCTGTCCACCATCAAAGATCAGAACTAGACTTGAAAAAATGGTTGTGAAGGTTTGGTTCTTCCCCAGTGGAGCTTTCCAACTTTCTTTGTGAAATTATCTGAGGATGTTCCCCAGCGGAGTCGCCATTATGTTATCACTCAGGTTGTCCTTAAGCTCTGGAAAAGGATACGGCCGAGGTAACCACAAACCAACTTTGGACTGCAGGTTCTAGCCCACCTGCAATCAGAGAGGGCTCTCTCTTTCTGATTTAGCTTTGTTGAGAAGGGTTTTAGGCTAGTTATTGAGTTCAGGGGTTTAACTTGTAATTTGGTGGGAAGGATGGTGCTTTCAAGTAGAGAGGCAAAACATTATCTGGTCAATTTCAAACCATTGGGCATGGAGTCAAAGAGTAGGACTGCTGGTGCGTTTTCTTGGTCACAAGACAAACATGGAGCAAGGTAGCTGCATATGAAACAATCTTTCAAGCTAAAAGGGTGGAGTGAAAACTAAGGCATGAGAGGCAATTAAGAATCTCTCAAACATGTTTAGCAGAAGGAAGATGAATGAACCCTGCCTAGGAGCAATTAAGAATTCCTAGTTAACAGTCATTCATATGTGAAAAAGGTTTAAACATGAGCCATAAAGGAATTCATATTCATGCCTAAATCAAGAGGAAAACATTAAGAAACCACTGAAATTGAGCATAGAGTGTGAGCATGCAAATTCTAAACTAATATTTCTTTCTGTGATTTGAGCATGTATGAGATGAAAGTAACAGAGATGAGGAACACTTATTGATTCATACAGCAGCGCAAGAATTCCACATTCACATCTTCAACCATTAAACACAGCGCAGACCGTTGTTCTCCAAAACTTTTGAGCAGTCTTTGATTATAGAAAAAGTATCAGACATACAGTGCGAGTCTCTCTTGAGATACATTAGCCGACCAACCCTTCTAACAATGCAAAGGGTCGTATTTATACAAAAATTGAATACAAAAATATCTAGACGAGAAGTTAATAGCTCATAACTTCTCTACCAACTCCTAAGGAGTGGTTGATGAAAAGTAAATGCTGAAGTAAATACAAATGCAACAGTTGTTCTCTTTGTCAGTGAGTGTTTGACTTCTGAGTTGTTTTGAGTCGGCTGGGCTGCGTTCTTAGAAATCCGTGCTCTTCAGTTTGTCATCTCGGTGTTACTGCTTTGTACCTGCTCCCACCTGTCATGTGCGTTCCTTCTTTACTTTGTTCAGCGCATTCTGCACCCTAACCTGTGCTCGCTGATGACCTGCAGCTGTCTGTGATTTTGAAATAAACAAAAAGAGGGAAAAACTAAAATAACCTGGGCAATACGGCCAGCATTTCTTGCCACCAATTCTCAGAAGGCCACTGATGTCTTTGTATTTTGACAAGTGTTTCATCGGCCTCTTTGTACTTGTAATAACTAGGCGGCATCTCAAACAGATGATTGACCTCGTGTTCCAGGTAAAATAAGCCTTCCAGCTTGTCGTAGAGCGTCTGTCCTGTAGGTGGCCCTGTCTCTGTTGCGGAACTTGATGCAGCAGTAAGCTGATTATTGACAAAATTATTGAGCCTGCTAGAATACTGGTCACATGTCAATAGTTTTCCAGCACTGGTCAGCAGGCTGGGTAATCCCCTGTTCTGTAATGCTGCAAGCCTTACGTCAAAATTGTCTACATCTCTTTGTATATCTCGACATCTTGCCTCCAGAGTTTGCACCAGGCTTCTCAATGTGAGCACACTTTTTGCTGTCAGTATGGCATTTGTTCTGTTCATGATATGGAGTGCTGCCAGCTCTTCCCTAGTCTGATGATTCAGAAAATTGATCATTCTATTGGCCTGGTCAGGCATATTTCCTAACGCTACCTTGGCTCTCTGGCTTTCAGTCTTAGCACGACCAAGCAATTCCACTTGTTCATATATTGCCTGAATTGACCTCCATTGGCCAGTGATTAACTGATTTATTTTGGCCCACAGGATCTTCTTTATTTCAGCCAAAGTCTTATCCAATGACAACTTTTTCTCCAAGGTTTTGATTCTGTCCTTCAGGACCTTGATTTCTCTTGATTGCTCACCCACTGTCATTTTAGATTTGTCATATTTTGTTTCTAGCTCAGCCAATTTTTCTCTGGCTTGTTTAATCTCTGTTGCCTGAAGCTCTACTTCTTTGATAGCCCTTTTTAATTCGTCCATGCTCATGCTAGACTCAGGAATTGCTGTTGTTGCTGCTGTAGCATCTGTAGTTGATGTGGTTGTTGGAATAATTGGAGGGGTGGCCGTTGCTTGTGCTGGAGGAACAACAACACCAGTTGGAAGTGTTTGAGGCGGCTGGGAGGTCGACTCTCCCTGTTTTTCTTGCAGTGCCTTCTCCAATTCCCCTTCCAAATCAATCACTCTTTGGTTTAATTTCATGATCAAATCCAGTTGATCCTCAGCTTATTTTTCTTTCTGCAGTTCCCCTGTTTGAGGATGCTCAGTAGGAAGCAACCTCAATCTCTTCTTTCATGTAGCAATGTCGTCGTCTTTCTTTTTCATAAGGGTCCTCACACCCTTAGGATCTTTAGGATCATGTCCTAAGTCCACAATGATCTCCTCCAGTGTTTTAATTCTATTATCTTTGGCCGTGGAGGACAATCTTTCAAAATCCAACTGAGTGTTGGTATTCTTCAATGATTCTTTTAACTCATGAGCCAATGTGGCCTTCTCAGCAAGTGTAGCATAAAGCATTTCAGTTGTCTGCTTGTGTAGCTCTATTTGGTCCATGGGGTGAATATCTTTGGACAGGACCTCTAGCCTTGTCTTAACAAAATCTGCAGCTGACTGTGGCTGCTGAACCTTGGGCTTGAAGTGGGTCAAAAACATCTTTTCTTGCTTTATATCAAATGCTGCCATCAGTCTTTCTTATTTGGCAGGTGTTGCCTTCAAGAATTGTTCATACAATTGTACTCTCAGTTGCTCGTTTTGAGCTTTGATTTCTTTGAAGCTGGCCTTGGTGCTGGCTGGTTTCTTGCCTTTCTGTGTGGAGGAAGATACCTCCAATCCGCGTTGTATATCTTGCTCTTGTTGTCTCTGTTGCTCTTGCTGGAAAGAGCTTGTTGGTGTATGCAGGCTCGTTTCCCTTCTTGGGCTTTCTATAACTTCTTCACTGACCTCCTCCTCAATTGGGGAGTCCCCTCTTTGCCTTTTTGACTCAGGCTGCTGTGTAGACCCACTGGCAGGTGTGGAGGCTTCCCGGTCTCTTTTCCTGCCTCTCTCTTCATGGGCAGGAGTTTGCAAAGGTGGCACTTGTAGTGCCTCTGTTTGTTGTGGAAGGGCTTGCCCTTGAGTTTGCTCCGTTGAGGTGACCGGCTGTTCCCTGACCGTTTGCTCTGTTTCCATCAGTTCCTTCCCTTTGGCTGTACATGTTGCTGATGTAGAAGCTCCTTGGGCAATCTGTGAAGATGCAGCTGTAGACGGGCCCTCTTCCACTTGGTATGGCAGCCTGAAATATACCTGGTCATCAGAATCCAAGTCAAGAGTCTTTTCAAGATCCTTAGCAGTTTGTTCCAAAATTTCCTCTTGAGTTAATTCTTCCACTAAAGTTCCTTGTACCCAAGCATCTTGATTAGCATATGGTTCGACTTGAGGGTTTTTGCAGTGGTCATATGGTGTCAATCTATACTTGACCCTTCTGGCATTAATAAAACCAAGCGGGTCATAAGGGACCCACCAGAAACTCCTCTTCAATTTAAATTGATTTTTGAGTATTAGGTCAGCTTCTTGCCAACCATCCTTCTTGTTCATGATGAAGGGGCCTAGGTGGTCTCTGAATTTCAATTGTGCCCTTTTCTTAGTGCTGTGGAAGTGAGTCAAATCTAAATTTATAAGTTGCCTGTAGTATTCTAATGCAAACAGCCTCATTGGCACATATCTCGGAAGCCTGTAAGGACACAGCTCACAACCATAAATTCTGATGACAGTATGGTTTTGATATAGGTACCAATCACCTAATTTGAAATTCTTAGATAGCTGTAAGATCTTTTGCATTTCATAGGTTATTCTAGGAGGAGGAACCTTCATTAGGAGGCAAGACACAGGATATACAAACTGGTTAATGAACTCACAGTATGAATAATGGGAGTCTTGAACTTGGTGGAAAACTGATGACTAGAAGACAACAGACCTCCTTTCTCCCCTTGAATCCAGTTTCTTGATAGGGCATTGGAAGATCTCAGATTGATAAAACATGAACAGATGATAGATATAGGAGGAATATTTGAAAATTCCCTGCCTATCTAGTCTTGTGAGTTGGTCATGGATTTTATCTAATATGAACCTGGCATAATTATATTTGATAGCAGGAGGCTGTCCTTGGCAAAAAGAAGACAATATAACCAGCACTGTCTCGTCTAAAAGTTCAGTTGATGTGAATCCCAACACATAGGATATCATATCTACCAGTAATTTGCCCACCTCATTGAAATGATCATAAGGAAATGGAGGTGGTTCCTTTGGTTGGCAATCTGCCCTCATAAATGTCTCAGCAACCATTTCAATCTTGGTACCAGGGAACCAAGAGGCTTCTTGCAGCAAATTATTTATGGAGAAGGGAAATAGTGTCTCAGTCTTTTTGAAGTTCAACATCTGGTTGATGGAGTCGGGAGTGGTGTAGAAAAGTATGCTTCCAGATGAAGACTTGACAGCCATCTGACTTGGTTCATAATTTGCAGCATAGAGATGAATAATCTCAGGAAAAATATTCACAGAAGGGAGGAAATAATAGGGCAAATTGGACTCCCATATGTAATACTTGTCAGTTTTGTCTAGGAAGTTGTTTCTCAGCTGGCAGTAGGTGCGTAGATGATTTATTTTGGCAACAAAGTCTTGAATGAGGTAATCTGTATCGGCCAAGGGCATGGACTCCAGTTCTTTACTTGGCAAGTTGATGGGAGTAACATTCAGAGCAGATGGAGCGGCCATTATGCAACTTTGAGTGCTTGAGCTGAAAGGAGGGCTAATGAAACAATCGGCTATCAAATTTGCTCGCAACAACTAGCAAGAGTAGGCAAACTGAACTTCAAATGTGATAGTAGTTGAACGGCTTGAGAGCTTATGCTGTAAGAGACCAACTTGGAGGAGTTTTGGGTCAACCTCCCTTTTCTTGGTGAATTCTCTGGAGCTAAAGACTGTGAGGAACAATGCAGGGGAGCAGAGGGCAATTGCAGTTTCAGTGGACGGATTTGAACAGCGGAACGGGGTAAAATTGGGCAATACTGAGCTGCTGAGCAATTTTTACTGGGGGCCGAGCTTTAAACAGAATTCGCCCGCAAAAGTGTAAATGGGCATAAGGTTTCTGAGATTTTTCTGAAGTGAGGGGCCTCCAGCAGGTTTAATGAAGTCTCAGGCGCAGCAGAACTACGAATTGGGGAACTTTACAGGTTTACAGTGAGTGCAGTGGATAAAATGAACGAGCATGAGCGAAAAAGAGGAGGATATGACAAATACCTGGTTCAGACTGTGCCAAAAGTGGACAAACTGGTGCACAGATAGACGATGAAGCTGAATTGTAGTCCGCAGTAGCTTGCCTGGTCGCTTTGAAGCTTCGGGAGTGAGAGAATGAATGGAATAGGGAACCGGCGCGTTCAAATGAACCCATAAAAATGAATTACAACGGTTGTCCGTGCTCTTTTAAGTGAAAAAATTGACATTTGGCGCTTTTTCGGGATGACGTCAGCATGACGGCATCGGCAGGTCCCGGGGTACGGATGGGTGATGTGGTAGGATGATGTCAGTAGATGACATCATCATGTACGGACGGGTTACGTGGCGATGTGATGGCAGGGACACGGTGGCAGGCGACGTGTCATGGTGACTGAGCAGGGGGTGACGCAAGTGAGTGACGTGGGGGCTTGCGGCACAGGGGAGGGCGGTAAGCGGTTGTGGGCGCACCGCTTTAGCGCCTGGGAAATTTTGGGAGGAGGGGCTCTGCCACACCCCAGAGCCTAACGCGTGGCGGGAATACGACGACAAAACCGCCAAACTCCCGGATGCTAAAGCTCGGGCAGTTGGCGCACGAAAAGGCCCGCCCACCGTAGATCTGGGACGGGCCAGATCTAACCGTTGGCGGGGTGGACAAGGAAACGGAGGGTTAGGGCGGGGGAATATACAGGGAATATCCCATTTTCAATAATGCGCGGGGGTGGGTAAAAACTATGGTTTATGTGTTGTGCGCCAGCGGGATTTAAAATTTCGGAGAGATGGGTTTTGCGGGTAAGGTTTATATGCGGGGGGGGAGGTATTAATTTAACGTTTTAACAAAGCATTTTTAAATGCTTAACTGTGGGAAATGAGTGCGGGGAAAACAAAAGGTTATCAGTTCAACGAGGGGTTTAACTGATCCCAGGGGAAAACGAGGAAAGGCTAAATATGAGTCCCAGATGGACTAAATATTTCCCTAGATTTTAGAACATAAGGCTATAGTGCCCGGGGGGGATATTCATTATTTTTGGGATTTTTATATAATTTTTGTAGTAAATAGGGATAGGGGAGTGGTTAGGGAGTTATATAATAAAATTAAGAGTTAATATGGATTGTGAGGTGAAAAAAGAGCAGAAGGCTAAGTTTCAACAGTAAAACTTGGATGTAGGGACAAATGAAAGTGAAAAAGTGATTTTAGACAAGAAATGTGGCTTCTTTTCATTTAAGAAAGCCAACATTTTGACTTGATGTTTCACAGAGATGGAGCAGAATCGGGACTTTTTGGGCAGATCCCAAGGTCCTTAAGGGGATGTTAGTGAGGAACTTTGAGGGGGAGGAGAAGGGAAGTTAGACATGCTTCCAAAAATTCTACAATTGATGAGATGAGCTATGCTTGTTAAAGCCAAAAATGAAGATAATGTCGTTTCTGCAACCCCAGGCTACCTACCCTTTTTACAACACCTAGCATTTTTTGTTACTTCAGGAAGGGTGGACTTAGACTTGCAAACCCTGATTTCTTTTTCTTTTCAATTGCCTTCCTATCTAAAAACTACCCTTATTTCTGCCAGGGGCTCAGCTTGAACTGTTGAGCTCCCAAAATTCTCTACCTATCTACACATATGCCAAGTTTAAACTGTTTGGCCAGATATTATTTTCTATATTCTAAGACAAGCAATTTAAACTTTAGGGAAACCAAGCTTAGGCTGTTTGGCTTTCCTTTAACTGAGTAACCTTTCAAAAATGGAACCTTTGCAGCATGGAAAAGATGAACATTTTTGGCACTTCCACTGTCAATCATGAAATATGAAACCTGTTGCAATAGGAGGCTAACATGACCAACTATAAAAACTAATAAAAATCCTAAAACGACCTCATCAACCCACTGGTCTGTGGGATAACCAAGGAAATGAGTAACCATAGAGATCACTTGCCTTGACATTTCTGGGAAGATAGAGGCAGAATATGGTGGGTTTGTTCTAGGAAACTCAACATTTTCAGGTAGGAAGCATTCAAAAATGTGAGCTCGCTGGGGGAAGGTAAGTTTCTTATACAATTCCATCAGTGCATCAGTGGAAAATGGATGCAGGGAGGTCTGAGGTTTTATCTGCAAGGCTTGGAAAATGCTCTCAGGGGAAATGGAAAAGAGGACCTCATTGTTCTGGGCAATCACTGCTTTTTGGCTTGGGAGGTATCTGAGATGACACCAGGTAGAGAATTTAGGGAAGAAATGAGTTTGGGGAAAGGTAAACTGGGGAAGGAAAGACTCCCAGATGCTCAATTCATCACTCTGGTCTAAGTATTTTTGTTTTTCCCAATTGTGGAGCTCATAGAGGTCAAATTCGCATTGGGTTTCAACAATTTTATATTGGGTATCTATCAATGGATTTCTATCAAGATCAAGGATAGGGGGTACAAGGGGATCCTCTTCAGGCATTTTTCCTTTGCCCTTATGTGAAGACATCTCGAATTATATAGGAAAAATGGAGGAATAAGGAATCAACCAGGGGAAATCAAGGAACAAAGAATTACACAGGAAAATTGAAGAACAAAGCTACTAGGCGACTTGTTTAACTGAAGTTGCAGAGGGAGATAACTTGCAAATTCACGATGGTAACTTTGTAATGGCTCGATCGGACCTACAAAATTTAAATAATATCGAAAGGGAAAAGACTGTAGGTTTTTGAGGGATTTTATAACGTGTTTGATATGCGAAATAACAGAATTGTTACCATTTTGGGAGCGGGACATTTATTTGTAACAGATCAATTGGAAGGAGGATTTTAATGCATAACATCTATTTGCAATTTGGCAGGTAATTTAAGAGCTAACGGTCAAGTTATGTGGATGGTGGGAAGTGATGTGGATGGTGGAAGGGATGACAGATGGTGATACGTGACTGACGAATAGAGGACAGGTGGATGTGAGGGAAAAGTGTGGGGGCGAGCCACTGGAGAGAGGAGAAGGATGGTAGTTTTCGGGGGGGGTAGGAGTGGTAAGTGATAATTGGAAGGGACCCCTCAAAAATTCCCATGAGCCGACACGTAATCAAAGGCGCTAATTATTGAAACTACTTTTCGAGATCCCCCCTGTTAAGAATCAATAGTGCGGGGGAGTCTGAAATCCATCCCCCACCGTTGATCTGGGCGAGGATCATCGCCACCGTCGATTTTTTCCAGAATTTTATTACAAGCCGACAATATGTCGTATCAAGTGATTTTATTTGCGAAATTCCAACTAATCCACGATTAATTAACATAAAACAATTAATCTATAAAAATCAAAATAAACACGACGACATTTAAACTGGTGTGCACATACTTTGGGATTTATTTTCCTATTTTTCTCATATATATATATATATATATGCTATCCCATTTTATTTCTTTTTCCTTTTTTATTCTTTTCTATTTTTCTATCTTTTCTTTTTCTTTTCTATTTTTATGAGCTAAACAAATTTAAAATAAAACATATTTTTTTTACAATATCCCAATGGGATGAATGACTAATTAATCATACAAGACTACTATATTTATAGGACCCTAACATTGGCTCCAATGGGGATGACATCCTCTCTGTGAGGTGTCAAGAACACCGTAGATCAGTAGCCTTTTCCATTGGGCAATTATTTCATCATAAAAAACTAAGACTAACCTTTTTAAATTGAAAATCATAGATATAGAAACAATTCATCTGAAACTTAGGTCCTTCACTTTGGGCTTCAATTTCTGATGAAAGCCACCCACACCTGCAGTAATTGGAATAATAAAATGATATATACAATGATGTATTTTGTGATTAGCTTACCTTAGGTGAAGTAGTTTTTGAGCAACCTTCCATTAACAGGTCCTCCTGGAAGTGTTTCTCCAGTCAGATCCTCTAATAGAAATGCATTGGTTCCATAGAAAACTCTAATCTTGTAAGGGACTTTCCACAAACTATCAAACTTTCCATGTTTTCCCTTCTCCTCATTTCTGGTATCCCATTTCAGAACAAGGTCATTTAGCTAGAAATCATCTGCTTTGACTCTCCTATCATGAATTCTTTTGATTTTATCCTGAATCACTTGTTTATTGGTGTATACTTCTTATTTGGTCTACTAAAAATGTATTATTTGGTTGATCCTTCTATGGGCATCATCAGGTTCTACTTATATTTCCTGCAACAATTTTAGTATTGGAATTCCTAGGGAAGCAGGAAAAACTACATCTATTCCATAAACCAATTGGAAAGGAGACAAACCAATTGACTTCTTTGTGCTTATCCTATCATCCCATAGATCATTTATAAATTTCTTGTGCCAGGATTTCTTGTTTTCCTGCAGTAACTTTTTTATGATGTTGACTAGGCTCTTATTAGAAGATTCTGCTAACCCATTTCCCTAAGGATAGTAGGCAGTAGAATGTCCTAATACTATATGATATTTGTTGCAGAATTCAATCATCCTTTTAGATTTGAAAGCACCAGATTATCTGTGATAATTTTGTGGGGACAACCAAACCTCAAGAGAATATTACCTTCAATGAATCAAATGATTACAAAATCTTTAGCTTGTCTGATTGGAGCTGCTTTTATCCATTTGGTGAAGTAGTATGTTGCTGTCAGGATCCACTTGTGTTAAGATGAAGAACTTGGATGAATTTCTCCTATAAAATCTAAACCCCGCTGTTTTTTTTTTTCTAAATAAGATTAATCTATTAACATAAAGGGAGTAAAATTACAACGAGACTGAAGTCAAAGACACTGCCCTGAAGAGAGGCAGAGTTGTCAAGATAAGCATAGAAGGATACTACCCCATATCAGGGAGCTCAGTCTTGAACTAGTTATCGTAACCCACGCACGGGAACAAGTTATGATCTTCTTGATATTGCAAAGCTTACAAAAATGAAGTAAAGTTCCACATAGAAATCTGAACAAAAACTTGGCCAATAGTATGGGCCGCATGGCATAATAGCAAGGCGACAGTGAGCAGACTAATTATCTGGAGGCTCTTCAACAATACGGCACCAACCTGTACCAGGCAAATCCCCTGCAAGAGCAACTTCAGAATTGGAAGGACCAGGATCAGCCGCTTCCATCTCCACCGCCTGAGCGCTGCGAGCTTGAGCATCTGGAACCTGTAAAGATGCACTGCCAAGCCCCATCTAGAGATTCAAAGTCGGAACAGTGACATAGCCAAGGCCCTCCTGATGAGAGCTAGACTCCCCCTCTTGGGCTTCCTCATGGAAGACCACCGAAATATGAGCGGTAATCCTGGGGCGGTTCAGAGAGCTGTTGAAGGTTAAGCGTGTGGAGCCAGTCGAGGGAGAAGGCACAGGAAGGTGGCTGGCAGCAAGAAGATGCCCTCTCCCACTTCAAGTGCGAGGGTAGTGGCCGACTGAGAAATCGCTGGAAAGGGAAGGCGAATCTGAGGAAGAGCTAGAAGGCACTCGCCAAGGATGGCCCCTACGGGACCGCATTCTATCGCGACGACGAGGCATCGGGGAGACAGGAGTAGCGAGAGAAAAGCAAGGCGGGGCAGCTGCAAAGACAGGACCAGAGCAAAGCAGAAGAGTGACAATGCGAAGGCCGAAGGCCCAAGAGAAAAACCAAGTGATTAACGGTTGCGGCTCCACAGAAAGACCAGAGTGGAGCTTCAGAGCAGCCTCCCCTTTCAAACTACAAGAGGCAACAGAGATGTCGGAGCCAGCATTAAACAAACAGAAACCATAGCTGAGACCAGAAACGGATAAGTAATGCGGATGAGTCGACGGAGGCATCTCCACAGCAAGCTCAGAGCTGAGCCTTAAAGTAACAGCCTCCTTCACACCTCAAGAAGCATCCGCCATAACTATAGCCATGAATGGAGCCGATGTCTGAGATGAGCCAGAGCGTGCGAAGGCCTTAACCAGAGCGTCGGATAGGATGGGAGATCCAGAGCTGCTTGACATGAAACAAATGAACACTGCACTTTCCAAATACTGAGAGCCTCCATTCATAAACCATGTATTCATTATGTACTGGGTAGGCAGGTGTCGTCCCACCTCACACCACCCCTGTCCCATCATCATTGAATCCTGGTTATCCACCCGCATCCAGGGAATCTAAACACCACTGTTGGAAAGGCACCACCACTGAAATAGGTTTCAGAGGTAAAGGTAAGAGTTTTCTCTTGCCTTCAAAAATATGACATTGATGACAAGTTGAAACCTTTTTTATGAATGTTAGCAAACAAAGTAGGCCAATAAAAACCAGCTCTCTGGATTTTTTCTATTGTGGTTTTCCAGTAAAGATGTCCTCCATAGTCACCTTGATGAAATTCTTCCATTATCTTATCTTCTTCAACCTTCTATAACTAATTTAATAAAATTCCTTCAGCATCCTTCCAATACAAAGCTTGATCTAAAATGCAGAACTTTACAGCTTTCAGTTTGAGAAATCTTACCTTGGTTTTTATCAAATTAGGTGGAGATTGTAAATTTTGTAGAACATAAACAATATCTGTATACCAGGGAGAAGTAACAAAATTTTCTGATACACGTGGAGTCGCCAGATCCTCTTTTTCATCAAGAGCAACTACAAAATTGATTTCTAATGCATGAAAATTTGACTCAGCCATAAATTTGGCTAATCCTTGACCTTTGATAAGTTTTGTGGGCTTTATTTCCATGTCATACTCCAAAAATACTGCTATCCATTTTCCCATTTTTCCATCTGGATCATTCTGAGTAAGGATTTCCTTTACTACTGCACTTGGAACATAAGAAACTATGTGAGAATGTAATATGTACACTCTGAAATATTTCAAGGCCTTTACTAAAGCAAAATCTTGCTTTTCCATGATATTATACTTCAATGAAGCATCTCTTAAATCTGTACTGAAAAATGCTATAGGCTGCTCATGTCCCTCCTGTTTTTTCTGTAACAATACTACTGCAATAGTATGTTTTGAAGCAAAGGAAAAAATCATGAAATATTTAGTATAATCAGGACTAATCAAAATAGGAGCACAGGTCAAGGTTGTCTTTACATCACTGAATGACCTCTTGGCTTCATCATTCCATTTGATTTCATTGTCCTTTTTCAACATGTTTGTGATAACTCTTAAGATTTCAGCTAAATTTGGAATAAACCTTCTTAGAAAAATTATTCTACCAATGAAAGACTGCACTTCCTTTTTGTTCCTAGGTGGATCAATTTTCTTAATAGATTCAATTCTACTTGGGTCAATTTAGATACCATGTTTTGAAATTATGTGACCAAGTATTTTTCCTTCTTCTAAACCAAACAGAGATTTCTTGGGATTCAAGGAAATACCAAATTTCCTACATTTCTCAAAAACTATTTTTAAATGAAACAAATGATCTTCATCAATTTTGGAGGACATAGTGATGTCATCCAGATATATCACAATAAATCTATCCTTCTCATCTGCAAAAGTAATATCCATTTCTCTTTGAAAAGTTTCTCCTACATTCATAAGCCCAAAGGGCATCTTCACATACATGAAGGTTCCCCATGGTGTTGTGAAAGTTTTTTTATGTTGATCATCTGGATGCACAAGAATTTGGTTGTAACCTAAAAATCCATCAAGTAATGGAATTCTGCTAGAACCAACTACCTTCTGTAGAATATGATCCATTTTCAGTAAAGGGTAGTTATCTTTGAGAGAAACTTTATTTAAGTTTTGAAAATCCACACATAATCTTATTTCCCCAGTCTTTTTCCTTGTTGGTACTAGATTTGATAGCCATTTATAAAACCTCAAAGGTACAATAATTTTAGCATCGAAAAGTTTTCTTACCTCTTTTTCAATTAACGGTGACAGAACTAGGTTCACCCTCCTTAATTTTTGTTTGAAAGGTTTATGGTCCTCTTTTATGGGAATAGTGTGCTGAATAATTCTGATATCATAGGCCTTTAAATATTTGTATCCCCATGCAAACACAGAAGAGTATTCTTTCAATAGATTAATGTATTTATGTTTTTCTTCAGGAGGTAAAGACTTGGAAATATTTACAATATTTAGATCATTCTCAGTCCCTATATTACAGTCCTCAACTTCGGCTCCCACGGGATGCATCTTGGGGTTTTGTGCCACATCATTAAAATAGAAAAATTCTTCAAGTGGTACTAAACCCCTTGGTAACACTATCTTTCAACTGTAAGATTTCAAATTCTCCTTAGTCCTCTGACCTGGTTTACCACAATTTTATTTTTATCCTTTTCTGCACTATTTTCTGTATCCAAATGTACATTCTCAAATTCTCCCTTTAACTACAAAAATTTTCTACTTGTTTGTCATTGCCAAACACTTTCCAATATCTAATGTTATCAGGGATAGCACGTCACATGTTTCACTTCAATCTCATATTTTTTGTTTGGATAGAAAGGAATTTTACATGTACTAGCTAAGGTAGACAATGCATCAGCTAAGATATTTTTACTTCTAGGAATCAGAGACAACTGATACTCTGGAAAACACTCCAAAAAATCCAAAACAACATTTTTGTAGGCCCTTAACCTAGGATGTTTAGCTAAATACTCACCTTTAATATGATTTATGATGAGTTTTGAATCACCATGTACTGAAATCCTTTTAGCTCCTGACCTCTTCAAAACCTACAATCCTAAAATTAGTGCCTCATACTCAGCTATATTGTTGGTGCATTGGAAATTAAGCTTCTAAGAATATGCCTTTGATATGCCTGTTTTTTAGTTTAAAACCTATACACCAGCCCCTAATCCTTCCTTACTGACTGCTCCATCAAAATTCATATTCCAAAGGGCTTCATCCTCTTCATCTTCGGTTTCAGTCTTAAATTTCACATCCTCTGTTTTTCTTAATTGACTTTTCATATCGGACACTTGTTCTTCTAAGCATATATCATTTTATAGAATGAAAGAGTCCATGTCTAAATGCACAGAATAAAGTGGGTAATTATTAGGTTTGTCTTGGTTGCTTACCATATATTTCATCAATGTTTCCCTGTACAATCTCCTTTGTTGACCAAAGAAAGGAATAGTTGCATATGTCATGTCCATCTGCAAGGTACCCTGTAACTTTTCCCCCAAGATCTTGACAGGAGCATTCCATATTTAGGAGGTATATCAGCTACAATAATATCCATGACCACACTCTTTGCTAGGATTTGGGCAAGAGTTACACATAAATCTTTGATGAGACCTAAGCATCTTACTTTGCTAGAATCAAAAGAGTACAGGTCTTTATAGGGTCTTGTTATATCCAATCCCAACTTTTCCATAATGACTCTAGGCATGAGATTGTGTGAAGCCCCAGAATCCAGCATGGCATTGTGCAAAATGTAGTCATGAATGTTTATACTAATATAGAATGGTGGCACATTACCATCTTGTGACTTCCCTTCAACCTCAGGTCCAAATAATAATTTAGGTTGGTCATCACTTAAGTTAATCGTATATGTTCCCTCTTTTATATTTAATTCTTTCATGACTTGAGTTCTATACACACTCTTTTTAATCAATTCTATTAGAGGAACATAAATTTTAACCTTGGATAATTCATTTTAAATATTGAAAGAATGTTGAGGCTTTTCTACTTATTTAATAATCACATCTTGTTTTTGAGATACCTCTTTTAGGGTGTCATCTTTCGACTGACTTGTAGAAGGTGCATCGACTTGAATATTATTGGGAGGGTTTGTTGCAACCTTTTTGCTTCTCAAATTATACTATTTGTGTACTTCCATAATAGAATTTTGATATCATTTTTTATACTCATATGATTCTACAGGGATGACTTTTGGCTGTGATAACAAGAATAAATATTGTTCCTCCTTAGTCAAGAAAAGAGTGTCCATTTCTCCCTCACCAAAAGGATTGATTCGATCTTCTTCAGGTTCATCTCCTATCTCATTTTCTTCATGTACATAATTCTCCTGAAAAGGAGGTCTAATTTGATGTTGATCGGTTGGGGCTCTTTGATCTCTTTGTTTAATTTGGGGTTGGTTCCTTCTAAAGTTAGGATTTATGATCTGTGGACCCCCTTATGGTTCTCTTGGTGGAACTCTATGAGTTAAACTCATCCTTTCCATCATCCTTTCCATCGTTTTAACCAAGGTGTCTAAAATAGCATCTTATGAAGAAGAAGAAGGTTCTTCTTTAATGGTCACCCTTCTTTCAGCCTTTAACTTTTCTCTTTTGGCTAACAAATTTTCTTCTCCTTTGACAACATTTATTTGCATTTATTCTAAGGTAGCAGGATTCCTCTCTCTCAATTGATAAGCCATATCAACATCAAATCCATCTGGAAATCGGATTAAAGCTAGTCTTGGTGGAGGTTGTATTGTTGTTGGAATAGAATTGTAAATATTGTTAAATCTAGTGCAATAATCTTGAACTGTTTCACCTGGAGCTCTCCTTAGACTTTCATACTCTACAAGGATCTGAAGAGGATTATTTTTAACTTCCCATCTTGAAAGGAAACTTTGGTGAAATTGTTGTAGATATGCAATACTACTAGCTGGTAATCCCCTAAACCATTTTCTAACTTCCCCTGTCAAACTCTGTGCAAAGAGCCTCATTTTCACAACATTATCATCAACTTCTTCTAAGTCTGAGAATACATTCATCTTGTCTATGTGTTGTTGTGTTGTGATAGGCCCAGTGCTATCAAATTTGGGTATACATTGTGCATAATTTTGTGGCATGGCATTCAGTTGTGCTGGTAAAACCAGAGGGACATAACGAGCTGCCATGACTTGAATATGAGAGGAGGATGAAACTGAAGTTGTGCTTGATGTTACGGGTGGCAAAGAAGGTGGAATTATGACTTCTTGAGTTGGTATAAAATGATTTTGAATTAGAAATGCAATGGGAACAGTGGAAAAAGGGAAACCATAGGAGGGGTTGATGAAGAGGTTGTTGGCATTATGATACATGTATGATACAGGTGTTGTCCTTGATGGAAACTCACTCAGATGACAGATCATAATGCAATAGGTCAATATCAAAGAATTAAAGATCAGAAAGAGGTATATGCAGGTTCACCGTGACAAAAGCGCGTATACACGTGGGTTAGTAGACCAAAAGGAGCGTATAACGTACACAGGCACTTTCACAGAAGTAAAGGCGCGTACATGTTCGAAAACTAAGTTTTGGTCCATGGTATTTTGATCCATGGTATTGGTCTAAGGTATTTGGTCCGAGGTATTGACCCCAAGTATTGGGTCCAAGGTATTGGTTCTACGTAGTTTTGGACCATGGTATTAGGAGAGGCCTAAACCTATATAAGGAGGAGAAGATCATTAGGCCAGAGGGTGCAAGATGAGCAGGTATTGAATAGTTGATGAAGTGTGAGATCGAGCATGCAGGTTATGGGTTTGTGATGCTTTGCTAAGGATGCACCTGTGTGGCGAATGAAGGTTGATGGACCAGGATCATGAAGACTAAAATACATTATCATTCTATGGTATGAATAGTTCAGATCTGAAAACTGACGTATGTTTTATCCTTTATGTATGATGATCTGGGTATGTCTGAAGTAGAAAATTGCAGTGAAGGTATAAGTAATTATTTTTAGATCTGTACGCTGGTTGGCTTCTGTAAAAGAGCATATACACGCTGGTTTGGTTCATCAAAGTAGCGTATACATGATGAGATTTGATATTTGAGGTTGTTGTTGGTTCTAGTGGTTGTTGCAAAGTTCTGTGTTCTGCTCTATGTTTTGGTGACTGTGTTTTGATGACAAGGTTTCAGTGATTCAGTGTTGGGTGATTCAAAGATTGATGATGCAGGTGTAGTGCAGTGGTGATTGATTTTGAGCTTCAATGTTGTTGATGGGTCCAGTATGAAAATTGGATGAAACGTGGCGTTCATATATTGGTGTTATGTTCTAGGAGTATCTAGTCTGAAAATTTATGAAACGTGGTCCCTGGAGGAAGAGTGAAGGTTGTAGCCTTCTGTAGGCCGGTGCCTACATACTAGTAAATAGATCATCTAGTACAAGAGCCAGGGGGTTGTAGCTCCCTTCCAGTAATAGCTGGAGAACGAGATAAGGTTGTAGCCTTCTGCATGTGGGTGCTTGTGTACTGGTATGATTCTGCGCTAGTACAAGATTGTAAACATGTTTTTCTTATATTAAAGGAAGACGGCAGTAGGTGGTTTTTGTCCCGCATTGGGTTTCCACCTTACATCATGGTGTTCATGTGTGTTTCTTATGTGTGATGATCTGTTCTGTTTTACTGCACCTGTTTACTGTTTATATGGTTAATGAAGTTCTGATGCACTAATTAAAGATCAACATATGATGGATTAACTAAATCATAAGTTTACTGGATATACGCTAGTTGCATTAAACACAGTTGCATGTACACGCGGGTTCCCTTAACTGAAGTAGCGTATATGAATCAGAGTATGAAATGAAAAAGTTATATTGATTTGCTAATACTGATTCACCCCCCCCCCTCTCAGTATTATTTCCAACAATTGGTATCAGAGCAGGTCCTTTAGAAGAAGCTTGATCGCTTGAAGGAAGATCCATCATCATGAGTAATCAAGAAAGAGAGGGATCCATCAGACCGCCAATCTTCGATGGGAGCAATTTTGTTTACTAGAAGATAAGAACCACAGCCTATCTACAATCGCTTGGGACGGATGTTTGGGAAATCATGGAAGGAGGATATACATTTCCATCAGCAATTCCTACAGATACGGTAGGTAAAAAGCAATATGAAACCAATGCCAAAGCTATTACTATTTTATTGAGAAGTTTATCAAAATCATAGTTTGTCAAGGTCATGCAACTCAAATCAGCCAAAGAAATATGGGACAAAATCATTCTGAGCTATGAAGGAGACTCTCAGGTAAAACGTGCTAAGCTTCAAACTCTCAGAATTCAGTATGAAACTCTTAAGATGCATAGTGATGAAAGCATAGCTAGCTACTTTCTACATATATATGAGGTTGTCAATTGTATGAAGAATCTGGGTGAAGAGATAAAGGAAGTTACCTTAGTTGAAAAAGTTTTAAGATCCTTATCTGCTAAATTTGAACCCAAAGTGTCTGCCATAGAAGAAAAATAGGATTTGCATAATATCACTATGACGCAGCTTCACGGAATCCTAATTGCTTTTGAGATGAGAAAAGGAGGATCATCAAATATGAGAGAAGCCGCATTTAAAGCATCAACAAAGGGAAAAGAAAAACTCATTGAATCAGGATACATTTCAGAAAATGAATATAAGGCAAACTTTGTCAAGAAGCTTCAACGGGGTTCTAGAAGGTTCAAAGGTAAGCTACCTTTCAAATTTTTTTCCTGTGGTAGAGTTGGTCATTACGCTGCTAGATGCCCTCATAACAAAGGAAAGATATCTGAAGAAAGTAATAGAAGTTATTATACTCATGATGATAGTGATGGCTTGTCCAATAGTGATGAAGATAATCAGGAAATTAAACTTCTCATGGCATATGAAAATAATGACGTAGAAGAAGAAGAAGTTAACAAATTGAAAATTTAGCTGGAGGGAGTAACCAGAGTAAGAGAGCAGCTGCAGGATGTAGTGATATCATTAAGAAATGAAATAAATAATCAGAGTATAACAATCCAAAGACTTGAATCTAAGATCCTCTCTCTAGAAGAAGCTCTTGAAGAACAAGAACATGAAGTTCTCGAATTAAGGCAACAAGTGGAAGAAGGAAGAAAGGCTGCAGAAATCTTGAAGAAACAACATCTGGAAAAGGAAGAGAAACATCAGGTTGAGGTAAATATCTTAAAAGGTAAATTAGAAGAAAAGGATAAACTGTTACGATTTCAAGACAGTACTAAGATTTTGGATGATATTCTTAGTAGTCAAAGATCCCCTGCTATCAAAACTGGTCTTGGTTTTCATGAATCTATTGAAGGCGAATCTAGCTCTCAAGGTGAGGCAAGGAACTCTAATGCAAAACCTGAAATGCTCAACAAGGAGATAAGAGGTCAACCACATCAACAACCAAGGAAAGAAATCCGTCAAAGAAAATCTTTTACTCCAAACTATGGAAGTGATAGTCGGTTATGTTCTCAGATGAATAATGTTGAGTGTTATGTATGTCATAACTTTGGACATGTTGTAGCAAGATGCAGAAGTAGAATGGTTCAAGGCCATCACACAGAAAGATCGTCAGTTTCTAGGTATTTTAAGGGATATTGTTTTTCTTGCAATATGTTTGGTCACAAAGCTGTTGATTGCAATGAAAGGAATATGAAACATGTAAGATGTTATGTGTGTAACAAGTTTGGACATAATGTAAAGGAGTGCAGGAGAAAAATTAGGACACCAAACCAAAAGAATCATACATCATCTCAATCCCAAGGATTGAAGAAGACAGAATTATTGTTAGAAAGATGTGGCATAGCTCAGTTTGCAGACATGACAGACCCAGGGGAAGCTGAAAGTGTAAAAATTCAGTATTCCAATTTTCATACGCAGCTATTATGAAGCGAAATCGCATATATATGCGAGTTAGAGGCTGCACAGTCACGTATATGGTGCTCTGAAGAAAAAGTAGCAGGACAGACTCAAGAAAAGAAGTCTGATATGGTTCGGTCATGGTATGTGTTGGTTGGCACAGGTTCAGGGGATGCATATGCTTCGAATAATGCATTGTTGGCATTATGGTTAGAAATATTTGGTGTTGATGCTTATGTGGCTAAAAGATACATCTTGCTACTTATTGTTGGTTGGCCAAGAGAATGGTATTGCAGGTTACAGGTCTGGACGCTGGTGACAGATGCTTATGGTGCAGATCATATATGGTGTATGATAGTTGTTGATGACTATCATGGTCTTGTTTAGATTGCTGGTCATAGTTATAAAAGACTTTGCATGTGCTCAGGGGGAGCAAGGATGGTTTAGTACATCTTAGCATGTACAAAGGGGGAGCTCAATCAGAGATTTCAACATGTACTTAGGGGGAGTATGGACAGCATAATGAATATCAAAGGGAAATAATATCTTGGTCTGCCCTTTGCCCTTGATGTCAAAGGGGGAGAGTGACTTGGTGTTGTTGTTGCCATCAAGTCCAAAGGGGGAGATTGTTGGCATTATGATACAGGTATGATACAGGTGTTGTCCTTGATGGCAACTCACTCAGATGACAGATCATAGTGCAATAGGTCAATAGCAAAGAATTAATGATCAGAAAGAGGTATACGTAGGTTCACCGTGACAAAAGCGCATATACACGCAGGTTAGAAGACCAAAAGGAGCGTATAACATACACACACACATTCACAGAAGTAAAGGTGCGTACATGTTGGAAAATTAAGTTTTGGTCCATGGTATTTTGATCCATGGTATTGGTCCATGGTATTTGGTCCAAGGTATTGACCCCAGGTATTGGGTCCAAGGTATTGGTCCTACGTAGTTTTGGACCATGGTATTGGGAGAGGCCTAAACCTATATAAGGAGGAGAAGATCATTAGGCCAGGGGGTGCAAGATGAGCAAGTATTGAATAGCTGATGAAGTGTGAGATCCAGCATGCAGGTTATGGGTTTGTGATGCTTTGCTAAGGATGCACCTATGTGGCGAATGAAGGTTGATGGACCAGGATCATGAAGACTAAAATGCATTATCATTATATGGTATGAATAGTTCAGATCTGAAAACTGACGTATGTTTTATCCTTTATGTATGATGATCTGGGTATGTCTGAAGTAGAAAATTGCAGTGAAGGTATAAGTAATTATTTTTAGATCTGTATGTTGGTTGGCTTTTGTAAAAGAGCGTATACACGCTGGTTTGGTTCATCAAAGTAGCGTATACATGATGAGATTTGATATTTGAGGTTGTTGTTGGTTCTAGTGGTTGTTGCAGAGTTCTGTGTTCTGCTCTGTGTTCTGGTGATTGTGTTTTGATGACAGGGTTTCAGTGATTCAGTGTTGGGTGATTCAGAGATTGATGATGCAGGTGTAGTGCAGTGGTGATTGATTTTGAGCTTCAATGTTGATGGGTCCAATATGAAAATTGGATGAAACGTGGCCTTCATATATTGGTGTTATGTTCCAGGAGTATCTAGTCTGAAAATTTATGAAACGTGGTCCCCAGAGGAAGAGTGAAGGTTGTAGCCTTCTGTAGGTCGGCTCCTATGTACTAGTAAATATATCGGCTAGTACAAGAGCCAGGGGGTTGTAGCTCCCTTCCAATAATAGCTGGAGAACAAGAGAAGGTTGTAGCCTTCTGCAGGTGGGTGCCTGCGTAGTGGTATGAGTCTGCGCCAGTACAAGATTGTAAACAGGTTTTTCTTATATTAAAGGAAGACGGTAGCAGGTGGTTTTTGTACCGCATTGGGTTTCCACCTTACATCATGGTGTTCATGTGTGTTTCTTATGTGTGATGATCTGTTCTATTTCACTGCACATGTTTACTGTTTATATGGTTAATGAAGTTCTGATGCACTAATTAAAGATCAACATATGATGGATTAATTGAATCATAAGTTTACTGGATATACGCTAGTTGCATTAAACAAAGTTGCGTGTACATGCGGGTTCCCTTAACTAAAGTAGCGTATATGAATCAGAGTATGAAATGAAAAAGTTATATTGATTTTCTAATATTGATTCCCCCCCCCCCCCCCTCAGTATTATTTCCAACAGAGGCAAAAGAAGAAAATGTAGTTTGTTGATCTGTAAATTGTTGTAACATGATTAGTTTTGATAATTTAAATTTGTTGATATGATTGGTTTTAGTAGTTTAGAAATAATAAATGGTTCTGAAAGAGTAAATGTGCCCTCAAAATGTAAATTTAAGTTTCATTAGCTGGTTGAGTTAGTAAATCATGCATTTAAACATGATTAAATGATGTAATAAAGTAAATTCAAACATGGTTTACAAACAAATGAGAACAGATTTTCAAAAACTAAAAGAGGTTTTTGTTGCTAACATCCTCTTGTACAAAAGGTCTCTCATTTTTCTAACAAATGTTATGATTTGGGGGATGCTAATGATTCTTTAAAGGCATATTTTCCATAAATTTCCTATTTCAGTCACCTTTTCGCAGAGCATATTGTGGATAATCAGAAACGAATTGTGGTAAACTGGAGGAGGTTTTTGTTCTTAATATTCTAATATACAAAAACCTCTATCAATTTTGTAATAGGGGTTATGGTTTGGGAGGTTCATATGAATCTTGGCAGGCATGTTTCCACGAATTTTATTGTTTTTAGTCATTATTTTCAAATGCGGTTTCTGAGTAGGTGGAAATGAATTTTCAAAAACGGAAAGAGGTTTTTGTTACCAACATCATAATTTACAAAATTTTGTCTCCATTTTATAACATCTATTATGGTTTGGGAGAAACAAAGGTATTACATGACCCTATTTTCAGAATTTCAGGAGGAAAAAGCTCAAAGACAGTTAGTGACTTGGAGGCCACCTCATCAAATATGAGTTGCAATCAAATTCGAATTTCTCTTCTTTATCAACAAAAATCCTCAAGGATAGTACCAAAACTCTTCAAATAGTTTTAGTTACCTTTATTTGTGTTCTATTTTTGTAATACATTTTTCAGATATTTGTAATAGCTCTTGATATTTTTATCAATATATTTTGTGAGAAAATTGTATAAATACTTCATCAATTGAAGTAATATGTGTGGGATTTTGATGCAAAGGCTCTTCACTTTGTAATATCTTCTATTATAGGATTTATAATGAAAGCCTTCCGGCTCGAGTTTATGACATAATTTTTTGTTTTCTTGTATGTCTTTCTAGTGTTTCATATCTTATTTCTACACATGTTCAAAGCATTTATAGAAAGGTCTAGGTAAGAGTAGATTGAGTGTCAATATATTATTAAATCCCCTGCAAAATGATAGCCATTAAAAGAAATTGTCTTATTGGACTATCTGTTCAAAATAGCTCCTCTTAGAATTGGTTTCAGTTTGGCCTTCTTGAATACTCTGCAATGTTTTTTGTTGGGCTGTAGAAATCTTCTACACGCATCCAAATTTCCCTAGTTGTTAAGAAGTTTGTATGACTACTTAATTATTAGGAATCTCCTTACATTATTCTATCATAATCCTTGGAAAGGTAAGTCATTCTGTCAGGATGGAAGCTAACACATTCTGAAGGGACCCTGTGAGAGAAGCATTTAATCATGAATGGGGATTGTCATTGATCACCAACCACCCCAATTAAAACCATAAATCTAGCCATTGTGCTTCAAAGGCTATTGTTCAGTGACAGGTGAACAATGTTAAAAAAAGCCTCGTAACACCCGAGGGATCCCCCTTTGGTTCAAGGGCCAGCTTGAACCTAAAATCTAGTTGAGTTAGTTTCCTGACGTAGTTTTTGTAGCCAAGGACTCCCTACAGGAAATAGGAACAACATCTGGTGCCGTTGCCGGGGAGCGAAGTAACGAAGATATCTTTCTCCGGGGAATGATAAAGATTAGATCTATTCCTTGTTGGTGAACAAGGAGTAGGCATTTAGTATTGGTTGCATTTCTTTCACCTAGAAACTCCACTTTGTCATATGGCGATTCCACTGGGTAAACGATCCCATTGTTTCAAAATTTCAGTTGCCTTTACTACTATGCAAGGTTCATTGATACTTGCAATTAGCAGTATATGTCTCTCCCTCTTAGCCATGGTCAGAAATCTAAAATGTCTACAAAGGATGAAACTTAAAGTACACCTATGAGTATAATTTTCCCATGGGATTTCATGTTAATATTGTATATATTCTTCATATTTTCAGCTGCTCTCAATGTGGTTTGTCAATAAATCCACTCCGCACTTGGTTACATTGGAAAGAAGATTACACCTAACAGTGTAAAGTTTTTCAGTTCAGTTAGATAGAGGTGTGGGGATTGAATAGATATTTTGAGTTTCAGTATGCAGTAGATCAACGTGTTCATTGTTTATGAGTGGTGTGATTTGAAGAGTATATGATAGATCAACTTATATTTTCAGTCTCTAGAAATTTTTAGTTTTCAGATTTCAGTATGAAAGAGTATCTGAATTAGTGTAGGCATATGGTTGCATTTTACAGTTGCAGGTTGCAGTGTGCAGTAGCAGAGTATTCAAATGAAAACACTTATCCATGTGGATTGGTTATATTTCTACATAAGATGGAAAATAAGTGGTTATTGGTTTTATGGTATGACTACATGCCCAAAACTAAAGGCAATTGGTCTACTAGTTCTTTGCATCCCATAGGGGAAAGCAGTCCCCATTGGAGCCGATGTTGTAACATGATTAGTTTTGACAATTTAAATTTTCTGATATGATTGGTTTTAGTACTTTGGAAATAATAAATGGGTCTGAAAGAGTAAATGTGCCCTCAAAATGTAAATTTAAGTTTCATTAGCTGGTTGATTTAGGTAATCATGCATTTAAACATGATTAAATGATGTAATAAAGTAAATTCAAACATTGGTTACAAACAGATGACAATGTATTTTTAGAAACTGAAAGAGGTTTTGTTGCTAACATCCTCTTGTACAAAAATATCTCTCATTTTTCTAACAACTGTTATGGTTTGGGAGATGCTAATGATTCTTTAAAGGCATATTTTCTAGAAGTTTCCTGTTTCAGTCACCTTTTTGCAGAGCATATTGTGGATACTAAGAAATGAATTGTGGTAAACTAGAAGAGGTTTTTGTTCTTCAGATTCTAATATACAAAATCTCTCTCATTTTTGTAACATAGGTTATGGTTTGGGATATTTATATGAATCTTGGCAGACGTGTTTTCTCGAATTTTCATGTTTTTAGTCAGTATTTTAAAATACGGTTTTCGAGAAGGTGGAAATGTATTTTCAAAAACTGAAAGAGGTTTCTGTTTTGAACATCATCATTTACATAAACCTCTCTAATTTTTCTAACATATGTTATGGTTTGGGAGAAACAAAGGTATTACAGGACCCTATTTTTCAAAATTTTGGGAGGAAAAAGCTCAAAGACAGTTAGTGACTTGGAGACCACCTCATCAAATATGAGTTGCAATCAAATTCGAATTTCTCTTCTTTATCAATAGAAATCGTCAAGGATAGTACCAGAACTCTTCAAATAGTTTTAGTTACCTTTATTTGTGTTCTATTTTTGTAATACAATTTTCAGATATTTGTAATAGCTCTTGATATTTTTATCAAGATATTTTGTGAGGAAATTGTATAAATACTTCATCAATTGAAGTAATATGTGTGAGATTTTGATGTCAAGGCTCTTCACTTTGTAATAACTTATATTATAGGATTTCTAATGAAATCCTTCCTGCTCCATTTTATCACAAAATTTTGTGTTTTCTTGTATGTCTTTCCAGTGTTTCATATCTTATTTCTACACATATTCAAAGCATTTATAGGAAGGTCTAGGTAAGTGTAGATTGAGTGTCAATCTATTATTAAATCCCCTGCAAAATGATAGCCATTAAAAGAAATTAGCTTATTGGACTATCTGTTCAAAATAAGTCGTCTTAGAATTGGTTTCAGTTTGGCCTTCTTGAATACTCTACAATGTGTTTTGTTGCGCTGTAGAAATCTTCTACACGCATCCAAATTTCCCTAGTTGTTAAGAAGCCTTCCGACTACTTAATTATTAGGAATCTCCTTACATTCTTCTATCATAATCCTTGAAAATCTAAGTCATTCTGTCAAGATGGAAGCTGACACATTCTGAAGGGACCCTGTGAGAGAAGCCTTTAATCATGAATAGGGATTGTCATTGATCACCAACCACCCTAATTAAAATCATAAATCTGGCCATTGTGCTTCAAAGGCTATTGTTCAGTGACAGGTGAACAATGTTAAACAAAGCCTCGTAACACCTGAGAGAGCCCCCTCTAGTTCTAGGGCCAGGTTGAACCTAAAGGTTGGTTGAGTTGGTTTACTGGCGTAGTTTTTGCAGCCAAGGACTGCCTACGAGAAACAGGAACAACATCTGGCACTGTTGCTGGGGAATGAAGTAACAAAGATATCTTTCTCCGGGGAATGATAAAGATCAGATCTATTCCTTGCTGGTGAACAAGGAGAAGGCATTTAATATTGGTTGCATTTCTTTCACATGGCGACTCCACTTTGTCATATGGCGATTCCATAGGGTAACTGATTCCATTGTTTCAAAATTTTATTTTCCTTTACTACTATGCAAGGTTCATTGATACTTGCAATCAACAGTATATGTCTCTCCCTCTCAGCCATGGTCAAAAATCTAAAATGTCTATAGAGGATGAAACTTTTAAAGTACACCTGTGAGTACAAGTTTCCCATGGGATTTCATGTTAATATTGTATATATTCTTCAGATTTTCAGATGCTCGCAATGTGGTTTGGCAATAAATCCACTCCACACTTGGTTACATTGGAAAGCAGATGACACCTAACAATGTAAAGTTTTTTAGTTTAGTTAGATAGAGGTGTGGGGATTGAATATATATTCTGAGTTTCAATATGCAGTAGATCAACGTGTTTGTTGTTTATGAGTGGTGTGATTTGAAGAGTATATGATATATCAACTTATATTTTCAGTCTTTAGAAATTTTTAGTTTTCGTATTTCAGTATGAAAGAGTATCTGAATTAGTGATCTGATATTCACCCTATGAGTGACATCAGTTAAAGATTTATTAAACAAAAGGTATTATAGACTCATGTGCTGGTGTGTGTGTTCTATGTTATTTAAGCAACGGATTGATCAGATTGCCAATACACAGACATTTTAAATGGAAAGACAGTAGAGAAATACAATAAGCAACACAAAGACACAAACAGTTTTAATAAGGAGTTCACCCTAATCTCCAGGGCTACGTCTCCGGTCCAGCTTCAGTGGTGGCCTTGTTTTATTGTGTCTTTAAGCAGAGAAATTACAATACAGGGACTCAATATGAGTTCTCCTGAAGCAGGTTTGCTTGGCAGGGTGGTTCTTGGATTCCCCAAGCCACTCAGAGTACACAGACTCTCGTTCTTCCTACCAGCTCTGTGACCCTCGGTCTACAGTGGAAAGAGCCAACTGTGATGCTCAATCCAGATAGATTCCTCTATGGGAAGGCTTGAATCTTCAAGCTCTCTAGTGCTCGATGTTGCCTGTGGTTAGCTCGGCCCTCTGTCACCTCTTCTTGGCTTTACTGCTCTCTGTGTTTATTCCTCCTCTCAAGGTTCACTGTTCACTGTCTTTTCTTCCTCTCTTCTTCTGTGTCATTCGACTGTCCCTGTTCATGGCCTTAGCCATTCGATCCTCATGTCTGTTCGGTTCCTCTCCCACCTGCGTCGATTCTCCTTCCGCCTGTGTGCTGGGAGTTCCCTGTTCGGCGTCAGCATGAATGCTCGGGAAGTAGCCACGTGTCTCCATCTAACTGGTGCCAGCATGCCTCGTCGGTTCGTTTCTTCTGTTACGTCGGGTATGCATTCTTTCTCCACCGTGGCGGTCAAACGGATTCCAAATCCTTTTAGAATGCGGCTTAGTTTCCTGTCAATTCCGCTTCTTTCCATCGGGCGCAATCTAAGCCGTCCGATCTGGGCTCCTCCAGATCCAATGTCATACGCACGTCGAGCGCAGTTGACTTGCTCAACCGATAACGCACGATCACGGTGGTTTTTCTCTCACCTCCGCTACCACGCGTCGATTGCTAAGTGTGATCGCTCTGCTTCCTCCAAAACCTCTTACCGTTCAAGGGCGCCCCGATCAATACCACCGGTTTTCTAGAGCACGGGTCTCGCCTTTGTCCTTTAGCGCTTTTTGTTTCTCCGCCCGCGGTTCTCCGGCTCCCAACGTGACCGAGTGCTTAAGGCCCCTCCATTTCGGCCCTGTTTGCCCAGCAATTACACATCAAAATCACCTCCTTTTCCCGATCCGGGGCTCCCAGGGGCTGTTTTGGCCTCCTACGCAGTCTCCATGGGCCTCGGTCAACGCGCTTTGACCAAGGTCCTCGTCGTTCCATGCCGGCTGCCATGGCCACTGGTTTAGGGTGTTTTCAATTGTTGTTCTGTATTTCCTTAGAGATTTGTTTGACGTGATTTAGTCATGATTCTTTGACAGTCGGTTATGGATCCGATTCAGATCACGGCCTCCCTACTAAAAAGCTTTTGGACCACCAAAAGTTGGTTTTCTTTAAGCATCGACTAAGTGAGGAAACTTCTGTCTCACTTGTCCATTCTCAATCCACTTCACACTGCTCGGCTTCGAACCTTTAAGCCCAATCCTGAGGTATTCCACTTGTCCACTGCACGTCGTCCTTACCTTCCTGTCCAGCACTGTATCTTCCTGCAAGTCATTAAGATATTCAGGTAGCAGGTCATCAACAGAAGGTAATTGACTCTGCTCTTCAGGGTCCTCAATCATTGAAGGTTCAAACAACCTCAAACAGTCTGCATTTACAACTGAGTAGATGTGCATGTAAGCTGGTAGATCAAGGCGAAAAGCATTTTCACCAATATTCTCAAGTATCCTGAAGGGTCCATACCTGATAGGTTTTAGCTTTTTACCTTCACCTTGCATCCTGTCCTTGCTGATATATAGCCGGACTTAGTCTCCAACTTGAAAAATATGCTCCACCCGATGCTTATCATGCCTAGCCTTATACTTGGCCTAGCTCTTTTCCAGCTGTTCCTGTACTGCCTGGTGGATCTCCTGGGTCTGTTCAATGAACCTAGTTGCCTTGTCCACATCACTGTGTCCATCAACCATGGTATCTTTACCAAAGACAAAATCCAAAGGAGACCTTGGTGTGAAACCAAAACAGGTCTCAAAAGGAGATCTCTGTGTAGAAGAATGTTTGGCTCTATTGTAGGCATGCTGCACATAGCACAAGTGCTCATCCCAAAGCTTAGGATGTTTGCTGCAATATCCTCTCAGTAACTGGATCACCATCCTATTAACTACTTCTACCTGGCCATCTGTTTGTGGATGAAAAGTTGTGTTTTTCTTCAATTTGGTGTCCATTAGTTCCCCTAGACTTGACCAAAACTTCCCCACAAATCGGGTGTCTCGATTAGATACAATAGAAGTGGGTAATCCAAAATGAACCCATACATGTTCAAAGAACAATTTTGCAGTTTGTTCAGCTGTAATTTATTTACTACAGGGTATTAAAATACACATTTTGTTGAACCTATCCACAACAACATATAGATAATCATGACCTTTCCTAGATTTAGGCAGTCCTCCAACAAAATCCATGGAAATGCTTTCCCAAGGGTGAGAAGGAACTGGTAATGGAGTGTATAAGCCTAGTTTCCTGCTACTGGACTTGCTTTTAGCACACATAACACATCCCTTTACATATCTAGAAAATGTCTCATTCATTTTCGGCCAATAGCAGAACCTTTGCAGTTGTGCAACTGTTTTACTTACCCCGAAGTGACCTGATATCAGAGAAGTGTGTGCTTCCCTAATTATCTTTACTCTCTCAATTTGTGGAATGCAGAGTTTCCCACAATGATATAAGAGTCGGTCCTTCACATGATAGTCCAATTCTTCTACTCTTTTGCCTTAACTCAAAGTTGCATATACATCCTTAAAGTCCATGTCCTGAGCATACTGTTCTATGTAGCTTTCATGCAGCACAAAATTATGCTTAAGTATGGTAGATGCATTTATAATGGGTCTAGATAACATGTCTGCAACCTTGTTATGTATGCCCTTTTTATATCTGATGACTAAATGAAACTGTTGTAGAAAACCCATCCATATGTAGTGTCTGGATTGTTGCAACTTAGTTTGGGAGTGTAGATATTGAAGTGGCTGATGATCAGTATGTATTACTGTTTCCTTGCCCATTAAGTAATGTTTCCACTTTTTCACACTCTGAACTAATGCATACAATTCTTTATCATATGTAGGATAGTTAACTACTGTAGGATTAAAATTCTCAGAATGATAACAGATGGGTTTACCGCGTTGTGTCAACACTGCTCCCATGGCATAGTCACTGGCATCAGTTTGGATCTCAAATGGTCTTTGTAGATCTGTCAGTGCTAGTACAGGTGTTGTACTAATCTTTTCTGTCAAGGTGTCGAAGGCTTTCTGCTGTTTTCCTCCCCACTGAAACACCTTGTTCAATCCTATCAAAGCATGTAAGGGAGCTGCAATTGAGGAAAAGTTTGAAATGAACTTCCTCCAATATTATGCTGCTCCTAGGAAGCTTCTCACTTCTGTAGCAGATTTGGGTTTAGGCTAGTTTACAATGACTGCCACTTTAAAGGGATCTATTTTCAATTCACCTCCCCCTACTATATGACCCAAATAATTTAGAGAGGTTTTTCCAAATTCACATTTGGAGAGTTTAACATAAATTTTTTCTCTTCTCAAAACATCTAATGTCTGCTTAACATGCTTTAAATGTTCTTCCCACGTTTTACTAAAAATCAGAATATCATCCAGATACACAATAACAAAATCATCAAGAAAAGGTCTGAGTACATCATTCATTAATCTCATGAAAGTAGAAGGAGCATTAGTTAAGCCAAAAGGCATAACCAGCCATTCGTACAATCCCTGCTTTGTTTTGAAAGCAGTCTTCCATGCATCTTGCTCTGCAACTCTGACCTGATGGTATCCACTGTGCAAATCTAGCTTGGTGAAATAAACAGCTTCCTTCAATTGATCTAAAAGATCATCTATGCGAGGAAGAGGATAACGATTTTTGATTTTTATCTTATTCAGTGCTCGGTAATCAATGCACGTTCTCCACGAGCCATCTTTCTTTCTCACCAAAACGATTGGTGACCCACATGGTGATGTGCTAGGCCTGATGAACCCTTTCTCGAGCAACTACTGCACCTGCCTCTTGATTTCAGCATTCTCTAAAGCGGATAACCTTTTATACCTGTGGCTGCAATGATTTTTTCATCACCCGAGTCTTACCCCAAATCTTTCTGAATAGCTGCAGCAACATTCTTCTTCTTGCCCTCAGACTTCTTAGGTCTCAGCTCTGGATGCAGAATCCAATAGTGCTCATCATCATGCCCCTCCTTTTTACAGTGAGTGCATGAAGCTTTGCCTTTTTGTGCAGTGTTAGCCTTCCTTGCTTTCCACTTTTTCTTTCTTTTCTCCTTGCTCTTGCTTACAGTGGGTTGGGATGGTCCCCCAACTTCTGGATTTCCATTCTTTCCTCTAGCTTCTAGATGAGTAGCTTGTACAGATACCTCATCTATACTAGTGGGATTAAACATGAGGATGGTATGCCTCATGTAGCTGTGTAGACCACCATTGTACTTCAAAAGAGTCTCTGGTGAGTCTAATGAGATACCCAACATCAATGCTCTCTTTCTGAACTCTTGAGTATACCCTTGCACACTTTGCCCTTTCAACTGCCGAAGAGTTTGCCAACTCATCATGGCTTGTTGCCTATAGGCCAATGGATAGAATTGCTTTTGGATTGCAGTAACAAATTCACTCCAGACAGAGATGGTCTTACCATGTCTTTTCATATCAACTTGGGTTCTGCCTTCCCACCAAACCAAGGCAGTGCCTCCTAGGCGTAGGCTTGCCAGCTAAATCTTACTCTTGTCTGAGTCTATGTTCTGTACTCTGCAATGCACATCAATTTGTCTAATCCAATTGTCCAACTTTTCAGCATTTAGCTCTCCATCATATATAGGAAAATCAAATTTAACATCTAACTTAATCAAAGATGCTTTCTTATGATGCACAGGGCTATTAGGAGGTGTGAGAAAGCTTTCTTCTTTCCCCTTTCCTTTGGAGTGGTTTTGGAAATTAGATTCATCTTCTTCTTTATCTTGTTTAGAGCCTGATGAATCTCCATCCTTATGCTTTCTAAAGTCTCTATACATTTCTTCTACCATAGACTTTATAGCTAGGAAACTTTCTATAAATTGAGGGTCTGGCCCCACAGAACCTTCCTCTAACATTGTCTTTCGAGAATAGACTCTCCCAATTTCAGGATTGGTTTCCACCAACTCTCCTTCTCCTAATTTGAGCTTTGATCTAGTGAGCATTCACAGCTAAACCAACACAAGCTTGTCTAACCTTACAAACTAGAGCTCTAATACCACTTGATATAATATTCACCCTATGAGTGACATCAATTAAAGATTTATTAAACAAAAGGTATTACAGACTCATGTGTTGGTGTGTTTTCTGTGTTATTTAAGCAAAAGATCGATCAGATTGCCAATACACAGACATTTAAATGGAAAGACAGCAAAGAAATACAGTAAGCAACACAAAGACACAAATAGTTTTAATAAGGAGTTCACCCTGATCTCTAGGGCTACGTCTCCGGTCCAGCTTCAGTGGTGGCCTTGTTTTATTGTGTCTTTAAGTAGAGAAATTACAATACAGGGACTCAATATGAGTTCTCCTGAAGCAGGTTTGCTTGGCAGGGTGGTTCTTGGATTCCCCAAGCCACTCAGAGTACACAGACTCTCGTTCTTCCTACCAGCTTTGTGACCCTCGGTCTACAGTGGAAAGAGCCAACTGTGATGCTCAATCCGGAAAGATTCCTCTATGGGAAGGATTGAATCTTCAATCTCTCTAGTGCTTGATGCTGCCTGTGGTCAGCTCGGCCCTCTGTCACCTCTGCTTGGCTTTACTGCTCTCTGTGTTCAATCCTCCTCTCAGGGTTCACTGTTCACTGTCTTTTCTTCCTCTCTTCTTCTGTGTCATTCAACTGTCCATGTTCATGGCCTTAGCCATTCGATCCTCATGTCTGTTCAGTTCCTCTCCCTCCTGCATCGATTCTCCTTCCGCCTGTGTGCTGGGAGTTCCCCGTTCGGTGTCAGCATGAACGCTCGAGAAGTAGCCACGTGTCTCCATCTAACTGGTGCCAGCATGCCTCGTCGGTTCGTTTCTTCCGTTACGTCGGGTATGCGTTCATTCTCCACCGTGGCGGTCAAACAGATTCCAAATCCTTTTAGAATGTGGCTTAGTTTCCTATCAATTCCACTTCTTTCCATCGAACGCAATCTCAGCCGTCCGATCTAGGCTCCTCCAGATCCAATGTCATACGCATGTCAAGCGCGGTTGACTTGCTCGACTAATAACGCACGATCACAGCGGTTTTTCTCTCACCTACACTACCACGCGTCGATCGCTGAGTGTGATCACTCTGCTTCCTCCAAAACCTCTTACCATTCAAGGGCGCCCCGATCAATACCGCCAGTTTTCCAGAGCGCGGGTCTCGCCTTTGTCCTTTAGTGCTTTTTGTTTCTCCGCCTGTGGTTCTCCGGCTCCCAACTTGACCGAGTGCTTAAGGCCCCTCCATTTCAGCCCTATTTTCCCAGCGATTAGTGCTTAAGCACTAGTCGCGCATCAAAATCGCCTCCTTTTCCCGATCTGGGGCTCCCAGGGGTTGTTTTGGCCTCCTGCGTAGTCTCCATGGAACTCGGTCAGCGCGCTTTGACCGAGGTCCTCATCGTTCCACGCCGGCTGCCATGGCCACTGGTTCAAGGTGTTTTCAATTGTTGTTCTAGATTTCCTTAGAGATTTGTTCGACCTGATTTAGTCATGATTCTTTGACAGTCAGTTATGGATCTTATTCAGATCAATTAGTGCAGGCATATGGTTGCATTTTACAGTTGCAGGTTGCAGTGTGCAGCAACGGAGTATTCAAATGAAAACACTTATCCATGGGGATTGGTTATATTTCTACATAAGATGGAAAATCAGTGGTTGATGGTTTTATGGTATGACTCCATGCCCAACACTAAAGGCAACTGGTCTACTAGTTCTTTGCATCCCACAGGGGGAAGCAATCCCCGTCAGAGCCAATGTTGTAACATGATTAGTTTTGATAATTTAAATTTTCTGATATGATTGGTTTTAGTAGTTTAGAAATAATAAATGGTTCTGAAAGAGTAAATGCACCCTCAAAATGTAAATTTAAGTTTCATTAGCTGGTTGATTTAGTTAATCAGGCATTTAAACATGATTAAATGATGTAATAAAGTAAATTCAAACATGGTTTACAAACATATGAGAATGGATTTTCAAAAACTGAAAGAGGTTTTTGTTGCTAACATCCTCTTGTACAGAAACCTCTCTCATTTTTCTAACATCTATTATTATTTTGGATATGTTAATGATTCTTTAAAGGCATAGTTTCTAGAAATTTCCTATTTCGGTCACCTTTTTGCAAAGCATATTGTGGATAATCAGAAATGAATTGTGGAAAAATGGAGGAGGTTTTTGTTCTTCAGATTATAATATACAAATAAATCTCTCAGTTTTGTAACATAGGTTATGGTTTGGGAGATTCATATGAATCTTGGCAGGCATGGTTTCTTGAATTTTCCTGTTTTTCGCCAGTATTTTCAAATGTGGGTGTTCAAGCAAGTGGAAATGAATTTTCAAAAATGGAAAGAGGTTTTTGTTATCAACATCCTCATTTACACAAACCTCTCTCATTTTTCTAACATATATTATGTTTTGGGAGAAAGAAAGGTATTACAGGACCCTAGTTTTTAGAATTTCAGGAGGAAAAAACTCAAAGACACTTAGTGACTTGGAGGGCACCTCATCAAATATGAGTTGCAATCAAATTCGAATTTCTCTTATTTATCAATAGAAATCCTCAAGGATAGTACCGAAACTCTTCAAATAGTTTTAGTTAACTTTATTTGTGTTCTATTTTTGTAATATAGTTTTCAGATATTTGTAATAGTTCTTGATATTTTTATCAAGATATTTTGTGAGGAAATTGTATAAATACTTCATCAATTGAAGTAATATGTGTGGGATTTAGATGCCAAGTCTCTTCACTTTGTAATAGCTTATATTATAGGATTTCTAATGAAAGCCTTCCGGCTCCAGTTTATGACAAAATTTTGTGTTTTCTTGTATGTCTTTCTAGTGTTTCATATCTTATTTCTACACATGTTCAAAGCATTTATAGGAAGGTCTGGGTAAGTGTAGATTGAGTGTCAATCTATTATTAAATCCCCCGCAACATGATAGCCATTAAAATAAGTTAGCTTATTGGACTATCTGTTCAAAATAGCTCCTCTTAGAATTGGTTTCAATTTGTCCTTCTTGAATACTCTGCAATGTGTTTTTTAGGCTATAGAAATTTTCAACATGCATCCAAATTTCCTTAGTTGTTAAGAAGTCTGTCTGACTGCTTAATTATTAGGAATATCCTTACATTCTTCTATCATAATCCTATCTAAGTCATTATGTCAGGATGGAAGCTGACACATTCTAAAGGGACCCTGTGAGAGAAGCCTTTAATCATGAATAGGGATTGTCATTGATTGCCAACCACCCCAATTAAAACAATAAATCTGGCCATTGTTGTTGAAAATAGCAACAAGAAATGCTAAAGATAGAAATGCTAAAGATATCATTACTATAAATAGCATTTTGGGATATATTCCAATTTTGATTTGTCCTTGAATCAAAATTGAGAATTAAAATTCGAATTTAGTCTCAC
This sequence comes from Pinus tabuliformis, assembly GCA_031772625.1. Taxonomy (NCBI): domain Eukaryota; kingdom Viridiplantae; phylum Streptophyta; class Pinopsida; order Pinales; family Pinaceae; genus Pinus; species Pinus tabuliformis. The sequence goes on from CM062820.1 coordinate 991,776,083, forward strand.
CAGTTGTTTGAAAAATAATTAATTAATTCATGTTGAGTTAATTAGTTGGAGAAAATCAAACATGAAGTCTTTGTGAAGACATGCAACGGTTATCCCTTTAATTGAGGAAGTTATCCCTTAATTAAGGAGATAAGGATGAGTTGTAATTAGTTAGCTCAGTTAACTGAGTAAAGTCCAGTTAAATTAGTTCCAAACCGTTTGTGGAACTAATTGTGAGTTCAATCAATTAATGCATGCATGCATGCAACTAGTGTTCTCCAGATAACTGAATATTCTCTCCTAAATAACTCATGCATGTCAGTTCAGACAGAGGCCCAATTGATATTAAAGGAAGGGACAATGTACTATCAGTTGCAGGAATATTCCCATGAGGATATCTCTTGCATCTAGAAGGAATTAATTCCTTGAGTATTATGCAGTTATTGCAGAGGTCAGAGCAGTGTGTGAGGTGAGAATCACACAGGCAGCAGCTGGAGGACCCAGGAGAAACTGCGCAAGGAAATAGGAGGCTTGGAGGACTGAAGGAAGGCATATGTGTTGTCTATTCTATCTATGAGTAGCAGTGAGGGATTGTACTAAGAGCTGGATAGCTTGAGAGCTAAAGCTTTGTGTAATCCTAAGATATTTCCACTTGTATGATAATACAGATAGCAGGGTTTTTAGCTAAGGATTTCCCCAGAGTATTCTTCTGTGTTTCATGTGTGATTGAATCTTCTTCTCTGTTATATGTGTTCTGTTTGATCTTGCTCAAAATTGATTAAGCTTCCGCAAGTTTGATTGTAGAAGTAGATTAAGTATTTTGCTTTAGTACATTGCATAATCAGTTTAATCTACAGTGAGAATTTCTACATGGTATTAGAGCTAGCTGATATATAGAGAAATTCCTACATGGTATCAGAGCAAAGGTGGTCAAAGTGAAGAAAAATATACAAAGAAGGGAGAAGTTTGAAGTTTTGAAGTTCTTGATTGTAGGTACATAATCGATTTCTTATCACATCTCAAAGTTCACCAATGGTGTTCAATGGCTTGAGACTCGAGTATGCCCTGGATGGCAGCTCGAATTACATAGCCTGGAAGGATCACATGGAAGCGGTATTAGAGGACAACGGTTTGAAGGACTTCATTGATCAAGAAGTCCCCAAGCTAGCAGTAGCTAATGCCCAAGAATTGGCGGAATGGAAGAAATGTGTGGCGAGAGCGAGGAGGATTCTTATAGAGGGAGTTTGAGACCATATTGTCTTGAGTCTCCATGGGAAGGAGTCTCCATTTTCAATGTGGAAGACATTGAAGGATCTATATTAGAACAGTAGTGACCAGAGGAAGCTGGCGCTAAAGGAAAAGCTTCGGAAAATCAAGTTTGAAAAGGGCAACATGATCTCTACATATCTGAACAAGCTCACCACCTGTAGAGATGAGCTTGGAAGTGTAGGAATCATGACAACCGATGATGACATGGTGAGTCTTGCTCTCCTCAGTCTTCCTAAGAGCTGGCATAGCTAACAAGACTCAGTGAATGGAAGAGAGAAACTGCCAGATTGGGAACGACTATGGTCAGATCTGATGCAGGAGGAGATCAGGAGAAGCACCAAAGATGGTTCTTCATCTAAGCATGATGATGAAGAAAATCTAGCCTTAGCAAGTAAGGTGAGGAAAGGGAAAGGGAAGGCTTCCCATTCCAAATCGAGTTCTTCCCATGGTGGGAAGAAGATTGACAAATCTAAAGTGAGATGATTTAATTTTCATGAGGTGGGACATTATGCAACTAATTGTCCATTGAAGAAGTCCAAGAAGGGATCCTTGGAAGGATATGAAGGTGAGGCAATGGCCTCTCAGTTCGAATTGGATTTTACCCTCATCGCATGCATGGTTTCATCAATGATGGGTTGTGGTTGGTTTCTTGATAGTGGAGCCTCATTCCACATGACCGGCAATAAGAGTTTGTTCAGTACCTTCGAGGAGAAAGACCTCCAGATGCACATCGAGATGGGTAATGATGAAAAGTATAGTGTTTCAGGAATAGGCACAGTTGCTCTTCAAAGAGAGCATGGAGCTCTCATTACCTTGAATGATGTGAAGTATGTGCCTAGACTGAAGAAGAACTTGGTATCGATCGCGAAGTTGGAGGACAAAGGCTATGATGTAGTCTTCAGTAAGGGAAAGCTTTTCCTTAGACACGCCACCATGAGACAGGTTAAGCAGATCGGTTCACAAGTCAAGAACCTGTATGCTCTTGAGGTTAAAGATTTATGCAAAGCCTTGAGGAGCAAGGAAAATGTTGGACACTTGGTGGTTGAGAGGAAGAGTACATTACCTCTCAACGTGCAGCACCAGAAGAAGTCTCAGATAATTGTGGAGGAACCACAATTGAAGATGTTGAGAGGAGACCGAGTGGAGGCATCCAATCATGCAAAGACCTCCAATAGGGGGAAATTTCGAGCCAAGTGGGCAGAAGGATCACATGCAGCCATAGCTCTAGGTGTGAGGTGGGGCAATGTGAAGTGATAGTCCCAAGAAGGCTGAAATAGGGGCAGGATCCTTGAGGTACCCAGCCTCTTTGATTAGACCTTGCTATGGGAGCCCCGAAGAGGAGTAGCAGGATTGGCTGAGTGGGTAGATACAGATGCGGATGGAGCGGCAGAGGGAGCTTCAGCATCAGAGGGTGTTTCTAGCCCAACAGGGAGGTCAATTGGGAGATCAATTACTTTCTTCTCAGTAACTGAGTTGCAGTGCAGAAGTTGGCAGCACGATGCAACATGAGGAGAGGACGTGTAGTGCGGATGCATGCTAGGAGATAGGACCAGCAGTAGCACGGATGCAGTAGTAGGAATCAGTGTGATTGATGCAGTCAGAGATCAAAGTGATAGAGGCTAGAGAAGTTAGATACTGAAGAGCACAGAGGTGCAGAGTTTTCAGTCGACAGAGGCAATAACAGTGAGAGACTTTAATGACAGAGGCATCATTCTGATTCAGGTTGGATATTTTTTTTTGTTTCTGAGTTGCTTGAGAAACAACACTAGTGAGAAGTGTTGCATGCAGAACTTTCCAAAGAGATAGGATTGGGGTGACAGATAATCCATTTCTTGTTGAGAGGGAGCGTTGAAAATAGAAACAAGAAATGCTAAAAATAGAAATGTTAAAAATAGCATTGCTATAAATAGCATTTCGAGATATATTCCAATTTTGATTTGTCCTTGAATCAAAATTGAGAATTAAAATTCGAATTTAGTCTCACCAGCTGTTTGAAAAATAATTAATTAATTCATCTTGAGTTAATTAGTAATAGTTGGAGAAAATAAAACATGAAGTCTTTGTGAAGACATGCAACAGTTATCCCTTTGATTGAGGAAGTTATCCCTTAATTAAGGAGATAAGGATGAGTTGTATTTGAGTTGTAACTAGTTAGCTCAGTTAACTGAGTTAAGTCCAGTTAAATTAGTTCCAAATAGTTTGTGGAACTATTTGTGAGTTCAGTCAGTTAATGCATGCATGCATGAAACTAGTGTTCTCCAGATAACTGAATATTCTCTCATAAATAACTCATGCATGTCAGTTCAGATAGAGACCCAGTTGAGATTAAAGGAAGGGACGGTGTACTATCAGTTGTAGGAGTATTCCCATGAGGATATCTCTTGCATCCAGAAGGAATTCATTCCTTGAGGATTGTGCAGTTACTACAGAGGTCAGAGTAGTGTCTGAGGTAAGAATCACATAGGTGGCAGCTGGAGGACCTAGGAGAAACTGCGCAAGGAATTAGGAGGCTTGGAGGACTGAAGGAAGGCATATGTGTTGTCTATTATGTCTATGAGCAACAGTGAGGGATTGTACTAAGAGTGGAAAGCTTGAGAGCTAAAGCTTTGTGTAATCCTGAGATATTTCCACTTGTATGATAATATAGATAGCGGGGTTTTTAGCTGAGGCTTTCCCCAGAGTATTCTTATGTGTTTTATGTGTGATTGAATCTTCTTCTCTGTTATATGTGTTCTGTTTGATCTTGCTCAAAATAGATTAAGCTTCCACAAGTTTGATTGTAGAAGTAGATTAAGTATTTTTCTTTAGTACGTTGCATAATCAGTTTAATCTACAGTGAGAATTTCTACAATTGTGCTTCAAAGGTTGTTGTTCAGTGACAGGTGAACAACGTTAAACAAAACCTTGTAACACTTGAGGGAGCCCACTCTGGTTCAAGGGCCAACTTGAACCTAAAGCCTGCTTGAGTTGGCTTCCTGGTGTAGTTTTTACAGCCAATGACTACCTACGAGAAACAGGTACAACATAAATGATTTCTGAGTAGCCTGATTAAATTTAGTCACCAAATCTTCAAGTTTTTTGAACTAGTGTATAACATCTTTATCAAAATCTGAAATTACAGACTAACATGCTGAGATATAAGGTTTGAAAATATTTTCATCAAAGATTGTCTCAGGGACAAAGCTTTATGATTTGTTTCTGAAAGGACTATGCTCAAAGGGTAATTCAAATTCAATATCCTCAACTGTTATAAAATTTTCTCGAGGTAAATTAGCTCTTGGAAAAGGATTATTTCTTTCTTGGCTCTCTGTAAAACTCTTCTTCCTAATCAGCTTCTCAGGATTATTTACAATTTTAGGTGGGTTAGGATTTGGGTGGGATCTGGTGTAGATTTTCCTGGGAGCCAAATCTTCAAATAGATTATTTACAACTAGGTATCTGTATAATTTATGGGTGTAAAAGAAACCTAAATATCTTCTACTTGACTGTCACCCATAGGAAATAGATTTGGAGCTCTGAAATCAATATTTACCAGTGACATATTTTGTTTTTTAGGTCACGTCCCTAGTATGGTCACTAGAATGTTATCACTCCGTAATTTTCCTAGGCTGAGGAAGAAAATACAAAGGTAACCACAAACCACTTTTAAAGCGAGGATATGGCCCTTCCAGCTTCAGATGGGGCTCTCTCTGTCTGATTTAGTTTTTTTTACCATCTTCGGCTAGCTATTAAATTTGAGGTAGGTTTTCCAAAAGTTTGGTTGGAAGATGCTGGAAAATTCCATTGGGCATGGAGTCATAAAATTTTGAGTAATTAATTGCAAAAATGACAGAGGAACTATAACAGGGTAGGGTAGGCAAACTCCTGGATCTTATAGAGTGTTTGTGGTGTGAATAAGATGAATGATATTTAAGTTCAATTAAATATAGAGCATACACAGATGAATTCTATACTTAATATTAGAAAGAAAACATTGATGTTTTTAACAAGCAAGAGCAGAGTACACTTAAGAAAATTCAGCCCTTAATCTTCTTGCAACAGTAAGGAGGAAAAAACATATGGAAACTGAGAAAAAGAAACAATTTTACATGAAAGAACTCATCACCAATTGCTTGACACGAGAATCCTGGAACAAAATTTCTCTGTATTTTTGTAAATTGATCACTTTAAGTACAATCCACGACTTAAATTAATGTAAATCTCCTTTCTTCATACATAATCCAACCCTTACTAAGTCTTATTACAAAATATTTATAGACTTTCTATTGAACTAACTTTGAATTCCAAAAAAGGAATTGATTACAAAATAATATCTAACAAAATTACATATATTTCTGAAACAAAACTAGAAAATAGGAGTTTTGGACAAATTCAGTTGTTTGTTGAAAATTTGAAGGAAATTTGTTGCTGACTGTGGCTAATTTCCAGCTCCTTTTGTTTGTCTTGTTGTCAAAATTGTAAATTTCTACTTGTGCTTATTCGACCAATTCTAGTAATTGGTCCCATCATTATTCACCTGGGATAGAAAAATTCACCATGTTTCTAAATCTTTCATCTACCTCAGTGTAAGTTTGAAAAGTTGGTTTATTCAAAAACAAATGATGAATCTCATGATGAATGTTTAAATCAAACTACATGCCTTCCAGAAAGGATTCTCCACTGATAGCTCTCTTTGCCTTTGCAAACTTAGATGCATCTACAACTATGTTGCATAACCGTTCCTAGTAATTTTCTAATGGGATCAATTTTTCATTAGAATTTCTGAGAGTTGGAATTCCTTTCTCTTGTAACAAACTTCTTATTAAATCTTATGACTTGTAGTTCCAATTCCTTGCACTTATTCTCCAACTACACCATCAAATTCTTCTTAGTCAAAACTATTTTGACTTCCATCATTGTCTCTATCCTACCCTGAATGTTTAGCTCCTCAAGCTCATCTCTGTTTTATGAATTTAGCATTCTTATAATTTTTTGTGCTTCTTCTGGCCTGTGCTCAATATCTACTTTGGTTTTTTCCACTGCTTCTTTAACTCTCTGGGTGAGTTCCTCTTGTTCAAAAATAATTTGAATTGATGGCCACAATTCTGTAACATTTTCATTGATATTGTGCCAAATGATGCGTTTGGCTTCTGCCAACATCTGAATAATGATAGATTGATCTTCATACTTCTGAATCTGTTGAATCAACTTGAAATTATTTTGCACTTTTGCCAAGTATGCATTGTCTGCCTTAATCTTGTCTTCTTCCATCTTACTGAGTGTTGTTGTCAATTTATCCACTTCTTTATTTGTCAATGATAATTCCCCCAAATCTTGAGCTAGATTTTCTGAGGAATCTGAAATTTATGCTTGTGTTGTTATCTATGTTAAAATACCATCTGTTGATGTTCCTGTTGCCTCCCATTTCTCTTTTTCTTTCAGTAATGTTTCCATGTCTTGTTCCATTTTCTGGATTTGAGCATTTTGTTCCACCACTATTGTGAACAACTTTTCTTTCTCCATCTCTAAACTGGTGACTTCCTTAGCCTGAGGGTGTTCTGTAGTTGGAAGTTTGAGTTGTTTCTTGAGAGCTTGAATGTCTTCATTCTTGTTCTTGATTATCTTTTGTGCTTCTTTGACATCACTAGCATCATATCCTAGTTTGACAACCAAACCTTCTAATGTCTTAATCCTGGTTTCTTTGGCCAGAGATGACATTCTCTGAATATTCAATTGTGAGTGCATATTATTTAAAGAAACCTGCAATTTAGAAGCAGCCATATCTGAGCTGGTTAGAGTTGAGTATATCATCTCACCTACCTACTTATGCAAATTGATTTGATTGATTGCATGGACCTGTTTAGTATCAACTGAAAATATGGAGGCCTTATAATCTTTAGCACCTCTAGGAGTTGGCACTTTGGGTTCCAAAAAGGCCATTTGAAACTACCCATTTTTTGAGTCAAATGCAGACAACAACCTATGTTGAGTGGTGTCATTTTGTTTCCATAATTCTGAGTATGTTGAAGATTTGAGAGATACATTCTTCAAATTGATCTCCATGTACCTTGTAAAAATACTTGGCTTTGGTGGAACCTGAGAGGTATAAGCGATATGAGACTCAGTTGTCTCTTCTACATATGAGAGAGAGGTGGTAGGAGTGCTTGTCAAAACCAAAGTAGTCTGCTCCTGTGCATCCCTTTCTTTTGAATATTCTTCTTGAATAGTGATCACCTGAGGATCAGTCTTACTATCAGTCTTTGTGGTGTTCTGTGGATCCTTTTTACTTCTCTTGAACACAAAGAAATATGCATCCTGAGTCTCTGAATCTATAGGGGACATGCTTTCCCTTGGCCTCTTAATTTCTTTGTCTTTAGGAATAGGCATTTGTAAAGAAGATTGGCTGACCAACTGCTCATCTACTTCCTGTAATGTGTTCTCTTCCCATTCCTCTTGGTTAGCATACTTCTCTATCTTTGGCCTTAGTGCATGTGGATATGGAGTTCTCTTTTGTTCAACCCTCAACTTCGAAATTATCCCTAAAGGATCATAAGACCAAGTGAAGCTTGGTTTGAAATTCATCTGCTTTAAAGTTTCCTCCACTTCCTTTGTTGTTGGTCTGGTATTCACAATATAAGGACCTACATGTGCCTTTAGTTTAAATTGTGCCTTCTTCTTATTGGATACAAAGTGTAATTCATCCATGTTCAGCATTTTTATAGTGTATTCTAAGGTGAAAATTCTTACTATCACAAAGACTGGTAATCTATAAGGAGGGAGCTCACACCCATAAATTCTTATCTCTATATAGTTCTGGTATAAATACCAGTCTCCAACCTTTGACTGCTCTGAGAGGTTCAAGAATTTCTTGATTTCTGGAGATATTCTTGGTATAATATCACTGCATAGTAGACATAAAGATGGGTGGAGGAAATTATCTACAAAATATGTATATATATACTCTTAATTTCTTCTAACTAGATAAGTCCAATGAATAACTGATAATAGTTTGCCTTGCTCATCCATCTTCTGCAGTTGAAACTTGAACCTGTCTTCCTGGTAAAATAACATCAAATACACCAAAATTGACTGGTGTTTGAATACACCTTCAAATTTGAACTTCAAAAACTACTTAGGTATGATATCTGATAAATACTTATTATATTTGAACAGAACTGAAGGCTTCTGACCAACTGAAAAAACTGATAAAAATCCTAAAACTACATCATCAACCCACTGGTTTGTAGGATAACCAAGTAAACGAGTAACCATAAAGATCACTTGTCTTGACATTTATGGGAAGATAGAGGTAGAATATGGGTGGTTTGTTCTGGGCAACTCAGCATTTTCAGGTAGGAAGCATTCAAAAATGTGACCTCGTTGGGGCAAGGTAAGTTTCTTGTATAATTCCATCAGTGTATCAATGGAAAATGGATTCAGGGAGGTTTGAGGTTTTATCTGCAAGGCTTGAAAAATGCTCTTAGGGGAAATGGAAAAGAGGACCTCATTGTTCTGGGAAAGCATTATTTTTTGGCTTTGGAGGTATCTGAGATGGCACCAGGTAGAGAATTCAGGGAAGAAATGAGTTTGGGGAAAGGTAAATTTGGGAAGGAAAGACTCTCAGATGCTCAATTCATCACTCTGGTCTAAGTATTTTTGTTTTGCCCAATTGTGGAGCTCATAGAGGTCAAATTCACATTGGGTTTCAACAATTTTATATTGGGTATCTATCAATGGAGTTCTATCAAGATCTGGGAAAGGGGGTACTAGGGGATCCTCAGTTGGAATATTTCCTTCTCGCTTATGTGAAGACATCTCAAATTACAGAGAAAAAATGGAGAAATAGGGAATCAACAGGGGAAATTGAGGAACAAAGAATTACATAGGAAAATTGAAGAACAGAGCTACCAGGCGACTTGTTTAACTGAAGTTGCAGAGGGATATGACTCACAAATTCATGCTGGTAACTTCACAATGGCTCGATCCTGACCTGCACAATTCAAATAATATTGAAATGGAAAAGGTTGCATGTGTCTGAGGGATTTTATAATGTGTTTGATAGGCGAAATAACATAATTGTTACCATTTTGGGAGCGGAACATTTATTTGTAACGGATCAGTTGGTAGGAGGAATTTAAAGCATAACGTATATTTACAATTTGGTGGGTAATTTAAGAGCTAATGATCGAGAAACATTGATGGAGGGAGGTGACGTGGATGGTGAAAGGGATGAAATATGGCGGTGTGTGACTAACGTAATAGAGGATAGGTGGATGTGAGGGAAAATCCTGGGAGCGAGCCGGCGAAGAGAGGAGAAGGATGGCAGTTTTCGAGGGGGTAGGAGTGGTAAGTGGTAATTGGAAGGGACCCCCTGAAAATTTCCATGAGCCGACACATAATCGGGGGTGGTAATTATTGAAACTACTTTTCGGGACCCCTTGAAAATTTCCATGAGCCGACATGTAATCGGGGGCGGTAATTATTGAAACTACTTTTCAGAACCCCCCCCCCCACCCCTCTGTTAAGCAACGATGGTGCAGGGGTTCTGAAATCCATCCCCCGTCATTGATCTGGGCGGGGACGATTTTTGCCCGAATTTTATTACAAGGCTACAATATGTCACATCAAGCAATTTTATTTGCAAAATGTCAACTAATCCACAATTAATTAACATAAAATGATTAATCAATAAAAATTAAAATAACCACGACAGCATTTACACTGCCACACCCATACTTTGGGATTTATTTTCCTATTTTTCTTATATATATATAGATATATCTATATATATATATATATATATATATATATATATATATCCCATTTTATTTCTTTTTTATTCTTTTTCTATTTTTCTTTTCTTTTCTATTTTTATGAGCTAAACCAATCTAAAATAAAACATAACTTTTTTACAATATCCCAATGGGATAAATGACTAATTAATCATACAAGACTACTATATTTATAGGACCCTACCATTCAAGAATGTCAAGAAATGAAAAAGAGTTACTTAATATTCATATTATTCGTTACTTTATATTAATCCTAACATTAAATTTAATGTTAATATTTAATTTATATTAACCCTAACATTAATATTAATGGTAATAATTCTATTTATTTTGAAATAATAATAATATTTTATTATTCTAATAATATTATTAATATCTTCCCCGGATGCGGGTGGTTAAAGACGCGTTAATGCGGATTAGACAGTGGGACGGCAGGTGGCTTAGCCACATGGCCACCCGCGTTCCCACCCGAGACGATTTATGGCAAGCCACCGTCAACCTGCAGGCGCCATTACTCTGGTGCACAGGTCGAGGACTCCTCTGCAAGTTTAAGTCCATGGCTTTGGCAAGCCTGCATACCTCTGCCCCGCCCCCTCTGAATTTCTCCTACCTCCCTGATGCTGCGGAGCCGAGCTCACGCACGACAACAGGGAGGCACTGTCGACTCCTGAGCTATATAGATTTGGGGGATGGAATCCATTTTTCCCAGAATGTTCTCTGCACTCTGCAAACTGAAGCCTCAGTTCTGGTCTCTGTCTCTCGCTTGAATCGCTCTGTGAATTCCCGCGCTGAGTCTACCTCTTCCTCTGCGCACACTGTTAGCACCTTCGTCATTTCAGCCCACACCAATCAGCTCCACCCCACCCGCAGGACCATGTCGCGACTCCACCACCGAATGCGTTGCAGGCGGGGCAGCAGCCGAGGTAGAGACATTCGCCCCCCCTCTCCGTCCCCCTCTGAGCTGACGACCCCTTCGTCCTCCCCTTCCTCCACCCCGTCCACAGCCCAATTCTCCGGCAAATATCCCGCCACCCGCAGTGGAAGAGGCTGGGTCCAACCCATCGAAGCTCGGCATGTCAAAGATGCAACCTAGACACTCAAACTCTCTGTGTCCCCTCACCAGCCGCATCAAACTGCCCAATTCCGCTTCCACTGCACCTTGAACTGCCCTGCCATCATCGCCACCATCTTTGTGGTGTTCAGAGAGGAGACTCGCCCGCAGAATGAATAGACTCACACCACTGCAAAACATCCTGTCACTGCGCAACCCGCCACTGTTCAAGAGATGCCAGACACCAACAAACAGAAGGTGGCTCAGGAGAAGCTGGCCACCAGCAAACAGAAGGCCTCGGGCAGCAACTCTGGTTCTCACAAACACAAAGGCGCCCAGGATAGCGCCAAGCATGGTGAAGGAATTCTTGGTAGCACGCAGGCAGTTGAGGATGATTGGGATGATTACAGGTGTCTAGCTGTGGAAGAGCCTCCTCCACCAAACAACACCTAGAGGGTCAACGCAGCCAGGTTTCGATTCCCGGCTCCTATTCTTAGGGGATTTTTTTATGTTTTTTCAAATTATGTCGTCAATTTTGGTAATTTACCATAACTGTTTCTCTTGGATTTTGAGCTGTAACCCTACGCGGGCAGCATTTTCCATCGGTTTTTCGGACTGGTTTCCCCTTAGTGGGCAGTCTTGAATCAGTCTTTTGGATGTCTAAACTTGTTATAACTCTGTTCTAGCACCGCAGAGGCTGGAGCCTCACTGTAAATTTACTGTTTCATTAATAGAATTAGTGCTACTTAGAAAAAAAAAATATTATTAATATCTCAAGTTTTATTAGTTATATTAAAATATTAATAATTATTGTTTCTCACCTTATTATTGATAATTATTATTTTATTAACCATATTTTCATTATTAATAAAAGTTTTGGTTTTTTAAATAATTCTTAATAATGTTATCATTAATAATAATTATTATTGTACTATTAATAATAAGTTATTAATTATTATTATTATAATTATTTTAATACCTTATTAATCAATATAACATTATTTTCTCTATTTTTTCCTTTTTTCTAACTTCTCTTTCCTAATGTATCTCTTTTGCCACTATCATTATATATAAAGGTTGGGTCCCTCTTCCTCCTCACCTATTTTTTTTGTTTCATGTCCCTCAAAATGAGTGAAGTGTTCAATTGAAACGTTGGATGTTTCAATGCTTTGTAACACAGTTTTCTCCATAAATTAATTTTCAACATGAATTACAATTGTGGAAATCTGCATTTAGAAAATTAATGACAACACTTCTTTGACATCATTGAAAACACTTTTCTCAACAATCTCCCCCATTTTCATTGATGGCAACTGATCCAGGTCCGGGTGTGAAGAAGGACCTTTTACTTTCGTGATGTGTTAAAATTGCATTTTAAAAGAACATTAACAAATACAGTTGTAGACTGTAAAGAAGAGGAACATAACAATCATCAGCACATGAAAACAAAAGCCGTTGATAACGGAGTTCGTCCAGGAGGGACTACGTCTCCGGGCCTCAATGTCAGGATGGTATAGGTCGCTGCATTAAGTGTTGTCAATAAGGTGATGTACATAGAGATGATGTCTCAATCATACAAGGAAGAATGCCCTCATGCAGGAGTGGCTCTATGAGATGTTCCACAACTAGAACTCTCAATCAAAAGACTCCTATCAGTATGACACAAAACAAGCATGGTGCACATTCAGCCAACATGGCACAAAAGGGATGTCAAAGAAAAACACATGCATGACGACAAAAAGATTATCCCAACAACATACAATAAGGGATCTCAAAGCATAACATAAAGAGTTATGATAGCAAGTACATCATATGAAAGATTCCGCATAACATGAAGCAAGGAATCATGACAACATGAAATAAAAAAGATCTTGCATCAATATCAATCAAGGATCCATGCAGCATAATGTAAAAGAAGAAGTACATGAACAATAATCATATACCTCACACCACAGGCCATCTAAAGAAGTGGATGTCTCACTGCTAAAGCTGCTCAGACCATCAATCTCAAGGCATCGATGAAAGAAGATGGCTGCTCACACAAGAATGTGGACATCTGAATCAGACTGTCAAAGTGTTGAAGCTTGCTGAATATCGATTTCGCAGCATCGATTGCAAGAAGAAGAATCAATCAAAGAAGAATCAATCAAAGAAGCATTGATCAAAAGATGAATCGATCACAAGAAGAACTGCTCTGGACTCTCGGCTCTATAGCTCGCTGGCTATCTGGCTCTATAGCACTCTGGCTTATGTCACTGCAGCTCTGCGATCTGCCTAAATTTCAAGCACTGTGACTCTATGGCTATCTGCGCTCTGGATTGATCAAGCTCTGTGGCTCTATGCATCTCAAGCACAGCTCTAGCTTCAAGTTTCCCTGCATAATTCGCAGCACAGTCTAGCTTTCTCAACATAGCCTGGCCTTCTCATTCTGTGACTATTCATCGGGCGCAGCCTCCTTATTGGCTCTCTAGCACTTCAGGCTCTCGGGGCTCTCTAAAACAGGCTCTCGGACACTCTGTCATGTAGCCTCTCACCTAGGCTCTCGGCCACGCAGCCTCTTCGCCTCTGTCAAGCAGCCTTTCGCCTCCTCCTTGGCTCTCTGTCATCCATCGTGTGTTATAACACATTTGGATCAAAGCTGCACTTAAGAATCGGAGGTCGGTTTTTTTTTGTTCAGAATAGAAGTCGGCGGGTGTAACAAATAGCCTTCTTTCTGTTTAAACAGAAAATACTCTAAAAACTGATAAATCCGACAAAATCCCTTTAAATTTGGACTTCAAAACAATTTAAATCGGCCCTACAAACCTTATCAGGTCCGCCTTTAGACGCTTATCGCAATTGGCGGTCAGTAGGGATCGGCGCCGATTAAATCAGCACGATATCAGGGGTCCCACCGATATCAGTATCGACGATGTATCAAAATCGGCGATCGGCACTTTAACGGGTGTTGTGGCATAGACATCGGTGCGATTGATATGGGTCAGGGCGATATGATATATGGCTTCGGGGTGCGGGCCGGGTCCACCGCCGATGGCCCGCGCCCGCCCCTTAATACATTATAATATGGTTATGACATATATATATATATATATATATATATATATATATATATATATATATATATATATACATATATATATATATATACGTGTATATATATACATATACATATATATGTGTGTGTGTATATATATATATATATATATGTGTGTGTATATATATACATACGTATATATATATATATATATATATATATATATATATATATATATATATATATATATATATATATATCTATATATATATATATATATATATATATATATATATATATATATATATATATAGATATATATGTTTGTTATTGTGATTTTAAAGGGTTCGGCGGGGTTTGTTGCCGCCGATCCTGAAACCATGTGTTGTATTGTTTTATATAGTTATTTTTAATAACTATAACATATTTCGTTATATGGTTATTCATTAACCATTTAAAAATGATTTTGTCTCTTATGCCAGTTTTAGGAGACAAATGAGAAAACACCAAGTGTCAATGGTTGATGGGCTACCATGTGGGTCCCCCTCTTCTTACTGGGATGCCATGTGGCATGTTGTGGGCCCCACTTTTCCCCTGTCATGTCAAACTTTGAAGAGCTCTATCTTTCGCATACGAGCTCAGTTTGACAAGCCGTTCGCACCTCCACGATCAGGATGACGAGGTCTTCGATCTGGTCCTAGTTCAAGCACAATCCAAACACTTTAATTTTTGAGCCATCTTTGTCCTGTGTGTCTCTCTAGAGCCACCTGGATCAACAACACATCCAAACATTGTTGGTCATTGATAGAAATAATACTTGTTAATGAATATTACTTGCCAATGTTTTTTCACTCTCCTCATTTGACATCAATGGCAAAAGGGCCTGGATACTCTATATCTTACCATTCTCCCCCTAAGAAAATATAATATGTTGTTGATAATTCTGCATTGGGCTGAAAAACAACTGCCATCTTCAACCTTTGCTTTCTTTCTCCACTATTGTTGTAAACTCATTCTCCCACTTTTCTTGTGAAAATCAATCACTAATCAGTTTTCATTTTCCAATTCATCTTTGTACCATTAGTGGTACTACATCTCTCAAATTTTATTACAATGTTTGTTAATTCTTCCTTTTGGTGCTTCAATGGTGCATGGATTTAGAAGCCAATGACTGACTAATATCCCCCTTTGACCATTCTCCCCTTGAAAGGGTTTTCCAACATACAAGAGGTTGTTACAACTAAATAAAAATAATGCAAATTGACACCAAGTACAAAATTAAAATTACTCTCCCCCTTTGAAACTTTACCTTGTTGAGACAGGCTTCTCCCTCTGTGCATTGTAATTTTCTCCATAAACAAAATATTCTATTGTTGTTTAAATGGGCCAAAGACACACTAATAGTTGCTCCAAAATGCAAATCTTTATCATTTCATAACATGATACCAATAGGTAACAATGAATTATGCATTCCCTTTGCAATTGTCCATTGTTTGATACTAATTGAGTACCAAATTCTTACTTTTCCACTTGAATGTTGAGACTCATCATATCAGCTACTTATCTTAAATAAGGAAAACCATATAATATGTGTAAACCTTTCATTTCCAAATTTGCTTGAGCAATTAACTCTTCCTAAGACCAATTGATGATACATGCTATTGTTGATTGTGTATTTCCCCCCACGATTATGCACTATCCTTCTTTTTGGCCTCCTGACATATGACGCACTTTAAAATTATCTAACATAAGTCATATTTCCTCTTTCTTGAGAGAAATTCCTACAGGCCTGTCTTTCCTATTAGGCCTTTTAACACACAACTCTTATGCTACGGCTCATCTTCAAATATTATTATCTTCTTCATGTGACTTGAGATGTTGATGTGTACTACCCCTGAGACTATGTTGACTTCATTCTCTAAAGATAGAAAGCAAAGATTAATATTATAAAGATTATGGAGAGTGCATATGTGTGTAGATATGGAGTGACCTGTGCTAATGAGAAGGTTATGTTGATAAGATTTAGATGTTTTCAAGCTACAGGGAGGCCAAGAAATCTCGTTGGTGGTTAAGAAAGCTTGTAGACAGTCGAAAGAGCCCGGAGAGAGCCTATAGAGATCATATATGAGGTTGTAGAAGAGTTGATGAGAAAATATGAAAATATGTGATCAAATTTGAATGTGAGAAACGTGTAGCTGAATATATGTGAAGAATTTGTGATCAAACCTGAGTGCGAGGAGTGATTTTCAGAGCAAAGACAAAGTTTAAGTATCCTAATTGTATAGTGAGATATTTTGCTAAGTGAGAGTTGAAGCAGTGAGAGAATCAAGTACAATTCTGAAGATTAAAGTGATAGAGTGTTTGTGGTTATGTTGTTACTGCGACAAACACCCTCCAAAATTTTGTGTACACTTGAATTTTGGAGCCTACTTTTTTTTTCAAATGAAAATTTTGGAGCCTACTTATGATCTCATGATCTATCACCCCAAGTTTTTCACTATCGATTCATGGTTGGTTGATGTTTTTCTAAGTGATAAAGTCTTCTACTGAGAATCTAAGTGTCGAAGCCATTTCGGTACATATGCTTAGCCTTTTGATGCATTCTCAAGTGCACCCTCTTCTAGAAATTTCAGTAGATAATGATTACCCTTGAAGAAAGACATTGTGCAATCCTTGAGACTAGTGCTTGTGCAGTCTCTAGAAGTAGTCTTTATGTGATCCCTAGATATAGTGATCATGCAATTCCCAGTGATAGTAACTGTGTAATTCCTGATGATAGTCACTACACAATCCTTGTTGAAAGTGACTACGCATTTCATAAAGATACTGACTATGCCATTCTTGTTGAAATTCAATATTAGTTGATAGTGCAATCTTAGTTGGCAGTGAGCATGCAATCTTATGATTTTGTTGTTCTCTTTCTCTTAGTTTCAATTGTATTATCATTATAGTGAGTTTCCTTAGTTGTTTCTTTTGAATGCTTTTATTTTCCTAAGTTTCGTTTTCACTTTTGTGACTATCGTTTTTTGCTTTCTTTCACTTTCACAAGTGTCACTTTTGCATTCTCTTCACTTTATCATGTGTTGCTTTCAATTTCTTAGGCTTTTGCAAGTGTTGTTTTCACTTTTTCTTACCGTTGCAAGTGTCACTTTTAACTTATTGCACTCTTGCATGTGTCACACTTTAGTGCATCACTGGAGGTATCTATAGCACATTATTTTGTATTAATTGATCTTATGTGTCACAAGAATATGCACTACATAGGTTCCCATAGCTTAGCACACTTTCTGGTTGCAATCAACACTTGTGTCGTAACTTGTATTCTAAGTGTCGCAAAGCTATGTGTCAATTGTTGCAGCTAGAAATAAGTGTTGATTTGTTGTCCTTTTAAGGTATACATGTTGATTTTGAGTATTGATCATTCCCTTATATTGTGTCGATGTTATCTGAGTGCGAGATCACTGTTTTAGGACTTTTTTTCATGTTTTGTTCTCTCTTGTCTCGTTGGTCCCATACTTAGTCATTTTCTCAGGATTTCATTGTTTGTGCAACTTCCCAACTTTCCTCCTTCCTAGAACTACACTTTGTGAAATATTAAGTCATAAAAAACCACCCTTGCCCCCTGAAACTACGCACTCCACAGTCACTTCCTTCAAGGAATGCACATTGTGCAGTCATAGTGCTCAGTCTCTGCTTCTTGTCCCTGAAAACTACACAAAGTTTCTCCCAATCAGTATTCCATTGCGTACTACGAAGTGTCAATCAATAGTCAGGTGTCACTAACAACTTGACCTATGCAACTGCGTAATCACTTGGCTCAGTCTTCCTTTAACTACACATTGTGCAATCACAATGAGCAAGCCTACTTCAATGTGCAGTTTTGTATCCTAATCCCTCATCCATTACACAGTCAGAGTGACTAGACGTTCATCAGTGTCTCTTGGAACTATTCACTATGCAATCCTTGAGCCTCCTCCTCATTCCTGCACTCTATCCTGGGTTCAATCAGTGAATTGCATAAAGAAGTTAGACTAAGAGATTTCTGGTTTGATGTTGTCTTTTCATGAGTGATATTCATCTATAGGTACTATATCTTGACATGGTAGGGTGATTCTCAAGGAGGATTCCAAGGAGATCATGCAAGAACACACTTGTGAAGCTGAAGAGACAAAGAGACTATCAAGCAAGAAGATGAAGGGACACTAGATCACAATGGAATATTGAAGATCAAAATCACAAGGAAGAATCCATATCATCCAAACTCTGGGAGGATGAAGATGAAACACATGCAAGACTTATCATGAAGATACAAGGGAGGTTACTAAGGAGAGGCTACAAGAGAGAAATTGTGAAGAGAAGAAAAAGGAGTAGCCATCATGGAGGACATGAAAGAATCTTGGACCAAGATAAATACTTGGAAACTCATGCTAACATGGAAGGTTCCAAAACTCATATAGACATTTTGGAGGGTGAAGATAAAGAACAAGAAAAGATGCATCATTAAGAATATACAAAGATGGCAGCTAGGAGAAAGGCTTGGCTCGAACACATCACAATGAAGTTCCATGTCATCAATGCCAAGTCATGTCTTGTTCAAGTGTCATCACAAAGTCATATGTGTCAATGTATCTTGCCATATCATTTGTGGAATGTAATAATTGTATTTTTAATATGATAAAATGTAAAATGTGTGGAAGACCAAGGGTCCCACATGGAATGTGAAAAGTCACTTGAAATTTCTAGAGTCATTAGAAGTTCAAAGGTCATATAGGAATTCAAAAATTCATAGTAGAAGCTCAAGAGTCATGAGGGAGGTCAAGGGTCACATGGGTGGTGGAGAGTCACCTCATTTTTTATAAATACACCCTCATAGCTCAAGAGAAGGGACTTTGGACTTTGGACTTTTCACCTTGGATTCTTTAGTTTAGCATAGGAGAAAAAATATTTCTTTCGAGGAGAAAGTGGTGACTTAATGTTCCACTATTGGGGCTAGTGTGGCAGCATTGTAATTTTATATATTGGCACTTTCACTTAATATATGAATCTATTAGAGACATCGCACTTTCATGCATATGTAGTGAATGATTGTGAGTCTATTTTTTCATTGTTTGTGGTGTGTGTTTACGTTAATTGTTGGGGCCTTCATTTTTTAGAAATTAGGATGTTTTGTTGAGGAAAACGTTGGTGACAGGTGGTGAAGATGGTAGTTTGGAAGCTACAAAACTGTTACATAGTATTTTGTCACACCTCCTGCACTTTCCTGTGACATACGCCAAAGTGACCGAAACATGACCATCATGCAGTGTACTCATCTAGATATGCAACTCAAATCCTCCCTAAAACATTGATGGAAAAATTCCTTGAGCTTCCCTGAAGGAAAGGGCTCTAAAACCCTAACTTCAAGATCATCGCTCCCCTCACACTGAAAATTGTGATGGTCTCTAGTTGCACTATATTGGCCCCACGATGCTAGCGCGCTTTTGTCTTGGATACTAGTGATGATCCCTAAAAGAAAATTTTCCCAAAGAGGACAAGAAGCTTCATGATATAGAGGCTTCTAGAATGACGGGCTGGAGGTTGCTCAACATGGATGAGGTCGAGTTCTCTCAACTTGGCCTTTTGGTCTTATCCCTATGAGCTACCTCCTTGAGATGAGGGCCTTCTCCTATCTTTGGAGAGATCATAACTCCCTTTATCTTCCTATATATTCATCCTCTCCCATTCCCAAATGGTTGGTCTTTTGCTATTTGCACCCTTATGCTAAGATTGTGCTTACATGCTACTCATTTGGCTTGGAGAAGGATTGGTTGGAGAGCTTGAGATTGGACTTGGACATTCACTCAAGGAGAGCTTATTGACATCAAGGCTTGGTTGTATGCTTCCTTCTTTATTCTATTAATATATAACTACTGGTTCATTTTCCATAAATGTGTATGTTAATGCATCAGTTATCTTAATTCTCCTTGATCTGTTAAGTAGGTTACTTTTGATTATTCTATTTGTACTTGTATGCTTTTTTGTGTCTTGATCTCTTGTGCAGACATTCAAACGATGTAAGAAGTAATACTGAGCCCGTGACGCAAGTGATTTGAGGTCTTCAACAAAGGAGGATGTTATAGCATCAAAATGAGGTAGGCCATCTTCCTCTTCTCCTATTTCAATTGTAACTTAGGAAAGTGTCTAGTAGATTGTCACGTAGGTTGCTAGTCCCACTCATTGGGCTAGTGGGATCGTCTCTGTCCATAGAGTAGATTGCCTAGACAACAAAATGGCGACTCCACTAGGGAGCCTATGACCCTTTCCATCCATTCCTTTGATTAGATTCTATGATTAGTTTGACTAACCATCAGTTTCATGGCTTGTTTGCTTCTCTGTAGCTACTTGCACCCACTGGTTATTGCTTGAGGACACTTAGTCTGTTCTGATCTTGAAGATTTTTTATTTTTCCCTATTTTTCTTGCCCATCATGGGTTTAGCTTTAACAATCACACTGTCATCGCTACTTTTTTAATTATAGTCATGTTGATTACCCTTGCATCGCTCTTTTGCCTATAATAGGCATCCTGCTCCCAAAGGATAAAGAAAAATTAGGGTTTCTTCTTGTTTTCAGTGTTTTTTGCCTATTTCAATGATTTTCTAGTGTGTCTACAGTGTATTTGTCTTGGTTGTCATGCTTGTATGACTATAATTGTCTCTTGACTTTGTTAATGTGTGTTTGAAGATTAATTTCTTTTTAGGGTTTCTAGGGCTTCTAGGTCTGCTTTTCTGAGATTGATTGCTCTAGTTCAAGAGTCTTCCTACAATTAGGACATCTTTTTCAAGTTTATTTTGGTTCATTGATGTGAAGTTGTTTTCATTAGTGTCGATTCATGTCGATGCTTTGAATATTGCTTTAGTTCCATCGTCAAGCATATATTACAAATTGTTTGCTTTGGTTGGACTGAAAGAGAGTGCTTGTCTTCATTCTTATGTTTCAGAAAGAAAAAGTGAAAGATTTTGTCATTTAAGTATTTTCGAGACATTTCTTGCATTCGAAACCATAAAGTGAAAGACATTTTTATTTTTATTGAGTTGATTGCATTCTCCTTTTCTCATTGCATTAGTTTTCATTGATTGAATCAAAGTGAAAGGAAAAAATCATTATTGCATCTTAGTGAAAGGAAAGTGATTTTCGTTTCTTATAGGATTACATCTTGGCATTGCATTTGTTAGTGAAATGAAATATTAGATTTCGTTTTTTACATTTTTCATTGGAAAGAGTTTTGTTGATGCATTTTTCTTGTTTGATGCATTATTTGGTTGTCTCTCTTCCTTCATTAGTTTAGCCTTCATCAAATGAAAAGATTTCATTTTCATCATTTAGTTGCATCATAGGTGTTCAGGTGACATCGTTTTGAACCCAAAACTGAAACATAAATGAAGATAAACATTAAAATTTACCTCAATTAACCTAAGGAGATTTTGGAACTTAATGCAAAAATCTAGAGGTTTAGGCTAGAGACATGTTCTGGTGTCTTTCAAAATAGCATCTGTCATTAATTTCCTACATTGTATCCAGGGGGTGAAATCTTATTCCAATACGGAAGTATATCAAAGGTTCTCCAATACTTTTGGGTATATCAGAGGCACTTCAGTATGGAAAGTATATGGGAATGCTCTCACCGAAAAATTATGCATTAGACAACGCTAACACGACTTGTGCTCCCTGTATTGTCGAGTATATATTTGGATACCCCATTAGGTTGTTATCCTTTAGCCATAGGTAACTGAGTCAGTCGCCTTGTAAACGTGATACACCGAACACAACATTCAGGGAGACTGGCCATCATACATTAAGTCCTTGGTTTTGGCTAAGGTGTATATAGCGGTTCACAGATACTTGGTAAGCCCTCTTGCCTAGATTACCCCTTTTTTATTTATTTTTGTTAAAGTTCTAAAATCAATTAATTGACCGCAGAACAACATCCTTCCTATGGAAATACTCCTTAGTATATCTTAGGTTGATACTGATGGCAACATTTCCTGAGTTTACCAGTCAAGGAAACCCTTTTGACGGGAATCCTAGTCCTTTTTCTTCTTTTGGAAATACTGGTGCTCCTTATATGGCAACGTTGGCCCTTCCTGGATTGACCATTGGTCTTCTAGTTTGGTTATTTTCGACCTCGATGATTCCGAGTGTCCAAACTGCTTTTAAATTGAGTTCTCCTCCACCTGAACAAAATCAACCTCATGTTGATCCTAAATTTGACCCCTTACCTTCTTTGCCTATTTCTTGACCCTGTTATTCCTCTTCGCTTGGTGAAAGTCTGGATTCTAGTAACCAGGAAGCTAAGAAGAAGAAGAAGAGGATGAAGAATAAGAAGCAAAATAAGCAAGGGGGCAACCAAGCTTCCATTTCTATGGATGCAACTGATGTTGGAAAATCTTCCAACCAGCCCCGAAAAGTAAAATTCCCTTGCATGTTATGTCGGGGTGACCACCTTCTTTGGAATTGTCCTGGTATTCCCAAGGTCTTAGAAGTTTGGTCCATAGGTTCACATCGACCTTTGTCATCAGCCTCTAGAGTTCATGCTGGTGACAAACCCTCAACTAGTAACAGTAAATCTCATGGGAAAAAGGGAAAAGTCAAATTTCCCTATAAGTTGTGTGAAGGTAATCATCCCATTCACCTTTGTCCTCTTATGGATGAAGCTTCCAAAGAGTTGGAAAACCTTATAGTGTCTCAACCTCGTCTTCCGATTGGTTAACAAAATCTTTCCCTTGATCCTTCACTAGTTGATCTAGTGATTGATCAAAATTCATCTTTGGTCAACCCCATTCTCTCTTCAAGTGAGTCCCATGAGTCTGTTCTCAACCAATCATTGGTTGAGAAACTAGTAGACTTGGCTCCATCTTTAGTTAATCGTACCTTTCTGGTAGAGAGTGAACCTCATACTACTCAGGTTCTTCTAGTTTCTTTAGTTTCAAATGAACTGGAGGTAAACCCTTGTGTTCCCGAGGTCCATGAGAACATTTCTCTTGTTCCCATCGAGAAAGAGGGAACCTCTCACGTTCCTATGACACCCCCTTTGATTAGTTTAGTCACTTTGTTTGATTTGAGTTGACTAGTGGGATATTGTCTTTCGTCTTATGTGACTTTCCAGATTACAGTATAGGCTTACCATATGGTCATACCTAGCACAGTCATTGACGAGGGTGCATCTGTTAGCATCCTATCCTCAACTGCTTGGCAAGATTTAGGTTCTCTGCAGCTTGTCCCTGTCACCCAAAATCTGTTATCTTTTAACAAAGGAACCAGTCAACCTTTAGGGATCCTTCCTAAGTTACCTATTACTTTGGGATGAAATATTCTCTATATAGATGTGATGGTTTTCCAAGGCCCTTTATATTTAATCTACTCCTTGGTCGTGACTATGTTTACGTCATGGGAGATCTTGTTTCTTCCCTCTTTCGAGTGATGTGTTTCCCACATGAAGGAAGCATTGTGATCATTGATCAACTTACATTCATTGGTCCTGAATCAACTCCCACTCAACCATCATCCCTAAATGGTTCTCATATGCAAGAAGTATCAACCCCGCCATAGGTTAATTACGTGGCCACCTGTTCCATGCCCACATCTACTGATGATCTAGTAGGTGATGTAGTACATCATGTACTGGGGGCATTGGAGCCTGATTTTTCATTTGGATCCCTGGACATGTATCCCTTCTAGAGTGTTATTCTCCCATATGATGATAACCAATTGGAAGCCATGGCCTCTTTTTTTTTGTGATCAAAATTCTTTGAGAAAAGTTCTTTCACTTGTGTCAATCTCGTTAAAAAATGAAACAAGGTATTTGGAGCAGAGTTCCTTGTCTTGTGTCAAGATCCTTAAAAAATGAAACAAGGGATATGAGGATAGTTCTTTTACTCTATCAACCTCGTAAAAAATGAAATAGGTATCCATGAGAATAGTTCCTTTACTTGTGTTAAGTTCGTTAAAAAATGAAATAAATCCCCTTCCAATTCGAGTCTTTGATTAGATCTCGTAAAATCCCAGTCGAGTCTTTCACTTGATCTCGTAAGTAAAACTTCATTCCATCCACACGTTAGCAACCAGTAGTCTACTTAGGTGAATGAAATGAAGATTGGGGTGCATGTACCTCGAATTGAGTCATTATAATGGGGGAATGCAAACTTATCTCAAGCATATTTTATCTTTGTTTCAAGCTTGTGTAAAAATGAAACCAAATCTAAGCATAGTTTTTTCTCATGTTTCAAGCTTGTGTAAAAATGAAGCCAAATCCAAGCATAGTTTCCCATGTTTCAAGCTTGTGTAAAAATTAAACCATTCCCACTTTACATCTCGTGATTGTCGTTTTTATCAGCCGATTGTTTGTCAGATGAGCCTTGGTTTGTCCATTCCATCGTCGCCATATTTTTGGTCGATCATTCGCTTTCGCTTGGTTGTTTCACCCTTACCCAAGGAACCTCTGCGATGAGTGGTCTTATTAGCCAACCTATTGACCCTTACATGTTTTGAGCAGTTCCATCATCACTGGAACCAATTGCTATCCTTTTATACCACTCGTTCCTCTGGGAGGCAACATCTTTCAGCTCTTTTATGATTCTCAAAAAATGAAAATATCATCGAGTACTTCTTTCGAACTCGTTAAATTAAATGAATTGATGTCATCTCAGTATACATTTACCCATTTTTTGGGCTGGGATTGACTATTTACGAAATAGGTACACTTTGGTCAACATGGTCAAGAGGTTCTCTCGAATGTTTTTTTCTACCTTTTTGGGTTCGAGAGACAAATTATGAAAAGGGACATGATGGAGTTTTATTTTTCGTCTCTTTTTCAAACTCTTTAAATATGAAAAATATACCGAGTTATTCTTCCATCGATCTCGTTAAAAAATTTACGACAAAAGACTCGTCACCCTGATGAGGCCAATTTTCTCCTTCCTAGGACTCGTAAAACTTACTAGGATGGATTCATTCGAAGAATGAACTTATATGACAAGCATATGATATCCCCTTCAAGCTTGTGCTAAAAAATAATTGGGGTACTCACTAGAAATAATGGGGGAAAATGAAAGTGAAACATACTTTGTATAGGTATCATGTCGCTCTTGAACATGACAATCTTCTGCTTCTCATGTCATTTTTGGGATATCCTCACTCAGTCACTTGTCCTCTTAGGTATGGGTGATACATTTTGCCTCTCATATTCCTATTCCAGTTCATCATCGTGATCCTTGGTCTTATGTTGAGTCAAATGCTGCCACGCTACGAAGTCGTGTCGCCAATGTTCAAGAGAAGTCCTCTCTGCGGTCTATTTACATATACATTTTCTGACCCTTTGCTACAGTATTGGATCCTATTCATTTCATTCCACTTTATTCCTCGTTTCATGTCGATGATGTGGGACTCATCATGGCCCTCCTTCGATGGGTCACTTCCTATCGACTTCAACTCATTATCCAAGAATATGACTTAGAGACTCCCTTTCAGTACCTTAGAGCCTGTATGCCTTAATGGCAATTTATTTGCATCCGACGATAGGTTTTCATCATTGGGCTTTGATCAGAATATTCCATGAGTTTTCGACTTCAGCTTCATTTTCACATTCACGAATTGTACTGTCGTATCTCGAGAACCATTGTCATTACTGGTGGTTTCTCTCGTCCCTATTAATGGTCCACATCATTGGTCGGTAATCAGGTGGTTTTCTAGCATGTTCGACTTCAACACGTTTATTCTCATGTTAGAATTCATACTTTGATCAGGTTGGGATGGATTGCAAGACCCTGAGTTTTGTCTGATCTAACTCAAGCTGCATGGAGTTATGTATTGTTCATGATTGTATACATGTTTCTTCTATATGGATGGTTGTGACCATACCGTGGGACTTTACATTTATGTTGATCCTTCTATATCGTGTGGTTGCGTCCATACCTTGGATCTTAGATTTACAGATGATCCTTCTCATTCGGATGGTTGCGCCCATGCCATGGATCTTTTTCATAGTCCTTACTATCCGGATGGCTGCGTCCATACCGTGGATTCATGTTTTGATATCATATATGTATATGTACATGCATCCTTGATTTCTGGGTCTCTTGACAGTGTTTTTTCTCATCCTTGCAAAATGTCGTAAAGCATCTCAGCCATCACTCCCTGTTCCACCTTCATGATTTAGGGCGCATCTGTTACACAGTATTTTTCCACACCTCCCTCACTTCCCTGTGACATGCCCCTATTATCACTCAGAAGTTTTCCCTAGAAGTTATCAAAAGAAGGAATCATCCGAGGTAACCACAAACCAATCTTTTAGGCTTAGGTTATAGCCAACCTAAGTCCAGAGAGGGCTCTCTCTTTATAATTTAGCTTTGTTTTTATGGGATTTTAGGCTAGTTCTTAGTGTTCATGGGGTTTTGTTTTGAATTGAAGGTTGGGTGGTGGAATTCTTAGAGCAGATGGATAGAGCTAGGTCTTCAATCCATTGGGCTATGGAGTCAATAAATGGATAGCATAACTGGACCAGATCATTAAAGGGAATGTTCACAGGGCAGGCTAGCAAAGCAAAAGGAAAATCTTCAGGTCTGATGGATGAAATGATTCTAACCAGGGTGAAAGGGCACTTAAGAATCCTTGGACCGAGATCAGAATGAAGAACAGAGGATGATCATGAAAAAAGGGAAATTAAGAATCCTTTGCTATAGACCAGAGGAAAAACTACGGAAGCTAAGGAGCAGTTAAGAATTCCCTATCTAAGATAGTTTAGGAGAAAACATTCAGAATGTAAAACAGTCAAGACAGAGTGCATTTAAGCAATTTCTAAAATATCATTCCATTCTATACATTTAGATTTAAGAGAAACAAACAAGATTATGAAGAAACATAAGAGAAAACAACAATAAACATGAGAGAATATTTATTTGTATTTCGCTTTACACAAGAATCCTGTAAAATATCTTATCTTTATTCCCTGATCCAGCAAGCCAATCCAGTCATTGATACAATAGAATTTTGATTTGAGAGAAAAAGTCTATAGAAATGTCTTGGAATCTACCCTACATACTTCGAAACGTGAAGTATTTATACAAAAAATAATTACAAAATATCTCATAACAGTTTGAGATTTAATCTAAGGAATAAAATATCTTCATGCATGAAGATAGAGACAGATGTGAAACTGCTTCTTGTTGTCCCTTTTATTGTGGTGTTGTTGGTTGTTTCTGTTGAGTTTTGAGCCCTTTAAGTTGGTTGATATTTGTGGTATTTTCACGTTGGAATCTTCTTTACTTTGATCTTTCACTGACACTCTTTGACTCTGTTACTCTTTGACCCTGCTTATCTGTCTTTCACCTGTTTCACCTAGATGCCTTCAGATTTACTGTGGTAACTTTCTGATGTAAAACTTTTTCATAGTAAATCTGTCATTTTTTCCCACCATTCTGCCTCAGGCATCTCACCTTTAACATTCTTCTGTAAATTTCATATGCCTCTGTGTATTTTGCAAAATTGGGCTTGGTGAGAAATAAATGCTTCACCTCATGTTCTAGGAAAAACAGGTTCTCCAATGTATCATATAATACTTTGCCAATGGGCAAAGCTTTAATGCCTGAAGAGTTGGCTTGTTCCTTGGCTAACTTCCTGATTCTATCACTATAATCAAATTGGGTCATGAGTTTGTCATGGATAACCATAGGACTGGGAAGGCCTTTGACCCTCAAAATTTGAAATTTAGCCATGAATATGTCAATGGCTACCTGCATGTTATGGCATTTTTCTTCTAAGTTGAGCATGAGGTTTCTTTTGGAAAGAACCTTTTTAATCTCTAGGATGGCTTCAGTCCTATCCTCTACACCAAGCTCATGGAGCTCATATCTGTTCTTACTGTTCAGGAGGTGGATGAGTCGATTTGCATCCTCAGGTTGGTCTCCTAATTCCTCCCTTACTTTCTGGATAGCTTCAGTGGCTACCTTCACCAATTCAGTTTGCTCAAATATAACTTGAATTGATGGCCAAATATCATTGACAGAGTCAATGATATTGGCCTAAAGCATCTCTTTAGTCTATCCTAGTGGCTTCTATAGTGTCAAATCTTTCTCTACGACTTTGATCTTCTCACCCATCCTTAGGGCTTTTCGTGTTTCTTCTCTTTGTTGAATTTGGGCAAGTTTACAATCCGTTTGTAAACTTGCCACTTTCTCCTTCAATATTTTGAGCTCTGTAGCTTGGATGGACATCTCCTCCATAGCTTTTACCAGTTCTTTTGTTTTTTTAGTTGAAGTACCTGCTACTGTAGTGGACTCAGTTGTAATTAGCAGTGTTGTGGCAGGTGGAGCTGTAGGTGCCAATGTTGCTGCCATTTTGGAAGGAACTGTTGTTGTTACTGTGGGGATGGCAGTGGTGGAAGTTGTGGCCAAGTCACTTTGCTTGGACTGAATCAAAGTGTCCAACTCCTTCTCTGTTTCTTTAAGCTGATCATTTAGCTTTAGGACTAGGTCCATAAGCTCTTCATGTCCTTTTTGTGCTTCTAGGACTTCCATTGTTTGAGGGTGATGCAGCTGGGGAATTTTGAGCTACTTCTTTAGTGCAGCAATGTCATCATTCTTCTTTTTAATTAGCTGCTCTATTTCTTTCACATCCTTGGGATCATGTCCCAATCTTATCACTAAGTCCTCTAAGGACTTGATCCTTGTATCTTTGGCCTGTGAGGAGGCCTTCTCCAACTGAAACTGAGCTGACATATTGTTTAAAGAGTTCTGCAATTGGTGGGATGCTATGGCTTTCCCTGTCAATGTAGAATAAATCATTTCACCTGTTTGCTTATGCAGCTCAATCTGGTCAATGGGATGAATATCCCTTGCCAATACTTCAAAATCCACTCTTTTAAAGTCTGTTGCTGCCCTTGGCTGCTGAGTGGTTGGCTTGATGAAGGTCATTTGCATTTTCCCCTCTTTAACATCATATGCTGACATAAGCCTTGTCTGATTGGTAGGGGTCATCTTCAAATACTGTGCATAGGTTTGGGCTTTTAGCCTCTCATTCCTAGCCTTTATTTCTTTGTATCTCTCTTTGATGTCTTGGTCTTTATCTGCTGGCATTCTGAAAGAGGATACCTCAACACTTTGTTGTCTTTCCAACATCTGAGTGTGTGATGTGGAAGGTTCTAGGATGCCTCCAGATGGAGTGGCCTACCTGCTCCCATCTCTTTCTATGCTGGTAACCTCAGCTATCTCCTCTGTATATTCCTGTTCAGAGACAGGATTCACTCTTTGCCTCTTAGCCCGGCTTGTCTCTGCATAGGATTGTGATGTTGGTTTTTCTGAAGTAGTAGCCCCTTCCCTGTTTCTCTTGAGGCTTTTCTCCTTATTTAGAGGAGTCTGTAAGACTGGGGGGGTACTCATGGTGGCCTCTGGTCTGTCTATTTTCTCTGATTGCTCTAGTATATCTGATTTCTCTGGTACCTCTGATAGGTCTGGTGCTTCTGATTCTTCTTGTACCTGTGATTCTTCTTGTACCTGTGATTCTCCTGGCACCTGTAGGAAAGAACCCTCATCAAGTTGTTTTTCTAGATCAAGTAATGTGTTTTCCACAACAACTTCAGTACTATCCCTGTCCTTTAAAGTGTTTTCCACCCATTCCAATTGGTTGGCATACTTTTCTATTTCAAGGATTCGGTGATGAATATAAGGAGCCATCTTGTTTTTCTGTCTTTTGTTGCAGATGAAATCCAAGGGATCATATCTCCATATGAAGCTTTGTTTTAGATTTAATCTTTGAAGGATTTGGTCTGCCTCCTTTCCAACTTCTCGGCTATTACAAATAAAGGGACCTAAATGGTCTTTGATTCTAAGCTAGGCCTTCTTTTTGGCTTTGAAAAAATGTACCTCATCTGAATTGATTATCTGCTTGTAGTAATCCAGAGAAAATAACCTCATTGGGAGGTATTTGGGTAGTTTGTATGGGGCCAGCTCACAACCATAAATTCTAATCTCAGTGTGGTTTTGGTACAAGTACCAATCCCCCACTTTGGATTGTTTTGAGAGTTACAGGATCCTCCTTATATCTGAACTGATTCTTGGAGGAGGGCTGCGTATCAACATTATTACAATGGGATGTACAAATAGATCTATGAAGTCTGTATATAAATATGGGGGCCATATTTATGGATCAATGGAGTCCAGAAAATTACTGATCTAGGGTGACCTTTTGTGTCAAGCTTTTGGAGAGTAAATGGGAACTTATCATCTTGGTAGTATAGGAAAAGGTGATATAAAACAGAAGAATACTTGAAGACTCACTCATTACTCATCCTAAGGAACTGGTCATGCATCCTATCAGCTATAAGCTTGGCATAATCATAAATAACAGCAAGAGGCTGTCCTGGAGTGTATATGGACATGAAAGCCAAGATGATCTCATCTATATACTCACTGGTGGTATAACCTAGGACATTAGATATCATTTCTACAATGTCTTGGCCAAATTGGGAAAATATGGTATAAACATATGGAGGAGGTTATTTGGGGGTATACTTTTCTTCTAAAATGAAGGTTTGGATTATTTGGGCCAATCTTGTAGGGCTGAGCTTGGGAAATAAATCCAATAGGTCTCCAATGGAGAGAGGAGTCAAGTTTTTCCCTGGTTGAAGTTGCAACATCTCATTTATTGATTCAGCAGTGATGGTGAAAAGTATGGTTTGGTTAGGGGACATCACTGCTCTTTGACTGGGGATATAGTTTGCATGGCAGTAATGGACAATTTCTGGGGAAAATGTGAACTTCAAGGAATTGATACTTAGGCAAATTGGACTCCCAAAAACCAATTTTATCAGCATGGTTTAGGTATTGGTCTCTGTAACGGCAATAGAGTTTGAGAGGGGATTCATGGACAGAGGTGTCCTTTATTTGGAAATCCTTGTCTGCCAGGGGGAGATGGTCTAGGTCTAGATGAGGAGTGGAAATAGGTCTCACATCCATGGCAATTGGGGCAGCCATTCTCAGTTCTTGTGGATTTGAGAATGGGGAAGGTGATTTTCAGTTTTTAGGGCAATGGTGTTTCAGTACAGTGTAAGCTTAAGTTACTTGAGTTTCTTTAATTAATTTTTCACTTTAACTAATAAAACTCAGCAAGTGGTTTTGAAATTGAGAGGTTTTCCAGTGAATTATGGCTTAAATACCTAGAATTAAGTAAAACTAGCTCTGAACAGGTCGGCTTGCAACTTCGAACGGTTGAAAAGGCTCTGTGTAGACTAGAAGGTGAACTGGGTGCTATGTGGCATCTTTAGGGTGCAATTGGATGTAGGTTGGCAGCTTCGACGTTCGCAGGTGCATGCATGGAGGTTTACAGTTGAAAAAACGATAAAAACAAATGATTTGGGGCTTTTTGGCTTTATGCACGAAAGTCAATTTTAGCGGGTACGGGTGAACATTAGTCGTTTGTCGTGTAGCGGGGTGAACAATAGCTATTTTGGCATTTAGCGGGCGGGCGGTAAGTGGTTTCCATTGCACCGCTTTTGGGCGTTCGGTGGTATTGGGGGGAGGCCGCCCGATTCCATACATTGAGTGACACGTAGCCTCGAGGGCCCAGTAGAAAACAACTCTTTTCGGGCGCGTAATGTTCGGACGTCGGTGCCCACCCAAAATGGATGAGGGCCATCAGATGTGGAGGGGAGCGATCGTGTAGTGATCGGGCAGTGGAGTTGCATGGAGGGTAGTGGGGGGGCCCGACGGGTGATTAAATGCAGCAGTTTTCAGTTACTGAGGGATTAAGGCGAGGTTAAGGCGTCGGGATTATTAGCGGAGGGTTTAATTGGGTTTTTGACTAACTTAATTGCGGATCGATTATTTAGTGGGTTTGTCGAGGTTTTGGTAGAAAATCATAGTTTATATTTTAAACTAGGGTACAGGACTAGTTAATATTGCAGGAGTTAAATATATACGGGAAAAGGGTTTTTGTTTGGAATTGAATAAATAAATTAGTAATTAATAAAATGAGTGGAAAGGGGCACAATACCCTAAGTATATGATATTTCATGTTTTAATGCTTTTCCAATAATAACATAAAAACTTAGGATATAGTGCTTTCATGGGTTTTTAATATGAAAATGATTTATGTGGGGGAATAAATACTTTTCCTAGGTAAAAGTAATTTAACCTTAGGAAAAGAGTATTATTTAGGGAAAATGAATGAACTGAAGGGGGAGATGAATTTTTATAAGGGGGTTTTAGTACTTATTGCCTATAAGTCATTGAGCCGAGGGTCTGGTCCCTCCAAAAGTCAGAGAAATGCTCTGAGCCTCATTGACTTAGGGTTTTTAAGTACTTTGAACTTTATTGTGGGAAATTAGTTAAGTAAAAGGTGAAATGAATGAGGGAAGTTAATTAATTGACTTTGATATCCATCTGCATGCTTGAGTGCCCATTCATATTTGGAACTTTTATGATGAGAATAATAAATATGCTTTTGTCTTAATCAATCATCATACTTCTACAACCTTTCTTCTACTTACCCACCTACTCATCCTACCATTTTTACTTCTCTTTATTAGGGTGCATTTGAGCTAGAAAACCCTTATCAAACATTTTTCTTTCTCTTTACAATAGTAAACTAACTAAATCTAACCTTATTACATCCAAGGGCTTAGATTAAATAGTTGAGCTCCTTTTATTTACTCTACCTATCTAATGATCTGCCAAGATTAAACAGTTTGGTCAGATTTTATTCTCTAACTATCAACATGAAATTGAAACATGAAATAGCCAAGTTTAAACATTTTGACTATCATGGATTGTGGAAAAGATTACAAACTGCACACAATCACTTATTATGCACAAAAAGTAAATAGTAGTGGCATTTTGGCTTGCTCACTTTCATGGTCTTTTTTCTTTTCTTGGGGTTCATATTTTTCACTTTTTTGGACCTTTTCTTATTCTTTTTGTCCTTTGATTTTTCTTTTAGGACATACCCTCTTTACATTTTTTAATTTTTTGAATATGGAAAACATTTGCAGAAAGCAAAGGTATGTACATATTACAGGTTTAATCTCAGACATTCAAAAATTATGACTCCTATTGGTATAGGAACCTAACAACCCCGAAGTGCCCGAAACATGACCATCATGTAGTTTACTCATCTAGATATGCAGCTCAGATCCTCCCTAAAACACTGATGGAAAAATGCCTTGAGCTTCCCTTGAAGGAAAGGGCTCTAAAACCCTAATTTAAGGATCATTGCTCCCCTGACACTGAAAACCATGATGGTCGATAGTTGCACTATATTAGCCCTGTGACGTCAGCGTGATTTTGGCTTGGATACCAGTGATGATCCCTAAAAGGAAATTTTCCCAAAGAGGACAAGGATCTTGATGATCTAGAGGCTTCCAGAATGACGAGTTGGAGGTTGTTCGACGTGGATGAGGTCGAGTTCTCTCAACTTGGTCTTTTGGTATTATCCCTATGAGCTAGCTCCTTGAGATCAGGGCCTTCTCCTCTCTTTGGAGAGATCCTAACTCCCTTTCTATGCCTATATATTCATCCTCTCCCATTCCCAAATGGTTGGTCTTTGGCTATTTGCACCCTTATGCTGAGATTGTGCTTACATGCTACTCATTTGGCTTGGAGAAGGAGTGCTTGGAGAGCTTGAGCTTGGACTTGCACATTCACTCAAGGAGAGCTCATTGACATCAAGGCTTGGTTGTATGTTTCCTCCTTTATTCTATTAATATATACAACTGTTTGTTTATTTTCCATAAATGTGTATGTTAATCCATCATTTATATTAATTCTCCTTGATCTGTTAAGTAGGTTACTTTTGATTATGTTATTTGTACTTGTATGCTTTGTTGTGTCTTGATCTCTTGTGCATGCATTCAAATGCTATAAGCAGTAGGACCGAGCCCATGATGCAAGTGATTTGAGGTCTTCAACAAAGGAGGACGTTATAGCATCAGAATGAGGTAGGTCATCTTCCTCTTCTCCTATTTCGATTGTAACTTAGGAAAGTGTCTAGTAGATTGTCACGTAGGTTGCTAGTCCCACTCATTGGCCTAGAGGGATCATCTTTGTCCGTAGAGAGGATTTCCTAGACAACAAACAACTGAGAAAAGGTAAGGAACTAGCGAAAGACTGGAAGTTGTGGAAGGGTGGTGGGAAGAAGCAGATACAACTGAGCGGAAAAAGAGGAAGAGCAACCAAGGAATGAACGTAGTCGAGCAGGGGAGAAGAAGCTAGTAGTTTAGGTTGGCATGCAGGGAAAAGGGAAGAAGAATATAAAAGGCAGAAAGGAGAAGGATGAGGAGATTGTTGTTACCATTGGGTTATGTCGTGGTTTTTCTTAGAGATATTATCCTTCTTGTGTTGTGGAGCTATGAGAACAACTATGTGACTGTCTTTATATAAGTTTGTATTCCGTCTATTAGAGTTCTGATGTTGAGGAACAGGTTGCGAGCCTGGTGTAATGTACTTACCTTTATGCTAATGAAGAAGATTGTTATGGGATCATAGCTTATTCACTGTGTGTTATTCTGGTTATTCAATTTTTTCATGTATGCACATGTTTAGGTAGTCTTTCTACTACATGTTTAGATGGTTGCAATATGATTGCTTTGAAGAATAAGTTAATGTTTCTTGCTCTTTATCCTTTGATATGGGTTTCCATGATACTGGATTCCAACCCTCATCTAACTAAGGTTTCATCACACCTCGGGTGAGACTCCTTACCCTTCCCAGGCAAGGTGAAAATGTCAGCGTTGTGTTAGACTATAGCGGAGCCTTGTTGGCCCCTACGCCCGAACCCGAGGTATTAGCCCTGTTGTTATTTCTGCATCGACAAATGGTTCTATTGTCAAGACTTGAAATTCAAAAATAGGGTTTGGAATATGGTAGCAAGTATCTTTAAGAAGGAACTGCAAAACTGGTGGGATGAGCAAGTGGAACCGTTTGTTTCTCAGTAAGCTCAACTCCGCCGATGAACTGTTGCAAAATTGAAGGACAAAATCTTGTATTTGGGAATGGCGAGTGATCAATATGAGATCTTCTGGTGCAAATTTCCAGAATAAATTTACAACTGGTTGCGAAGATTGCAGATGAAATGGCAGTCAAGTGGACAAAACCCATCTCATCACAACTAGACTCAAGCATATCTCACTGCACTATATCGTCTCGACACGGATCTGACAAGAGTAGTATATTTCTAGGTACAGACCATGCTGGAAGGGTATATTGTTGAATTTACAGCAGAAAGCCATCAGTCCTTTTCAAAGGCTAGAGCTATGTTCCGATCAATATTGAAAGGGAAGCTACTAAAAGGTGTTTCCCTTTGGATCAAGGTTCTAATGGTGGAAGAAGGCTTACAAAGCCTGAGCATGGTAGTGTAAACACCCAGTACTGGGGGAAGGACCTAAAGGGAGGGATTCTACCGAGCGCGGTACTATGAGACTGTCAAAAGGATGGACGCAGATGACTCCCAGATGACTAGGGATTTAAGAGCACAAACGAGAGTATGGATAGCATAGAAATGGTAGGAGAGGGCCATACAGATGATTAAAAGACAATAGAAGGGATTGCACCAAGAAAGAGTGGCGTTGAGAGATTCGAAAGGAAGATAAAGGATGGAAGGAAGCTTAGTGGGAGGGGTGGAGACATTTGCAGCCATCGTGGGTCAAGAAGGTGATAGGGATCCACCCTCACTAGTAGAGATGGAGATGTTGGATGGAAAGGGCCACATAAGCTTGGAGGAAATCCTAGAAGATGACATGCATTTTTTTATACGGATATTGTTTGCTGAAGATGATGCGTCCAAAGGAATCAAAAATTTTCCTCCCCAAAACTCAGGTAGTGTCTCCCCAAACCTTCCCCTGGTACTCTATAACAATCCTGAAAAATTCATTTCTAAGTTGATCAAAACTATAAGAGTTCATAGTGTGCCTGTTAATTACAAATCTAGTATTAGTAGTTGTGGAAATAGTAGCAGTAGCATGAGTTTGCAAGGATCTCTGCAACTGGTATCACAAGGATTTATGCTTTTAGCACAAACTCAATAAAAAATGGTGGGATCATTCACAAGGTATCTTGAGTTCCCTGGCAGGGGGAATGAAGACGTAGAACAACACTAGTACCTACGTGAGGCCATATGGAGAGCCCATAAGATGCTGGATAATGTGAACCTAATCAAATTTCAAACCAGTCTCAGGGAAAGGGCCTTGAGATGGTTCATAAAATGGTCATAGTTACACCAGAACCCAATTGTGGACAATGTTAAAAGAGAATTTGTACAAGAATTCAAACTTCCCCAAACTGATCATCAAGGGTTGTTAGAGTTGTGGGAGATAAAGCAGCGGGAGGGAGAGACTGCATGGGAGTTGATGCAAAGATTTAAGGATGCAATCAGTAAAATCGGTTACCCAATAGATTTGAATCACCAAAGGGATTGGTTTATCAAAGAATTTTTACCTATTACCCATACACCCTTGACGCAACAGAATATTGATACAATACAAAGTGCTCTCGAGCTAGCAACTCAGATAGAATCTATGGCAGGATACCCACACGAATACCGAGGGGGAGTGACATCGCATGATCCATCTATCTTGGGTCTCCAACATCAAATTGCAAGTCTAACAGAGAAATTGAAGGACCTGCAACCATCCCACCTAGCATGGCCGAATGTGTGGTGTACAAATTTCTTAGTGGAAGGCCATGTTTCTACATAATGTTTGAGGTTGCGGGACACAAGTACTACATCTACACCAGTAGGACCACCTGGGCCTTCACCGACAGCAGGAGTCATGCAAGTAGGATTGCAAGGTTTATATCCTAGGAACAACCAACCAGAGTATTGTGAAGTGTGCAGGGGGTATGGACACCCCCCTCATCTGTGCCCAATACTACAAAAATACTCCAATGTTCCAAATAAAAATTATTGTGATTTTTTCACCTCCAAAACTCACCACACCGACCAATGTATAGTACTGGATGCTCTAGCGGATAGGTTAGATGTTAATTTTAGGTATGTTCTATGCTTAGAGCAATTTATTTAAATTTTCACAATTAGCAATCATATCAGCATTAAAGTAAACTGTAGATAGAACATAAATATAAATCATAGAAGACAAGCCAAGACAAGAGGACACAAGATGTGGCATGAGCCAAGGACAAACCCCACAATGTGTGGAGAAACCCTTTGATCAAATCTTCTTTTATCTTCAAAGTTAAACAGAGAAAGAGAGAGAGAGATAGTACATTTACAACAGAAGTCAACACTTTGACTTGTCTAGATCTGAGAATAGATCATCTCCTATAACGATGAGATCAGTTGAAGACATTATGCTTCAACTGATACCTATCATCGTGATGCATCTGGTCCTCTAGCTGCACCACTGCATACTGCACCATGCTACACTAATCATGATTATCATCATGCTGCCCATGTCCATGATCTTATCCATCATAATGCTGCTCAAACTAATGTGCATCATCATCATGTTGTTGCCCCTGCTAATGTATCATTGTACTGCCCATGCGCATAATCTCATAGTGCTGCCCACCATGCTTGTTAGGCCCCTATACTACTAGGGTAACCCCTTATTGTTATTAGTACAACCCCCTTATTATATTGATGTACCCATGTAGCGCCCATATTGTTACTATTGTGCCCCATAGAAGCCCACTATTGTTATTATTGTGCCCTTACATTATTATTGTTATGTCGGCTCTGATTATATTATGACCCCTTAGACTCCTATATATAGAAACGAGGTATTTTCATTTGTATCATCCAAGAATTGTTCATTTGTGTAATGTAAAAGAGGTTTCCCCTCGAAGAGGCTGAATTCTAAGGTGTTGATCTATCTTTTCTATCTTTTTGTGAGCTGGTTTCATAACATTTGGTATCAGAGCTTTGGATTCTAGGGTTTTGCTGCTCCAAATAGGTCATCGTGGAATTTTTGCTATAACTTTTTTTCTGCGATGTTTCAGAAGCTAAAAAAAAAACCCATTTGAGACGAACTCGCACTGAACCTTCGGTCTGAATGTTAGAGCTTTTAGTGCTATATTTGCAAAGATATGATCTGAGGAAGTTGGTCTTTTTGCAGACTCCTGAATTACATTCCAAACAGGTGACCTAGGGAAAATCATCATAACTTTCTCTCTGAGCATCGGATTGAAATTTCGTAAGAAGGTATAGAAAGAGGACGGACTTTAGTTTCTTTTATATATTTTTCAAAACCAAAGGTCGAAATAGGGACACGTGGCACGTCATACAAGTTCGCTCTACTGAACTAGTCTATAATCAGGTCACTGTGGGAGATTTAACACAACTCTTCCTTGGAGAATCTAATTTGGATCAGACTGGTGGCATTGGAAAGAGGAAATAGAGGGCTACTATAGGTTACAATTTCAAAACTTAAATATCTGAAAGTACAGAGTTACAATCGTTTCAATATCAAGCTCCTAAAATAAAGAAAAAGCAAGATGAGGAAGTTTGATGGCAAGGATCCGATAAATTGGATACTTCAAATGGAGCAATATTTTGATCTACATGGTGTACCACTGTTACAAAAGGTATGTATTGCATCTTCATATTTATAACCGGATCAATTTTTATGGTATGAAGGCTTTGTTCTCATAAACAACTTGTTACGTTGTCAATTTTCACGGAGGAAATGATAGCACATTATGAGGATACAAAGAGCAACACCTTCTTTAGAGCAACACCAAAACAATTGGAAAGAGTAAAAGAGCTCTGTTACATAGTGGAAAGTAAAATTATGGCAACAAGGAAGTCTACCCTCCACAACTATAATAATGGAAGTGTTGTTTCTCCTAGCCTTCCACAACCTACAAGGGTTACACCACAACAATTGGAAGAGAAAAGAGAAAAAGGGCTTTGTTACAATTGTGATAGAAAATGCACTAAAGGTCATAAGTGTGCTGAGAAGAAATTATTTTACATAGATTATGAAGAGGAGGAAGAAAAGTATCAAGAAACATCAAAAGAAGAGTATATACACCAAGAGCCAACCCCAGAGAAAGAAGAAATGAATCCAACCATATCTTGTAAAGCATTGGCAAGAATTACCACTCCTCAAACTCTCAAGATAGAAGGACATATCAAGAAGAAAAAGGTTCAAGAAGTGAAAGATCACATCGAGAAAGAAGAAATGAATCCAACCATATCTTGTAATGCATTGGCTGGAATTACCACTCCTCAAATTATCAAGATAGAAGGACATATCAAGAAGAAAAATGTTCAAGAAGTGAAAGATCACATCAAGCATCAAGAAATGAATCCGACCATATCTTGTAAAGCATTGGAAGAAATTACCACTCCTCAAACTCTCAAGATAGAAGGACATATCAAGAAGAAAAAGGTTCAAGCAATGAAAGATCACATCGAGCATCAACAACAAGTTCTCCAACTTTTAAAGGATAACGCCACTTTGGTGCAAAATCGAATGAAACAACAGGTAGATCAACATTGTAGTGAAAAATGTTTTGATGTAGGTGATTGGGTATTTTTACTGCTACATCTCAAGAAAGCTATTTATGAGAAGGAAATGTTGGAAATACTACATGCACTTAAGAAATGGCGACCTTACCAAATGGGAAGACACTTCAAGGTAAAATTGGATCATGATAGTCTTAAATTATTTTAGAACAAATATTATCTATAGAAGAACAGAAAAAATGGGTCACAAATATATTGGGTTATGAGTTTGACATTATCTATAGAAAAGGGAAGAAAAATTTTGTTGCAGATGCACTCTCAAGAAAGGATGAGGATGTGGAAGCATTGTTTTGTGCTATTTCTATTATCCAACCAGATTGGATAAACGAAGCAAGGGATGAATGGAAGAAGGATGAAGAAGTATGGCCACTTATTCAAAAGTTGCAAAAGATCCCAATTCAAACAATATTGCCAGAAATTGAAGAGGAAGGAAAAATCATATTGGAACCTGGAGCAGTCACAGAAACAAGAACCCGACAGCTACGAAATCGATCAATTTCAGAATATGTCATCAAGTGGAAGAACTTACCCACTGAAGATTCCACATGGGAGGACAAGAATTTTATACAAAAGCATCAAGAACTACTCAAGCGTTGAGGACAACACTTTTTGAAGGAGAGGGGCATGTTAGGCCCCTATACTACTAGGGTAACCCCTTATTGTTATTAGTACAACCCCCTTATTATATTGATGTACCCATATAGCGCCCATATTGTTACTATTGTGCCCCATAGAAGCCCACTATTGTTATTATTGTGCCCTTACATTATGATTGTTATGTCGGCTCTGATTATATTATGACCCCTTAGACTCCTATATATAGAAAGGAGGTATTTTTATTTGTATCATCCAAGAATTGTTCATTTGTGTAATGTAAAGGAGGTTGCCCCCTTGAAGAGGCTTAATTCTAAGGCGTTGATCTATCTTTTATATCTTTTTGTGAGCTAGTTTCATAACAATGTTGTTGCCTCTGCCTATGTATCATTGTACTGCCCATGCACATGATCTCATAGTGTTGCTCATCATGCTGATGCCATTGCTTTCTCGTTTCTTCATCATGATGCAACAAATTGCTTCTGTTGATATCAGACCTAGTTGCTTGCTATGGCTTGCAGCCTAGCAAATCAGCTACGCTATAGATTCTATTCGGCAGACTTCTTAACCTATCCTTCTTTCTGTGTTAACAGGTCTCCATGTGTTAACAGTTTTCCATTATAGCATTGGCAGGTCTCTATTACAGCGTATAGGGTTTCTCCATGAACCAGTGTATCATGTTGTTACCATGATGGCGTGTATGATTCTTCAAGGTGCGTATAGACCCTTTATGTGATTCCATGGACTGTGCAGTGTCCCTCATACCAACATATCAGAGTTTCTATGACTGTGTTAACCTCTGAGAATAGCGTGTATCATCCAGCGTATTTGTACAGCAGATTAAGGCATTCACTTCACATACCTGCGGTTACCCTTCATATTATCTATGCTGCCAGATCCACATATATCAAGAGGGCAACGATTGTTGCGTGCCATGACTGCGTTCCATATAGCTGCGGGTTGCTATGTGCCATGTTGCATGCCATTGACTGTGTTCCATATAGCTGTGGGCTGCTATGCGTCATGTTGCGTGCTATTGACTGCGTTCCATATAGTTGCGGGTTGCTATGTGTCATGCTGCGTGCTATTGACTGTGTTCCATATAGCTACAGGTTGCTATGTGTCATGCTGCGTGCTATTGACTACGTTCCATATAGCTGTGGGTTGTTATGTGTCATGTTGTGTGCTATTGACTGTGTTCCATATAGTTGTGGGTTCTATATTGCTACATGCCATTGACTGCGTTCCATTGACCGTGAATATATATACCTTTATGTATTGTGTTTAAGGTCTTCTCATGAACAACATTATGTGCGGCTCTTCAGGAGCAGATTCTCACGTTGACTGTGACTTAGGGCAACGTATCACTGTTTCCATGAAAACTAGTGTCTTTTTGATCTGCTAGTCCCACTAAGATGGGTAGCTATCTTAGAAACAAACAATCAAAGCAATTTGTGATTTCCTTTATGTATGATAGATAAGAGAGAATCAAAGGGGACCAACCTAGATCTTCCGCTTGGCTCCTTGCTTGATTTCTCTCTCCCTTGATAGAGTTTGCAACTACTCTCCTACTTGTCCTACTTTAGAGAATACCTGTAGAGTCAAAGTAACAAAACACCATCAAAGCATCTCAATCTATAATATCATAAACAATGCAGAATCAGAAATACATTGACCATACAATTGCATTCACAAATAACAAGATTCACAAATACACGATTATATGGAGGAAAACTCAAAGAACTTTATTAATAGTAGAAGAGAGGATTACAACCCAGCTATCTGATCCAGCATCATCCTCCCAGCATCAAAGCCCTCTTCACCTCATGAAAAGCAAGATCACCCAACAATACAATGTCTCTTCTCAAAGATAAACCAACAGCACTTCCTTACAAATTACAAAATTCCAGCCCCTAGATCTCTTAGATGAGGGATCCATTTATAGATGTCTTGCAAGGGTGTGAGTCAGCTCTGGGTTTTTTATTAGTGTCATTCCACTAATAGTTCTTGGTTCCACTTGGAGATTTCATTGATCTCTTACTCATCCCTGGGCAAATTCAGAGAGGCAAGTGTCATGGGAGAAGTTTCTAGAAGATTCCATGAGCTTCCACTTAGCAAACTGTCTCTACCATTTGTCCATTCTCGCTCATCGCACCCTACAGAAGGCCTCTTCAGTATGCATCACACCTGGCTAGTGTAGTAGCCAGTATGCATCGCACCTTGACCATGGAGCAGTCAGTATGGTCCAATTTTGGCCAGTTTTGAGTGGTTTTTCAGGTGGAACTTCTAGGAAATGATGTAATCAGTTGACCATGATCCTTTAGGGTATGAAACAACACTTTTAGGGGTTAAAGATCCCTTGGTTTATTGACATATGTGACTGGGGTTGAAGTGCCCAAATATGTCTATAACAGTTGCCCCCTAAAGCATGAGGTTGTAAATCTTTTGATGTCGGGTGAAATGCTTTATCATGAGGATCCGAGGTATTCGAACTGGAAGGTGACCTGTATAAGATACAATACAATACATCATCATCATATTATTTTCATGATCTGGCTGAGGCAGGCATTCCCATGCTCAAATTTATAAATTCATTTTCATGTACATAGGACAGATAATTGTCTGTTGTTGCAAACTGGTGATTCTTTATATGTAGAGTCATCATCCCTTAGCTTGGATGATCATCTGTGCAGCTTTTGTGTACAATTGATGTCTTTATTTCCTGAATATATCGCAGCCTAGATGGATGAAACTAGATCCGGGGTCTTCAAATGCGTTCAATCTTCACCCAATGTACAAGTCGATCCATGTGAAAAGATGTTTTGGAGTCGAACATGGAAAGAAATTGCCTGATTACCAGCCAATAATGTAAGCTGTTAACATGCGCGAGAGGAATCACCGATAATGATAATGACCCTCAAGGTACTACAGTACAATTCACATGATGTGAATATATGATCTGATGTCGAACACCATGCAAAATCTTTCGATTGAAGGCCATTGATGTAAACCTATCGCTGGAAGTGAGAAACTTGTCGTTGAGGCATGCAAGCTTCAAAGTACTGAAAGGGTTGTTTCTAAGTCAACTTCTTGGATAATGAGCTGATGTCGACAAGAAGTGACCCGTCGTAGGAGGGCCTTAATGTATCCCACATCTACGACACGAAATGGAGCAAATGATTTTTCTGGAGGTGAAAACGATCTAATGATACAAGGTTCAGGAATGGTGGTCATGAAAAATGAAGGGTGAAGGTATTGCAGTGGATGAGGCGTTAGCTGGATGGTGAATTCTCTGAATGAC
Organism: Pinus tabuliformis; assembly: GCA_031772625.1. NCBI lineage: Eukaryota > Viridiplantae > Streptophyta > Pinopsida > Pinales > Pinaceae > Pinus > Pinus tabuliformis. The sequence continues at coordinate 991,819,592 of CM062820.1, forward strand.
TTCTCTTGAACATGTCGGCGACACTGAGATGGATTGGTAGCGTTAACCCCAAAAGATGGATGGTACGGAGGACCAATGGTGATATGACCGGTGAACGGAATAACCCAACCTGACTCAATCATGGTGATGGAGCAAAAGTGTCATGTTCAAGAGCGACCTGCTACCAATAAAATTCTTCAAGTTTTCTTCCCTTTTTCCCTAATCATTGCTAACCAGTACCTCTTTATTTTTTTCAAGCTTGAGGAGGATAACATATGCTTGTTCTATAATTTTCCCTTCGGGCAAACCTGTCGCTATGTTTTAGCAAGCTTAGCGACAGTGAAACTCGTTCTTGTCTGGATGGACAAGTTTGTCCCTATTATCTAAATGAGTTTAACGACCAAGATAACTTGGTCCTTTTCATGTTTAGAGAGTTTGAAAAGGGATGAAAAGGAAACTCCAACAGTCCTTTTTCATAGCATAATCCCTTAAGTCTGAAAAAGTATAAAATAATACAAAAGGGATGACTTTTCGATCGCTTTAGCGAGCCGAAAAAGACAAGCGCTCGATCTTTTTGTTTGATAATCCCTCAAGTCCAAAAAGATTAAAATGTATAGGAGGGATGGCGCTTCCCTTTATTTTAACGAGCTGGAAAGGCCAATAGCTCGACAATATTTTTATATTTAACGAGTCTAAAAAGAGTTTAAAAGAGACTTGTTTTTTAGGAACGAGTGGTGTTTTGGGGTAGCAACTGGTTCTGGGTAAGCTTGGAACTTCTCAAAACATGGTGATGTGAAGAGGGTGGCTAACAGGACCACTCATCGCAGTTGTTCCTCAAAAGGGTAAACAATCAAGTGGAAGCGTATGATCGGCCAAAAGAATGGAGGTGATGGTAGGAACACAACCAAGGTTCAAAAGGCTGATAGCAGGGCAATCACAAAGGTTATTTACTGAGGGTGGATTCATTTTTTAATGAGCTTGAACCGGGAGAAACTATGCTCATAGGCGGGTTTATTTTTTAACGAGCTTGAACCTTGCGGAAACATTGCTCATAGGCGGGTTTATTTTTTAACGAGCTTGAACCTTGCGGAAACATTGCTCATACCAGTTATTTAAAGATGTCTCTCATTAGTAGGTTTATTCTTTAGTGAGCTTGAACTCTACGATAACATATGCTCATTTCCTTTTTATGTAATCTAGAAATGACCAAACTACAAAGCTAACTACACTAAAGCTAAGGAACTACTGAGGTTAGGTAGGATAGTTCTATCTTTCGTCTAGACAAAACACTTCCTTTGCTTCGTCCGCGCGATGCAAACAAAGGTGAATGGTGGATCAGACCAATCACCTAACCTAAGAAGTTGAACTAAAAAGCTAAAAAGCTATAAACGCTAAAAAGCTAAAAAATGAAATTGGTCATTTTTTGCTCATATAAAAAGGTTTGCATGCCCCCAGGTATCGAGAAAAGGAGAGTCTCCAGGTAACCATATGGAAGTCACTGCGGTTAGGCAGGATTGTTTCTGTCAGTGGTTAGACAAAAAAAACATCCTTGGCTTTGTCCATTGAAATAGACGAAGATGAATGGTGTGAGCTTCCAATCACATAACTTGTCAGGAAACCTATCTTTTCAGCTAGGTTTTCCTGCCGAATCAGACCAGGGTGCATGCCCCCTAAGCTTTGTTACATTCACCAGACTACTCGTGGTAATTAGGTGGATGGAATGAAGGTTGATTTAGAGACTAGACTTGGAACTTGTTTCATTTTTTAACGAGGTTGACACAAGAGTACGAACTGTCCTCCGGCGACCTTTGATCACAACTCATAAGGGGTCATGAAGGAAAGATCTAGTTCCAATGCCCCTAGTACATAATGTACAACATCACTGAATTGATCGTCAGTTGATGTAGGTATGGAAGAGGTTGCCACATAATTAACCCATGGTGGGGATGATGCCATTGGTATAAATGGACCATTTAAGAACGATGGTTGACTAGGAGTTATATTTGGACTGGGAAATGAAAGCTGGTCAACGGTGACAATTCTTCCTTCATGCGGGAAACAAATCACTCAAAAGAGTGTTGAAACAATAGCTCCCATGTGATAAACATAGTCACGCCCAAGAAGTAAATTGTAATCTAAAGGTCCTGGGACTACCATTATGTTCAAATAAACCATTTTTCCTCCTAAAGTGATAGGCAATTGAGGAAGGAACCCTAACAGTCGACTGGTTCCTTTGTTAAAGCCCAACATATTCTGTGTAACAGGCGCAAGCGGTGGTGAACCGAGCGCTTGCCAAGAAGTTGAGGAAAGGATACTCACTGATGCACCTTCATCTATAATAGTGCCAGATACAATCATATTACACATTTGTACTATGATCTAGAAAGGCACATAAGAAGGAAGGTGGGCTCCTGCCAGTTGATTCCAATCGAAGGAAGTAACTAGACTACTTGGAGGGGGCATCGTAGAAACGGGAGAATTAACCCCTTGAGTTACGAGAACTGGAGAATTTTCCTCCTATCTTGCTGGAACAGGTGGATTTCCCTCAAGCTCATTTGAATCTGACGTAACAAAAAGAACTTCAGTGGTATCATTTTCACTCTCTTTAGGAAAGGTCTGATCAGCTGAAGGTGAAATGGGGTCAATTGTTACCTCGACCTGTTGATTTTGGTCGGGTATAGACTCATAGAAATCACTTTCAAAGAGATTGGTATCAACCGACGGTTGATTTTGGTCAGTCAGCTCATCAACTAGTGAAGGATTTAGAGATAGTTTAGATGGAAGTCGCTGTGGTGAAGCAGGATGGTTATCCAACACTCTTTTGGATTCATCCAAATAAGGACAAAGGTGAAAGGGGTGTATACCTTCACATAACTTACATGGAACTTTGACCTTTCTTTTTTGTCCATGAACTTCACTATTATTAGTTGATGAAGTGTTACCAACATGATCACCAGAGGTTGATGACACCGGACGGTGCGAACAGGAAGACCATTCTTTCAAGATCCAAGGAAAATAAGGACAATTTCGATGAAAATGGTCTTCTGTATAGATTATGCAAGGATATTTGACTTTGTGTGGCTTAACGGATGGATTTTCATTAGATGTTGCATTCGAAGCAATGGTTGTTTGGTTGCCCCCTTGCTGAATTGGCTTCTTCTTCTTCTTCCTCCCTTTCTTCTTTTTCTTAGCCACCTGGTTACTAGTACCAATACTTTCACCAAGCGAAGAGGAAGAGGGGGAGGGAGAAACAAACGAGGAAGAAGGAAAAGGGTCAACTTTAGGATCAACTGGAGGTTGATTTGATTGTGGAGGAATCATGATATTTTGAACGATAGAGGTTGAGAATAGCCATACTGGCAGGCCAATTGTAATTCCCGGAAGGGACAATGTAGCCATATGAGGAGCACCAATATTTTTGAAAGAAGGAAAAGGACCAAGATTCCCATTAAGAGGGATTCCTTGATTGGTGGATCTCGGATTTGTCTCCATATATCTCAACCTAAGATCAATGAAGGAACAAGGATGTTATTCCGAATTAAATAAATTTTAATGACACTTTGACACAACTTTGTTTTTTCAATTTTTAGGAGTCGAGAAAAAGCTAAAGATGACTCTAGTCCCCTTCGATTTTTAATGAGCCTGAAGTGACAAGTGCTCAGATGGACCTTTTCTTTTAAGGAGTCGAAAAGGAATGAAAGTGACTACTCTGGAAATCTAGACAGAGGGATTACCAAACCAATCACAAAACTACAAAATACACCTTGGTGATAAATTAAAGAGAAATTACCAAGGACTTATGTATGGTAGTCAATCTTCCCGAATGTTGTGTTCAGTGCATTGCGATCGATAGGGCGACAAACACGGCTTCCTATGGATAAAGGATATAAGCCTATTGTGGTCTCCCAATATATACTTGACGGTACGGGGAGCACAAGTCCGTGCTAGCACTTGTCGTATCAAAGAGGAGGAATCACCCAACCTTCGATGAAAATGATAGTTACTAGATTTTACGACGCCGGAACACGTCTCTAGCCTAGACCTCTAGATGTGTTGCGTTAGGTTCCAAAGCATTGTTAAGTTCATTGAAATTTATTTTAGAGTTGATCTTGCTTAGAAGTTTGCCTTTCAAGGTTCACCACATGATGTATATGTAAAATTCCTAAATATGCAATCTAAAATGATAAACAATCGTTGTTTATTTTTTAGCAATGAAAATCCTAGCTACTAAGGAAAGAAGATTACGATTCTTTCAAATAGAGAGCAAACAGCACACACTAAATGCACTTTTCCTAAATCATTTTTCGCACACAGTCTAAATGAAAATGCAAATGCATGTATTTGTTTTTCGTTCCCTTAATGTGAGAAATGCCAAAAAGGAAAACTGAGTATAGATCTGAAATATTTTCTTCAAAGTGACATTTCGACAATTTCTTTTTCAAAATGAAAGGAAGACTTAAACGACACTTTTCAATTTCGAATAGAAGATGCTTTCGACACTTCAAGATATCAATAAATCAAATCAAATACATGACAAAAATTTCAATTGACTATCCAAGGAAGGAAGACTCAATGACACTTCACTTTTTGATACAAAACGATAGTTACGACACTTTTTTGCACCAAAACGACAGTTTGATTTAAGCAACTTTTCAACAATGGATTGCAAATGATGGACAAAGACATAAAAACATTTACTAATCCTAATCAATGGAGGCTAAACTATGTAAAGCAAGGAGGCTTCAGCAATGAGATACTGTTCATAAGCAGCAAAACAACTAAAGAGAGCTGAAAACAAGGACAAAATCCCAAATTTCAAGGAAAGAAATAGGATTACTCAATCATCGCACCTGTGCTTCACAGAAACAGGTATGCATCTCACCTACTACACTCGAGAAGTGCGATGCATACTAGTTTCCAGTGGTATACAATGCGATGGGCCAGGGAGCGCAACTGAGATGGGTTTTGGCTCAAATTTGCAGCTAATTTCAGTGAGTTAAGCTGAGCTACTATGGACAGTAAAAAATAAAGTAAAGGGGTATGATCTTGGGAGGTTATTGAGCTACCAACAGGGCATATAGGATGTTTGTAAGTCAGATGTTCAGATCATAAACCAAACCGGAGATTGACTGAAGCAGCATTCATCTACTTTGCAATTGCAGAGTAAGAGCAGTTCGAAGGCTATCTGGCTAACTTCAGTCTCCGTCTATAGTTTATAAAACAAACAATCAACAGCAAACAAACAAACTATTCTATCCCCAGTGGAGTCGCCATTTTGTTTCCGGGAAAACTAGTGTCTTTTCGATCTGCTAGTCCCACTAAGATGGGTAGCTATCTTAGAAACAAACAATCAAAGCAATTTGTGATTTCCTTTATGTATGATAGATAAGAGAGAAGCAAAGGGGACCAACCTGGATCTTCCGCTTGGCTCCTTGCTTGATTTCTCTCTCCCTTGATAGAGTTTGCAACTCCTCTCCTACTTGTCCTGCTTTAGAGAATACCTATAGAGTCAAAGTAACAAAACACCATCAAAGCATCTTGATCTATAATATCATAAACAATGCAGAATCAGAAATACATTGACCATACAATTGCATTCACAAATAACAAGATTCAAAAATACACGATTATATGGAGGAAAACTCAAAGAACTTTATTAATAGTAGAAGAGAGGATTACAACCAGCTGTCTGATCCAGCATCATCCTCCTAGCATCAAAGCCCTCTTCACCTCATGAAAAGCAATATCACCCAACAATACAATGTCTCTTCTCAAAGATAAACCAACAGCACTTCCTTACAAATTACAAAATTCTAGCCCCAAGATCTCACAGATGAGGGATCCATTTATAGATGTATTGCAAGGGTGTGAGTCAGCTCTAGGTTTTTGAATAGTGTCATTCCACTGATTGTTCTTGGTTCCACTTGGAGATTTCATTGATCTCTTACTCATTCTTGGGTGAATTCAGAGAGGCAAGTGTCATGGGAGAAGTTTCTAGAAGATTCCATGAGCTTCCACTTAGCAAATTGTCTCTGCCATTTGTCCATTCTCGCTCATCGCACCCTACAGAAGGCCTATTCAGTATGCATCGCACCTGGATAGTGTAGCAGCCAGTATGCATCGCACCTTGACCATGGAGCGGTCAGTATGGTCCATTTTTGGCCAGTTCTGAGTGGTTTTTTAGGTGGAACTTCTGGGAAATGATGTAATCAGTTGTCCATGATCCTTTAGGGTATGAAACAACACTTTTAGGGGTTAAAGAGCCCTTGGTTTATCGACATATGTGACTGGGGTTGATGTGCCCAAATATGTCTATAACAATCATTGCGGCTTCCATCTATCGTGGCTCCCTTCTACTGTGTCTTCCATCTACCGTGGCTGTGTATATGGCATCATGTTTTACTGTGTATTGTTGTGTGTTAGAACTAGGGCATCATAGACCAGCGTACATTCTCATGGTGTCTCTCTCCTACTCCAAAAACCCAAGACATGGAGAGGAGGAGATCACCTCAATAATGTATCTTTCAAATGACATCAAATCCTCTTCTATTTATACTAAAAACGTAGATGATGAATAGACACTTCTATAGGGCTTTTTAGCCTACGTAAGATGCTGGCCGACTTAACAATTTGACCATAACATAAATAAATTCATAATTTCATAGATACTTATCGGAATCGGATGATCTTTAGATCAATCCTACACCTCTCAGTGAGAGGGATCCAATAAAAATATCAGTTGCCATAAATAAGCTGACCCACATGGAGTTTTGCCCTAGTTGCCAATTTAACATTAGACCACTTAACCTTCCGAGTTAATGACATTGCTCGAGGAGGGCAAGGAGGAGGAGTATTTAGGGGTGTAAGGGCGGGAGGTAGAGGCCTAGTTCACTTTTACAACTGTAACCAAGAAGGGCATGTTGCACAGAATTTCCCGCTACCAAGAAGACCATAGTTCTCTTAGTGTAGGGTCAATGCAAATGCAATGGACTGCCCGAAACTAATTGAAAAATGGGAGGAGCAGAACTGGAAGAAGGGTGTGAACTTAATTAATGCAAATCCTAGGGTATCATAGGCACCTCCCCTCCTGAATATTAATATAGTCACACAGGGAGGAAAAAAATATTGGGACTGAGTGAGCAGCCACGAAGTAGTGCATGATTATTAGACTGGCCTCCCCAAAGCATTCATATGACCCCGAGCAATAGAAGAAGTATTACAAGGAGGAAACAAAATTTTTTGACAATCTAACTAGAGGTACAGGATCACACAAGGGACAACCATAATCTCATAAAGCTAAGAGCCTGGACCTATCCTAGTCCTCAGTAGTCTAACCCATCAAGGAATGGTTTAGATTATTTCTACATATCGTGAATGATGACCAGATGCTGGGCCAGTTGAGGAAGAGTTTAAAAGTGGCCATCCCAGAAGAGGAGGTTAAGGGAGGAGTTATTTCCGCTAACTTACCTGAAATACACACTAGGAGAGTATGGAGGAACAAGAAGAGAACAAGTAGAGATTTTAGAATTGATGCTCAGATTGCAAGATTCCAGATCAAGGACACTATGTTGGATCTAGGCTTTGATGTCAACATTCTACCAAGGAAAACGTGGGAATCACTGGGGAAGCCTCATTGACATTTTCACCAATCCAGTTGCAGATGGTGAACCAATATTGTATCCATCCAATTGGGATACTAGAGGATGTAGAAGTGGATGTAGCTGGGGTGAAGACCCATGCAAATTTCAAAGTAATAAACATCATGGGAGACAAGGATCCCTACCCAGCACTACTCGGGATAGACTAGGCATTTGAAAACTATGCTATAATCGACTTGAAAAAGGAACTAATGACTTTTGAGGTGGAAGGGGTTAGGGTGATTCAATCTCTAGACCTATATCAGGGACTGAGATTCATAGAACCAACAGATGACAGAGAGGAGTCAGGGATGTTAGATCAACTCTACAAACTAACATCGGGAAAAATGGAGGACTACATTAACCCAACAGTTGAAGGTTTGATTAGCTGGGGGAGAATTCAGAGTTTAGAGGTTGGCTCAGAAGTTGCTTGGGACGATTGGCAGCAAACTGGATATGAGATCAACACTAGACGTTGCGCTACAATCTGTCGGGTCAACTGGATTGGCACTAAGGTAAGGGACTTCCCTATATTTAATGGTATAGGCTTAGTAAATTAATTTCTAAATAGGATTGATGCAACTGTTATTGAAGAACATAAAATATCGTTACTAAATGTCGCATTACAAGCAACACTGACAAGAGAGTGTGGATTTCAACACAACTAGCTTTTGGATTGGGAGAATATCAAAATAACCATGGAAGTAAGATTTAGACAAGCAGGGGAGTACCCTCAATATTTTTCTAAGTACAGGGTGGACTCAGACCCTCAACAACATTTGGAAAATTGTAAGAACAGATGGAATTGGGAAGGAGTCCCAAAGGAGTTGTGAGTGCATGGGTTTGTACACACCTTGGGAACCTTTCCAAAAGCCTGGTATGTACAAGAGGAAATAAGGAGGCAAATGGGGAACATGGATATCTTGGTTGATCAGTTTGTCAACAACTTTTCTTTCTCAAACAACAACAGGAGGCTAACTGAGGCATTGCAGGATGTCAAGAGGATTCTGCTCACATCGGGTCAGCTAATGGACAGGTGCATAGTCTAGAGGACCTTACAACATCTCTATGAGTGAGGGTATCCTAAAGCAATGTCCTATGGAAAGGTGGACAAAGAGCTAGATGAGGATTATCTAGAGGAGTTACAACATTTTTCATTCCATAAAATTGAAGGGGAACAAGACATCAAGGATGGACCTATAACCGATGCACCACACTTACTCCCATTGAAGTTGCAGAAGCATAACATCGGGATGGGTGACAAACTGAAGCTAACTTCAATTGGAAATTATTGGGATGAACAAACTAAAAAATATATTTTTGACCTCCTAAGAGAATATGAAGACTTGTTTCCTTCATCAGTCACGAAACTAAAAGGGATCAAAGGAGACCTAGGAGAGATGAAAATCATATTAAAACTAGATACAAAGCCAGTAAAGTACCACCCTTATAGACTGAACCTGAGAGTCAAGGAGAAAGTGAAGAAAGAGATAAATAAGATGCTAGAAGCAGGGCTTATATTTTCGATGGATGAGGCAGAATGGGTGAGTCTGATTGTAATACAAAACAAGAAGGATGCTACAAAAATAAGGGCCTATGTGGACTACCATAGCTTGAAAAATTCTTGTGTGCATGACTTGTTTCCTACACCATTCAGTGATGAGGTTCTAGATAATGTAGTGGGGAATGAAGCCTACTCCTCTATAGATGGATTTTTGGGCTATCACCAAGTTAGAATTGCCAAGGAGGATAAGAAGAAAACTACCTTCACTACAGAATGGGGATCCTACACCTATCATGTTATGCCATTCGATCTCAAGAATGAACCTACAATGTTCTTGAGAATTGTAATTGCAATCTTTAGAGATTATATCCACGTGTTCTTAGAGGTCTACATGGATGACTAGACAATCTATAGTCTGTTGAGGAAACATTCTAGCTTGCTCAGGATAATGTTCGATCGATGTATACAACTACATATATCGTTGAACTTGAAGAAATGCATATTTACAATCTCGTTTGGCACGCTTTTGGGCCACATAGTGTGTAAAGAAGGGGTATGCATAGATCCTACGAAGGTTGTGGCGATAGTGAATATGGACCCACCCGCAAATGTCAAACAAATCAGATCCACTTGGGACATATTGGATACTACATAAGATTTATCCGCAACTACGCTTCGATTACTGCACTGATGGAGAAATTGTTGAGGAAGGGGAAACGATTTATGTGTTTAGAGGAGTGTCAAGCTGCACTCATCATACTGAAAGAAAAGTTGGTAAGTGCACCAATTCTAGTCTACCCCGACTAGAAGAAGTTGTTCCATTTCGACATCGATGCATCAAGCATTGCTTTGGGGGTTGTTCTGGCTCAACCGAGGGAAAGGGGCCTCGACCATCCAATTTACTCTTCCAACAGAAAGTTATCCATGAAAGAAAAGAATTATACCACGATAGAGCGAGAGGCACTAACGATTGTATATTCACTCCAAAAATTCAGACACTATTTTCTAGGGGGGCATTTAAGTTTTCTACTTACCATTCCGCTTTGAAATACTTTGTGAACAAGCCTGTGCTTGAAGGAATAATTTACAGGTGGCTACTGTTATTCCACTAATTTACTTTTGAAGTAATCTTTAAGCTCGACTAATTGAATGTGGGACCTGATCACCTCTCATGGCTGGAATCGGGAGAAAGTGGAGGATCCTTGGATGATCATCTACGAGACATAGATTTGTTCTGGATTGAAGCACTACTAGATTACCTAGAAGATATTGCATTCTTCTTAGCTACAGGAAAATTTCCAAACAAATACATAGCTACACAAAGAAGAAATATGGTCGTCTGAGAATTCGATTATCAATTAACCATGGGGAAACTGTATAAATTGGGCCTTGATCATGTGTTGCACATATGTTTCCTTCACCGTGAGAGACATGATGTGCTATCGGAATGTCATTCAAGAGTCATGGGTGGCCAAGTTGGTGGAAAATCTACAGCAAGGAAAGTGTTGTAGGAAGGACTATGGTGTTTGACGATTTTCAAAGACGCGAAAGAATATGCCAAAGGATGCGATGTTTTCCAAAGGGTTGGAAGGTCGTCACATCGAGATGAACTGCCATTGAAATAGGTACATGCACTGCAGATATTTGAGAAATGGGTGGTCGATTTCATAGGGCCTATCAATCCGTCGGCACATCATTCTCATGCCAGATATATAGTCACCACAATAGATTACCTCACCAGATGGGTCGAGGCAACACCTATAAAGGAATGTACTATAGATATTGCCACCAATTTCATATTTGAGAATATCATATCTAGATTTGAGTGCCCCAGGGGTCTCATCAGTGATCAAGGAACCCACTTCATAAATGAGACAGTTTCTTACTTACTTCAAAATTTCATGATACAATACCACAAAAGTAGCCCGTACCACCCCCAGGCCAATGGTACCATAGAGGCCTTCAACAAGATATTTGATAAGGGTTTGACCAAGATATGCACAACTAACCAGGATGATTAGGATGAGAGGGTGCCAGAGATCCTATGGGCATACTACACAATTGTTAAGTGACTACACAAGCATAACCCTTTCCAACTTGCGTATGGACAAGAACTTGTGGTGCCAGTTGAATTCGTTATCCCAAGTCTTTTCATTGCCCAAGCCACTCATATGACAGAGGAGGAATCAATTCAGAAGTGGCTAGAGGAACTCTCGGAGCTCGATGAGGCAAGATTTATGGCAAATTTCCACCAAATGGTTGAGAAGCAAAGGCAGAAGGCATGGCATGACTGACATATTAAGATAAAATCATTCACAGTCATCGGGCACATTTTGTTATATGACAAAAAGCTCTTGAAGTTTCCTAGAAAGCTACAAATGCATTGGTTAGGACCGTTTATTGTTGCGTAGATAACAGAGTCTGGATCAGTCAAGCTTGTGCAACTAGATGGGGTATTGCTACCAGGTTGGGTGAATGGTGCACGCTTGAAACCCTTCCACAAATCAAACAATGGTACTCATAATTGATGGGATATTTGAAAGGAGACCATAGGTAGGAGTAGGTGAGAGTTAGTAGGAGTCATTTAAATTGTGTCGTCACTAGTTGCGTCAATCATTTTTCTTTTCTTTTCTGATCAATCAAACCCTTACGCTTCCATATAAATCGTCTGCCAAGTCAGTCCCAGTTTCAGATGTTCTTTCACCACACTGCAACTATTTGTGGTTAGGAGGAGTCACACGTGTTAAGCGTCCTTTTTGTAATAATTAGACAATAATTATGGTGTCAGCCTGGATTCCCGTAAAATATTTCCCATTATAGCAATAATTAATTCCTAAACTTCTTCCATTACGATAACATAATTACCCATCAACTCCACCTTTCCTTTTTCAGAATTGTGTCATCCAAGTAAGGTCCAACTCATCTAACGACAGGATTAACATGATTGAGTATGCATAGGGAAAGTTGTCGTAGTAATTAGTTAGGAGGTCTCATCAAAAACATCGTGTTGAGCTGGTCTACCTAATTTTCATGGAAATGTTGATTTCCTTAGAGTCTGAATCCAAGGTGGTAGAGTTGCTCCATTTGCAGTCTGGTTCTAAGTTTTATCATTCTAGGATTAGCTACCATCCCCCTATGATTTTAGTTTATCAACACCGCTCCAATATGATGAAGACAATTATATTTGTTCTAGATTTCGGGTTGGATGAAAGAATTGGAGTAAGAGAGACGATCTATGGCAAGTATGGCAAGGCAACACTAGTTGATAATGATCTTTTGGACTCCTTCCAATTTTTGTCTATGAAGCGTGAGGGCTATACAGAGCCAGTCACAAAATAAGATGGCACTACAACAATCAAATTCAAGGATAACTTCAGAGGAATCCAGTGGTCCACCCTATTGAATTTGAGGATTTTTCCTATGTTTGGCACAACTCTAGTAGTAATGCAATGCACAAAATTACTGGGCAGCAGAATGCACGTCGGATCACTTTGGCTCGACAAATAATACCCACTTCATGTGGTTGACATTAAAAGGCTTATGGGTCTATCAGCGACAAGAGATGCAGTCTCAACCACATTCCATATGAATTCCAAGAGAGCGAAGAAGTCAGGGGATGAAGACTATTGCACCAATTATGAGACCAAGAGAGGAGGAAAGGGAGCGTGAATAGATTTGATCAATTCCCCAAAAATTAAGTTCATCTGCCACATTATTGTAGGGAATTTGATGCATCACTTTTCCAAGAACGAGTGCACGTTGGATACAATTTTAGTCATGGAGCATTGTGTAGAAAGCACCCAGCTGAACTGGTGTGCTTTCCTCCTCCGAGAATTGTTCGAAGCATGTGAAGATATCTACAAGTGGTCCACCAATTTTATTTATGGTTATATTGTAGTTGCCATGGAAATGTGGAAGTGGTCCACCCTTTGGGACACCGTTGGGCACAGAGACATAAATGGAGGTTGATTCAATTATCCAATCTATCATGACAATCTCCAATAGAGGAGTTGTCACCACTTCCGTGATGTCTTTATTGCTAGAGTCAGGTCCACTACTGAACACGGGGCCCATCATTACACAGTCACTCACCACCACTGTCAACTCCATCCCACTACCACATCATATATTTCCTCCCATTACATCACTCCCCATTTCCATCCAAACCACTCCTCCATTTGTTGAACCGTCACATCAAGCCACCTCGCCTCATGGACACACAGACAAGTACGTTGCTAGTGGTCAACCCCTACAGAGTCGGTTCCTAGATCCATAAACTATGCAACATAATGATCTTCAATGTTGTTCCTCAGCCCAGTTGTTTAATTTTATTCAATAAGACACACAGAGGTCTGCAACACTGCACAATGATCTAACTGCCGACCATGAGCAATAGCAGCAACAAATTGCTGCACTCACAACTAAACGTGATCAACTCCACCAAGATAAGAAATAAATCGAGGAACAATTAGAATAGATCACCACATGATTCTAGGTACTGTGGCCGTCCATTTATGATGTTGTAACCAACGCTCCAAAATATTTCTCAGCTTACACATTGGTTGAATGATGTGACCATATCCAGACCGCGTGCAATGATTTAATATCTATCAATCGAGAGCTAGGAAAACCCTCACGGCCACAAGGAGTGCATTTCCGGACCTTGCCATGGCATATGCTAAAGAAATTGAACAAAAGATAAATGTTACAGTTGATCTCAAGGACTCCATTGTCAATGCCATGAATGCTACCTACACCCTCCTACAGTGAGTTCACGACTGGTTAGGAAGCCTTGAAAAGAAGAATCAGCCAAAATACCCACTCTGAGACCAAATCAATCATCTCCTCACTGATATCAAGAACACAAAGGACAAAGGGCAAAGGAAGAAGTTTCGGGAAGAGATCGACACTCTAGAGGTAAACATCCAACATATCGAGGATGAGTCGACCAAGACGAAACAGATACTCCGAGATCTAAAGCCCCCGGTTCAAATTCACCTCGAGACACTACAGGAGCTAAGTGAGGACATGGAAATGAAATGGACTTCCTTGTTGATGGCATAGCCATCCTAACCAACATACAACACAACAACTGAATTCCTCACACAAGAAACCACGATCATAGAGACCTAGAAAGCAACACTCAATAACTATAGTCAATTATGCCAAGCGACCATTGCAGTTGTCCCTAAATTGGGGACTTCGTTTAAAGAGACTGGCCAAGAGGAAGCATCAGTGGAAGCACCAACAGAAGCATCAACAACATCAATGATGCCAAATAAAGGTTGAATCGAGGACGAGTCAATGAATTGTGGTTGGGGCCTATTGGGGCCTTCATTTTTAAGAAATTAGGATGTTTTGCGAAAGAAGTTGGCGATAGGTGGCAGAGATGGTCATTGGGAAGCTGCAGAACTAATAGCTAAGAAAATTTAAGAAACTAGCAGAATACTGGCAGTTGTGGAAGGGTGGCGAGAATAATCAGATACAATTGAGTGGGGAAAGAGTAAGAGCAGTTGAGGAATGAAGGCAGCCGAGCAGGGGAGAAGGAACTAGCATTTCAAGTTAGCGTGTAGTAAAAGGGAAGAAGAAGATAAAAGGAAGAAATGATCTAAAATTAAACAGGAACGCAAAAAATTACAGATATAACCATAAATACAGAAATGCAGTAGAAATAACACTTCATTTCATTAATATTAGAATATTGAAATATGCTCACAAACAGAATGGAAATAAACTAGCTCGGGCAATGGTAGTTTATCTCTAAGAAGAGATGTGGTGGCTACATGCCTCTGAATTGTGTTACAATGAGGCTCAAGGGCCTATTTATTATTGAACAATAAGGGAAATCCCTAAACAACCAAAACCCTAATCCAGGAAATGTAACACCAAGAATTTGTGGGCCCCGTTGGTGTTCGTTGGGCAGCCAACTTCTGGGGGTTGTAACTTAGTCATATTATCTATGTTTGCTGCATACGATACCTTGTTGGAAATTTCTCTCCGAGTACTATAATATTTTCCATAGGCCCCTAACTATGGCTATGGGTCTGCTACGAACCTCAAAAAAAGGTTGTTTACGGGGTCAAAACTGCTCCGAAAATTCAAGACTTGAAAAACTACTAAAAATAGTAAATGCTAAAACAAACAAGGAAACAGATGAAATTGACTGGAGGTCTATGTGGAATAGGTGGCTAGCCACCAATATCCACTTGGATCATTCCTCTCTCCTTAGGAAGTAATGGTTTCCATTATGTGCAGTGCCTCCATGAGGTGAGGAAATTTCTATTAAACCTGGTCCCTGATGAACCACTTGCCCTGGTGAAGGAGTTGGCCTGATTTGACAACTCGATATAGTTGGATCCTCTATTGGCAAGTCTTATTGATCTATGTATCCATGATATGATGAGTTGTGGCCTGTTTCATGTAGTTCCGGTTCAGCTCTGTTGGTGTGAGTTGTTCTACAATGTAGGATGTGTCCAACAATGGTGGGAAGTATGGCCGAAGGCGGTCTACATTGAACACTAGGTGTAGACCAAGGAATGGTGGAATGTTGAGCTCGAAGGAATTGTCCCCCACAACCTTGGTGATGGTGTATGGCCCATATTAGAGCGGGTGAAACTTGTGATGGGGTCCAGCAAGGCACTCATTCTACAAATGTAGCTAAACTTTGTCACCTACTTGGAACTTGTGTGGAACCTGATGTTGATCATGGTGTTGCTTGTAATTAGCATTGGCTTTGTCCAATATATCATGGACCTACTAGTGGATGTTTTGAATTCACTCAATGAAGTTTTTAGCCCTTTCGGCTTCGGACTAGACATGAGATGAATCTGCCTATGTAGCTGCAAATGGTATGGCCACATCAATGGGACATAATGGTTGAAATCCCAACCCTACCTGAAACTGGTTGTGGCATGTTGAGTTATGGAGAGCTTTGTTGTAGTTGTGCAGGACATAGGGGAGGCTTTCATCCCATGTGTGTGGATGCTTTGAGTTGTACATGTGCAAAATGTGCACGATCGACCTGTTGACAACCTTTGTTTGGCCATCAATTTGGGGATGGAAAGCCATGGAATTAGTAAGTTTGGTATCCAGCATCTACCAAAGACTTGTCCAAAATTCACTCAGGAATCTGTTGTCCCGATCTGAGACAATGGATTGTGGGATCCCAAAGTGTACCCACACTCACTCAAAGAAGAGTTTAGTAGTGTCCGTTGTTGTGATACTCTTCTTGCAAGGTGCCATAATGGCCATCTTAGAGAATCTGTCGACGACCACGTCGAACATAGTCGTTTCCATGCTTAGAAGAAGGAAGGCTCAACATGTAATCCATGGAGATGGATTCCTAAGGTCGACTAGGAGTAGGAAGAGGAGTATATAGGCCTTGCTTCTTGATGATTGGTTTGGCAATGGCACAAGAATTGCAAGATTTAATGTACCTCCCAACATCCTTACAATGGTTCAGCCAATAAAAATACTTCTGCAATACTGTCATTGTTTTCTCTACCCTGAAATCTCCAGCAACCCGATTGTAGTGCACCTCCCAAATCATCATGGCACGCTCGCTTGAAGGAACACAGATGTGTCCCAGGTGGCATAAAAGTGCATCCTGGAGGTGAAAATTTGGAACATGCTTACCTTCCATGAGTATCTAGTATGTGCTACTGAATTTTGGATCGCTCTTATAAATATGTGGCCACCCCGAAGTCTCATTCCCATAGGAGTCAAGCACAGTGATTAGCACCATGACTGGTGGCCGGCTGAGGCAATCTGCAACATTATTGGTGATGCCCTTCTTATACTTAATCTTTAAATGGAATTGTTTCAGGTATGTGGACAATTTCTGATGGTGATCGTTCTGCAACTTCCCTTGTGTTTGTATCAATTGCATGGGATGGTGGTCTGTGTGGATGACCATTCCCTTCCCCATAATGTAATGCTTCCATTGATGACAAGCCTGTATAATGGAATACATTTTGTTGTCATAAGTGGGATACTTTTGGACTGTGTCTGAAAGTGTCTCACTATGGTAAGCCACTGGATGCCCCTGCTGAGTAAGAACTGCACGAATAACATAGTCGAAGGCGGTTGTCTCAATCTCAAAAGGTTGTTGCAAGTCTAGTAATGTGAGCACTGGTGTAGAGTAGAGGCAATGCTTCAACTTAGCAAATGCCTTCTATTGGGTTTCGGACCAAAAAAAAATTCTTTCGCTCCGCCCTTGGTCACTTGACTTAACAGCCAAGTGATATTAGAGAACCCCAACATGAACCTAGGGTAGAAATTGGCAAGACCTAGAAAGTTACGGAGCTCTGTTAGAGTGGTTGGGGCTGGCCAATCCTGAATGACTTGTATCTTGGCTGGGTCTACAAGCACACCTTTCTCATCAATGATGTTTCCCAGATATTGAACCTGGGTCATGCCAAAAGTGCATTTTTCCAAATTGGCACATAGTTTGTGTTGTCACAGGGTTTGATGGACCCGTCGAATATGGTGGAGGTTCTCTTCCCAACTCTTGCTGAAGATCAAGATGTCATCTAAATACACCACCATGAATGCATTGGTGAAGGGTCCCAATATGTCTTCCATCAATCTCTTGAAGGTTTCGGGGCCATTCGTCAACCCAAAAGGCATGACCAACCATTCAAAAGGCCCTCCTTGGATTTGAAGGAAATCTTCCACACATCAAAGGGTCTGATAGGCACCTAGTGATAACCGGACTTTAAGTCAATCTTGCTAAAATATTTGGCCTCCATGAGCTGGTCCGGAAGGTCGTCAATCCGTGGGATTGGGTACCTATTCCGGAAAGTGATCTTCTTCAGTGCCCAATAGTCAATATAGAGTCTCCAGGTCCCATGCTTCTTTTGTACTAATACAATCAGGCTCCCACGGGATGATCATCTTGGTCTGATGTGCCCTTTCTGAAATGGCTCTTGAATGTTCCTCTTGATATCATCGTTCTCCATAACAGAGCGTCGATAGATAGGTCCATTGGCTAGCGGCGTGCCCAGGGTCAGTTTGATGGAGTGCTTGACCTGACAATGCAAAGGTACCCATGTAGGTGAGGCGAAAATGTCCCTGTACTCCTCCACGATCTTATCTATCTGCTATTGCTTTGCGAAGGAGCCCTATCTGGAAGTTGTGGCCACAATATTTTTCTTTCCCTGAGGGTGAATCATAGGGAAAAAAATTTCTTGGTATGGGAAATGATCTTACTGCATTGTTTTACAATGATCAAAGAGATGGCAGTAGGTGGGGCTACCTCCGGTATCTTGTACAACTTATTTCCCAAACTAATAATCACAGAGCAAGGTCTATACTCATATACAACATGTTGCTTCCACAAGTATGGTTGTCCTAATAATATATCACAAACTTCAAGAGGAGCAACAACACACAGTACCCCATCCGTGAAGGGCTTGATATTATAGGGAAGGCGACACTACTGGCTAACACGAAGATCTCACCCTTGATGAAGCCACCCGATGGTGTACGGTTGTAGATGTGTTGTCATCGGTAGGCCTAGCTGCTTCACGACCTCTTCTGAAATGAGGTTCTTTTGGCTCCTATTTTCGACAATGAACTGCAACAGAGAACCCTTCACCACATCTGTGAGTGGAAGAGGTGTTCCCCCTCCTTTGGATCTTCAGGCTCATTCTTCTAGATCTTGTTAGTGGAGACAATGGCATTATGCTCCACATCAATGATCTTCTTCCCTTTTTCATTCCCCTTGTCGAGTTCTGACTTAGAGTCGGAACATGCATCTGATTTAGAATCCTTCAGCTCGGCCACTAGTGACTGCTTGGCCTGGCACTCACTTGTGTTCTAAGTGGAGCTCTTATGGAACTCACACCATTTTCCCGTTTCCTTCTTTGTCTTCGGGGTGTTTTTCTTTGTTTTTGGCTTCGGTGGGTTGTCTTGGGTCACCCTGCTTTGGCTTTGGCCCTTACTCTCTGGTTTGAGGGTGCCTTTTCCTTGTTTTGGATTCACAGATCCAAAGTCTCGCTTCTTCTGTTTAAACTTCTGCTTAATCTTGGCAGTGTCTCTGTATATCATGTTGAGTGAGAAGATGTCCTGGAACTCCATATCATCTTGGATGCACTTGTGCAGGAAATCATGGTACTTGAGTACAAAATTCTGCTTAGAATCCTTGATACTCGATTTTTTGCGGAGGGTATGGAAAATATTTGTGAACTTTGGTACATCTTGGTCCCTTCCTTGTCGTATCATGGTCCACTTTATGTATTTACCTTCATAGCTCCCAACAGGGTAATATTGTTCCTTGATGGCATCTCAGAAAGAATCCCAAGTGGGTGTGGCTGAAAACAGTGAAGATTCCCTTTCATCCTTTTGTTCACAGTAAGTTTCCCACTAGTCCTTGACGTGTGGGGCGACTATGAGAAATGAAAAAGTAATCTTTTCCTTATTAGAAAAGTCATGAACTAGAAAATATCCTTCTAATAGATTCAACCATTTATCTACGGTGTATGCATATATTTGGCCCTCAAATATGGGAATGTCAAAATCAACTTGTACCTTAAAAGGAGTGTTGCCTCCAGAGTGGCTGTTGGATGAAGATGTGTCACCTGTGGGTAGTCATCAAAGGATTTGGGCAAAGTTATCCATCATTGCGTTCCTCTATCACTCTAGGTCTTCCTCGAGAAATATTTTGATAGGATCTCTTACCCCTCATCTTTCTTTTCTTCTGCCATAGGAGGTTGTTAGGGCTTATGAGGATGGTCTTGCAAAGGTTCAACCAGATCAAGCCCTAACTCATTATACCCTGACCTCATTGGGGACATGCAAAGAAAAACAAAGAAAGAGTAAATATCTCTGATACCACTGATATGAACTTAAATAGAAATGCAACAAATTATAGGATATAACCATAAATACAGATAGGCATCATAAATAACACTCCATTTCATTAATATCATAATACTACAATATGCTTACAAACAGAATGGAAATAAACTAGCTCTGGACATGGTAGATTATCTCTAAGAAGAGATGTGGTGGCTACATGCCTCTGAACTATGTTACAATGAGGCTCAAGGGCCTATTTATTATTGAACAACAATGGAAAACCATAAACAACCAAATCCCTCACCCCAGGAGATGTAACGCCAAGAGTTTGTGGGCCTTGTTGGGGTCAGTTAGGTGGGAAACTTCCTGGGGTTGTAACTTGGTCATATTATCTCTGTTTGGAACGTACGATAATTTATTGGAAAGGTCTCTCCGAGTACTACAAGATTTGTCATATGCCCCTTCCTATGGCTATGGAATTGCTATGGACCTCAAAGAAACGTCGTTTAGGGGGTAAAAAATGCTCCAAAAGTTCAGGACCCTAAAAACTGCTAAAAATAGTAAATGCTTAAATAAACACGGAAACAAATGAAACTGACTGGAGGTCTAGGTGGAATAGGTGAGTGGCCACCAATATCCACCTGGATCAAGAAAGGAGAATGAGGAGGAGGTTGTTGTTACCATTGGATTGTGTCACGGTTGTTCTTAGAGATACTATCCTTCTTGTGTTGCGGAGCTATGAGAACATCTTGGTGACTGTCTTTATATAAGTTTGTATTCTGTCTGTTAGAGTTCTGATGTCGAGGAACAGGCCACGAGCCTAGTGTAATGTACTTACCTCTATGCTAATGAAGAATATTTTTATAGGATCATAGCATATTCACTGTGTTTTATTATGGTTATTCTAAATTTTTATGTATGCACATGTTTAGGTAGTCTTTCTATTACAACATTTTTAGGTGGTTGTGATCTGATTGCTTTGAATAATAAGTTAATGTTCCTTGCTCTTTATCCTTTGATATGGGTTTCCCTGATATTGGATTCCGCCCCTCATCTAACTAAGGTTGCGACACGCCTCAGGTGAGATTCCTTACCCTTCCCAGGCAAGGTGAAAATGTCGACATTGTGCTAGACTACACCGGAGCCTTGTTGGACCTTGCACCCGAACCTGAGGTCTTAACCCTGTTGCTATTTCTGCGCCAACATTAACACATATGAATGAAAATGAACTATTTCATTGGCTTTGGTATGCATCTCATTGAATGTGTGTTGTTACTGCTTTAATCATCGATGTTATCTTGTGAACTAATTTGTAGGTTAATCAATGATTCTTTCATGCTCTTATGTGTCTCTTTTAGGACAATACTATTATTTTTCTTCTGAAGGCTCACTCTCTCTTTTCCCTTCTGTGAAAGTGCCATATATGCATTAGTGTTATCATACTTTCTTGTTTCAAATATCATTTTTATAATCTCTTATGTTGATAATTGCAGCTAAGGAAAATTACTAAGGATAATGCCAACCAGTCGTATTTTTTGTTGGGGCTCCTACTCCAAATGGTGTGAGGTTTAATTAGGACTTCATAGCGGGGTGGCCCCCTTGGTTGATGGATTTCCAACACCATCAACGGAGTCTGAGCTTGAAAATGGATCTGCAAGGTTTTGCAAGTTTGTGCCTGCACATCAAGGAGTTGGTTCTTCCTTCAGATGGGTGCCTAAAATAACTTGGGGGTCTTTGCCTCCTACAAGTTGGTTCTTACAAATCAGGGAGTTGGTGCTTCTTTTTGGTGGGTTCCAGCAAATATAATGTAGTAGCATGTTGTAGCTTGCATTTTGATAAAGAACATAGAGAATATTGGTGGTTTTCTCCATTTACGAGTTTCCATGTAAAAATCAATGTCTCATAATTATATGATGTTTAAGATGTTTTTATGTGATTTCTAAGTTGCTTACATGGTTGAATTCTAAATGAATTGGAATATTTTATCTTGGTAATAATTGTTTAAATTGGTCATAATACTGATTGACCCCCCCAGTATTATCCTAGTTTCCAAAAATTGGTATTAGATAAGGTCACTTCATATCTACACACGTTTTCACTCTCCACACTCTTTATAATCTTTAGTTATGCTTTCTATATTTATAAATAGTCTCTTCTCCATGTTGTAACTTCATATCTACTTCCTGTCTAAACACACCCTTCGTTTTATCATTCAGATTGAAGTTGCATGTCTTTCTCTCTATCAAAAACAACTCTCCTTCTTAGTTTTATATGAGATTGCACATCTCTTCCTCTTCCAAATCGAATTGGTTGTTCAATTCATGCATGGAAATTTATTCACTCTTCCTTTACCTGCAAATTACACCCTCTTTAGATTCACATCATTTGAGCTACGATGATCTCTTTTTTCTCCAACCAGATTATCCTATATTAAGTTTGAATGAAATACAGAATGTGAAATGTGAAATATACTAAACCACAAAATTTAGAACTCAGAATGTCAAAATGATAATTTTTTATTAAACTTCACAACCCCTCTTTCATTGGCTCTTGTTCCCATATACCTGCAAACTAGAGCATTAACCCCTCTAGTGCTTAACCTTTTTTAATGGATAATATGGTATCCAAATCTTTCAAAACTTTTTCCTGAGTGCTTGATGCACCACACCCCTTGATTATCTATGAAACACTTGGCTACCTATGAATGGTGCCACGTATCACCCAAATTTGGCCCACTTGGCCACCCAAAAGGGGTAAAAACACCTGCCACATGTCACGTGTACATAATGTGCCACATCATTTCCACCATAATCTACCTTGTCAAATTGCATTCACCCATGTGTCACTATTGCCGCCTGTATGCCACTTCATCATATGCCACATCATTCATCTATACAAATGGGGGGGATCTGGTATCCAGATGTTGAAATTAGGTTTTTCCTTTGTAAAATTATTTTAATTCTATATGCCAAAATTGTTGATTTTTCCATGGCACTCCAGCTACAAGTATATGTCTAAAATCATGATCATAAACACACTAAAATATCTCAATACTACTACTTTTGTAGAGCATAAAATACACGGTAGTGAATCAACTAGTACAGAAGTCAAGTTTTAACCAAACATTTGTTATATTACAAATATTTAATACAACAATCTTAGGGATCTTGTACCAGGGATCATGGCCCTTACAATCATCCCTGATACAAGACAACAACTAGGACTTGATATCAACCACTATGATGAACAATCTACCTTGAATAGATTCCAACTGACCTACTTGCTAATGTAGTGATTCCACATCCCTTTCAGTCCATGTATCTTGAACACATTTGAATGTCCTCTGCCTCCTAATCTGTTGATCACTCCAGCTACCATTATCAATGATCGCAACTCCTTTTGTGTCACTAAACTTGACCCAACACAAGTTTGTCCACTAGCTGCTCCTTTGGCCCTTCGAGGACTCCAGCACATAGGGTCTTCACCATTGGCCACTTGTTGCCTCTTTACTTCTCCAATGATGACAGACTTAGGGCTTGGAGGATACCCTCTTATCTTTGATTCCTTCTATCAATCACAGAACTACGACTCAATGACTAACCCTCTTGACTATTCTTAGTCACCTCCAAAATCAAATCCTTAGGGCACCACAGTTCTGCCCACACATAGTGATAAATTTGCCTTGTTTCCACTATACTAGGGCTCTACAAGAAACTATCTAAAAACCCTCAAAACACTACACACACGCTTCTATACTATTATCCAAACTACACCATACATCACCTAGCAAAACATCAACATGGAAAGACCAACATACGTCTTCTTAGGACACCAACTTATGCCCTATACTTCATGAACTATGCACTAAAATTTTGAGGTCCTTACCCTATGATTAGGTCTTCTTGTAACAGCTATAGGACTATTTCAAGTGCAGTCAAACAACCCTCCAAGAACTGCATTGAATCTCCACTACAAGACCCTTCCTCCTGCCCTATCCTTCAAGCAATGCGACCACTCTTTTACTACCATAATGTTTGTTACAGGAGCTTCATCCAACATCCTAAAAAGGGCTTGTCCCTTCCTCAACGCATAGGGATTTCCTTGGCCTGTTCACAGGAGAATCAACCCCATAAATCATGCACATAACAATCCTTAAACTCTACCAACATCTGCCTAAACTCGGTCATCCAAACACACAAAAGATACAAAAAGAAATTGTCCTTCCTTCACTTGAATGTGCTCTTATAGGTCTATGGCTAGATCAAAATTCTTTCTCCAATGATGTCTTTCCCTTGGATGTGGTGATCAAATGAACCTCCTTCTCTTTTATTTATATGTTTCCTTGGTGCAACAACTAGCCTTCCAAAGGGAACTTTTCAAGCCAAGTCAACTTGAACATCATGTCAATTAGCCAATCTCATATAAATAAAAATCATTTTCTTCATTTAATCAAAGCCTACATGGTTGCCTACGGTTGCCCCTTTCTCCATTAAGGGCGCTCCACTTGCAACAATGGTTAAACCACCAAAATCTCCTCTTGGTTTCATGCCCACAACTTTGGGTGTTAAACCCATTGCTTGGGTACTTTGCCCACAAAGCCCATGTGGGTAAACAATCTCCCAAACGTTGTACCATGGGGTGTGGGAGTACCTCCAAAGCTATACAAATCAACACTCCCTCTTAGTTAGGGAGGTACTTCCGTTGTAGAAAAGTAACCATCATCATCACTGGTGACACTAGCCCAATCTGGTGTTCATCACTGCAGCATACCATGCAGAATGAACCACACAATCTCGATAGTGTCTTTGCCTCATCTCATCAGAACATAAAGATCTCAAACTTCCATAGGGAATCTTGCTCTGAATCTAGACTCCCTGAGTCTACACAATCTCCAGTGGATCACACTGCTACTGATCTCATGTCCTACAAGGTCAGTCCAAGTTGTGGTCAAACATGGGCCACATTGTTGGCGTGCCCTCTTGGCCAAGGGGGTGCCAAAAAATAAGATAAAATTGAAAAGATAAGAAAAAACTAAATTCGGCACACGAAATCTGACACAACTGCAAAACTACAGATAGTGCTACCCTAACAATGGCGGAAACTTAGATAGTGTTGTCACCGACAATGTTGTCACTACCAGTGTTTTCACCACTAGTGTTGTCATTGTGCACTGATAGTGCCAAAAACGCAAACTACGCCACTACCGTAAATAAAATCTGACCCTACAAAATCACAACTACTATAGGAAACAACCCAAATGACTACAAATGATCAGGGTTTTCTACTGCTAATTAAACCCATCGAACCGAAATTATTCACATAATGTTGTTGTACTTTAAAATTGATTGAAAACAAAAAAATTAGTTGTAAAAATGCAGAGGAAGAAAAATAATACTAGCATCATAATGTATAGACAACTGCATAAAACTAGCAAGCTATATTTCACAAGTTGTTGTACCAAACACATAGGAAATCATTGCAGATCATAAGCATAAACACCTCCACAAACAACAACCAAGACCAACAATCTACACACACAATATTACTGCAAATAACGCATAATTGTTGAAATAATTGTTGTGGAACTCAGATATACATCTTTTGCAAATAAAACCATTGCTACACATAACTAGAAATTGTTGCAAGTACTAAGAACAAGCTAGAAATAAACACATAATACTGCAAATAACTGACAACAAAATAAACCAGTAAACAACATCACATGGTTGTTGTAAATAACTTGTTGCAAATGAAACAAAAAACCCTGAACCCAGATTCTTCTATTAACTTGAACATGAATTTACATCATAGGAATCCCTCCCTTCCATGGTGTGTTATAGGCATATTTGGGCACTGCAACCCCAAACTCATATGTCCATAAACCAAGGGCTCTTTAACCCCTAAAAGTCTTGTTTCATACCCTAAAGGATCATGGTCGGCTGATTACATCATTTCCCAGAAGTTCCACCTGAAAAACCACTCAGAACTGGCCAAAACTAGACCATACTGACTGTTGTGGCGGAAAAAGTCAAGGGTGCGGACACAGCTGACCTTCCTAGAAGTCCAAGACATTCTAATGACAAACAAAACAAACTGGAGCTATCCTTCTCTAAACATACATTATGATATGAGAAATCAAGGTGTTTCGTTCTTACCTCTGTCCAAACGCTGTTGTAGAAGTCCAAGCTTTGTTGATCCGGATGAGCTCCTCCCGTTCTCCAAAACCTGTAATCACCAATAGTTCAAACAATTAAATAGCACCTGATTATAACATAAAACAAAGCATATTCAACATATAGACCAAGGAGTACATGAAATAACCCATTAACAACAAGCTATTGAGAAGAATGGACCAATTTGCATTAAAGGTAATCAAAAGGAACTATTACAACCTGAGCCTTGGTGTTGTGCAAGCTCCTTCCAGGGTCCACAAGAGTCTTCCTCTACTGTTTTATGTTATCCTCATATGTTATCCTCCTCAAGCTTGTTAAAAATAAAGAGGTACTTGCCAGAAATGGTGGGGGAAAAGAGAGAAGAATGAGCCTATTTGTTACCTTTTGTCTCAAAAGAAACTTTATTACCACTCTTGAACACGACACATTTCATTCACCTGGGTTGGGAAATCTTTTACCTCACAGTTGACCAAACCACTTTGAAAGTCTTTAACCGGGTTCCGGGGATTAACTTTGAG
Organism: Pinus tabuliformis; assembly: GCA_031772625.1. Lineage (NCBI taxonomy): Eukaryota > Viridiplantae > Streptophyta > Pinopsida > Pinales > Pinaceae > Pinus > Pinus tabuliformis. The sequence continues at coordinate 991,846,203 of CM062820.1, forward strand.
TTATTTGTCACCAAGCCATCTGTTACACTAAAAAATGTCACCATGACTACTTACAGTTAGTATGGCTCAAATCAACAGTCATGCTACCCTCTTAGGCAAGTCTTATGCCTCTGCTATCCATCTCAAACTCAAAGAAGAGAGAAAGTCTTGTAAAAAAATGTGTTTATCTCTGGGGTCGCAGGTTCTCTCTAGCCTTACCTGCGGGGACGCTCACCATGTTCACAAAAGTTGCATCCATGGACGCTCTGTATGTTAAGGGACAGGTGCGTCCTTCTGTAAAAGGCAAAATGCGCGAGTTTCATCTTAAAAAAGTTACTTGTGGTTACTTCTAGAACCTTCTAGAGGTCGGTTTGATGAAATGGATGCGCCTCCAGTTGGTTCATGTATCTCTATTAAGGGGGAACTTATCCCATCAATAAGGGAGCTATCCCACCCAAAGAGGGGGATTATCCCATTGATGGTGGACCTGAATAACCTCTTTACAGCACTATAAATAAAGACATTGAGCCAGAGGAAGTGGGAGGTTGAAAGCTATAGATTTCTAAGGGTAAATGCTGCAGGAATTAGGACTCCCATTTAGAAGTTTGTGAGGAGAGATTGTCACCCTTACTTGTTCTACTTGGAAGTGGGTGAGCTTTGTCAAAGTAGAGGAAGACTCTTGTGGACCCTGGAAGGAGCTTGCACAACACCAAGGCTCAGGTTGTAATAGTTCCTTTTGATTACCTTTAATGCAAATTGGTCCATTCTTCTCAATAGCTTGTTGTTAATGGGTTATTTCATGTACTCCTTGGTCTATATGTTGAATATGCTTTGTTTAATGTTATAATCAGGTGCTATTTAATTGTTTGAACTGTTGGTGATTACAGGTTTTGGAGAACGGGAGGAGCTCATCCGGATCAACAAAGCTTGGACTTCTACAACAGCGTTTGGACAGAGGTAAGAACGAAACACCTTGATTTCTCATATCATAATGTATGTTTAGAGAAGGATAGCTCCAGTTTGTTTTGTTTGTCATTAGAATGTCTTGGACTTCTAGGAAGGTCAGTCGTGTCCGCACCCTTGACAAATTCCGTGTGAAAAATTGGCGACTCCGCTGGGGATAGATTCCATTGATGAGAAGAGTCTTTTCTTTTGTCTGAACTTTGCTTTGAGAAAATTGGTTTATTTTTTCTGGTTTTGGCTCTGTGATTTTGTCTCTGGGTGGGTTAGCTTAGGATTAGTTTTATTTTGGTTTTTCTTGAGTTTTTCAGTAGGACGCACCCTCTGAGTGCTGCACAGTGCGTCCCTGGACGCACTTTTGCTGTGTGCACAGAGCGGGCCCGCACCTGTGCTAACGGGTTGCCTGCGTCCCTTGCCAAAATTTGAGAAAATTCCATTTTTTGCATTTTTTGCTCTTAGATTTTGTTTTTTCTTAGTTTTTTCTGCCCAGATTCATTAGTCTCTTGCCATAAATCTTCACCTAAGCTTGTTTCATTGGCATTCCTGCTTTAGCTTTCATCAATTGGGTGTTTTGAGTCTCTTTTTTGAGAAATTCTTGATTTGATTTCCTTTGGTCATTACTTGGAGGTTTGGCTCAGTCTTGAGTATGAGTGTTAATCGCCTTTGAGTGTTTTTATTTGATCTTTGGAACTCTCACCCAATGTTCTCGACTTGCACTTGATTGGTTCTTAGATTACATTAGAATCATCTTGTGTTTGAGAATTCTCTTGCATAGATCACATTTGCATAATTAGAATTCTCCTTTTTGGAATATGAATGAAAAATGTGCATAGATTACATTTGCATACTTTTCAAGTGAATTGTGCATAGATTACAATTGCATAGTTTACATTCTGAAAAATCAATTGTAGATTTAGATCAGCTTTCTTTGATTTGAATTTACACAAAAATAAAAATAAAAAAAATGGTTTGGAATTGATTTGCATTAGTTTTTCTTGATGAAATTAGTGCATTAGAGAATTTGTTATACTTTCTCTTAGTGATCAATTTTTTGCATTGTTGGAAGTGAATGGAAACTCTCTCCTTACTTTAGTTAGGATTCATCGAATTGAAAGGATTGCATTATCATATTCGATTGCATTCAGTTGAGTCGGGTCATAACACCATTGGTTTCATATCCATTTACCCATTTGAGTAATAACAGCCTTAATAACACAGTGCTTAATTAAAATTCATCTAGTAATTTTTACATTTCTAGGGCTCTGAAGCACCAACATAGCTTAGGCTAGGGTCTTGGAGTAGGTGAGTACTTAACTCTCCAAGACTATAAAACCAAACAGTTAGTCTATCTTGAGTAGAACAAATCCAATTGTTTCAGTTACATTCTGGGAAAACTCCTCTTAAAGGAGAAGCACGAGCTCGTGTCCGAACCAGTGAGGGGATCATTCCTCCCTCGTTGGGAACGACGCCAGACAGTACGTATTAAAAACGGTAAACCTCGGATTAACCATTTTCGAGGAGCCAGGGGTCACTTATCGGTAAACCTTGGATTACTGTCAAGGAGCCGGTAAGGGGATTGAGCTTGTTACTCTGCCCTTGCGTGCTGTCGGAGTTTAGACTGTTCCCCCAGGTGTAATTGTTGTGATTGGTAACCTTAGTGGCCATAATATCTAGGATTCTACCCAAGGTGACGGTGGAGGGAAGGTCCCACTGTACCTGGAACAGACGTCGGCTATACTCACCTGGATTTTCTGGGGGGTTCACTTCACTCGAGATGGTTAAAGTGGAGGAACTTGGTCCAGTCTATTCATTAAGCAGGTTGTCGGCGTAACTGTTCCACCCGCCATTTCTGTACTGAATCCAGCGAGGTTGGGCTTCATCACAAACTAGCGTTTTTGGTCCGGAAGAATACTGTTTGCGTGTGGTTTGACTCCTAGATTTGATAGCGCGTGTTAATTTGTTTGTTTTTACTTTTAGAGACCATAGGTGTGAATTGTGAATTTTAATTGTTAGGTGTAAATTGTGAATTGTTAATTTTAGTTTAAAATTGTTAATAAAATTCACTGAAGTTGAATATAATGGCAAATGTTCCGGAATTTATCAACCTAGGAACCCCTCCTAATGAGAATCCTAGTACTTGTCCTTACTTTGGAAATGTTGGTCCTCCTTATATGGCTACTTTGTCATTACCTGGATTTACAATAGGTTTACCGATATGGTTATTTTCAACTTCGTTGGCCCAAAATACTCCAATTGTTCCATCTCAACCGGATGCTTCACCTCACCAGAGTTCACCATCTCAACATCACCAACCTTCTGTTGACCCTTTACCTTCTTCGCCTAATTTTTCTTCCTCCATTTCTTGCTCTTCGCCTGGTAAAAGCCTTGATGCTAGTAACCAGGAGGCTAAGAAGAAGAAGAAAGGGAAGAAGAAGAAGAAGAAGAAGAAGCAAGATAAGAAAGAAGTCAACCAACCAACCATGGCTGTAAGTGTTAGTTGTGTTGAGGAAAATTCCGACATGCACCGTAAACCCAAATACCCTTGCAAGCTTTGTAAGGGTGACCACTTCCTTGTCTATTGTCCTGGTATACCAAAGGTCTTGGAAGTATGGTCAGAAAAATCTCATCAACTTTCCATTGATCCATCAACCAGTGATAGTCAGGTTCCTGGGAAAAAGGGTAAAGTTAGGTTTCCTTGTAAGTTATGCAAAGGGAGTCATCAAACTCACATTTGCCCTCACATGGATGAAGCCTCGAAATTGTTGGAAAACCTTACTGTTCCATAGCAAGAATTTCCAACTGGTTACCGTAAACTTTCTCCCAACCTACCGTCAACTGACGGAGTGATTGATCAAATTTCATGTACGGTCAATCACACTCTTCCATTGGAGAGTGAAACTCATGTCACTCAGGTTGATGATCCTTTAGTTGATCAAGTGGTCGATTCAATTTCACATTCGGTCGATCCCACTTTCTCTTTGGAGAGTGAACTTCATACCACTCAGGTTCTTCTTGTTACATCAGATTCTTCTATGCCGGGGGGCATTTCACCTGTTTCTACAGAACCCCCTCCAAGCACTGAGGTCTTTTCCTTTGATTGGACTAGACTGACAGAACCTCGTCTTCCTTCCTCCATCCCTTTCCAAATCATTGTTAAGGCTGGTGGTAGGGACATACATCGTACTCAGGTAGATGAAGGTGCTTCTGTCAGTATTTTATCCTCATCTGTTTGGAAAGCTTTGGGTTCCCCTCAACTTGCACCTATTACGCAGAATCTGAAAGCTTTTAACAGAACCATTAGTGAACATTTAGGGATCCTTCCTAAGTTTTCCATTACCTTGGAAGGTAAAACTGTCTGTATTGATCTTATGGTAGTTCGAGGTCCCTTGGATTTCAATTTACTCCTTGGGCGAGACTATGTTTATGCAATGAAAGCTGTCGTATCGACACTCTTTCGTGTGATGTCTTTCCCTCACAATGGCAGTATTGTGACTGTAGACCAGCTTTCGTTCCCTAGTCTTGTTTCAACTACCAATAATATGACACCCCTAACTGTTCCTGATTCTAAAGTGGTATCTAACCTGCCACGGGTTAATTATGTGGCAACTGATCCCATGTTTTCAGTTACCAATGTAAGTGAGCCTCTCACTGTTGATTTAAATCTGGTAATTGACATGGAAAACTCTACGGGATTACTTGAACACGATGTTCTTATCCCTTTCGAGTCCCTTGACATGTGTTCCTTCCAAAGAACTATTCTTCCTTCTGACAAAGACCTTTTGGAAGCCATGATCGAGGTGTGTCCATTGACATGTCTTTCTTCCAGTTGGAAGCCATGATCAGTGGGCACGAGGATAGTTTGTTCCTCTCTCAACCTCGTTAAAAAATGAAATTGGATGTCATGAGGATAGTTCTTTTACTGAGTCAACCTCATTAAAAAATGAATCAGCTAGATTGTAGAAAGTAGGATTTTGAGGATAGTTCCTGTTACTGAGTCAACCTCGTTAAAAAATGAATCAGCTTTGAGGATAGTTCCTGTTACTGAGTCAACCTCGTTAAAAAATGAATCAGGTATGAGGATAGTTCCTATTACTGAGTCAACCTCGTTAAAAAATGAATCAGCTTTGAGGATAGTTCCTGTTACTGAGTCAACCTCGTTAAAAAATGAATCAGGTATGAGGATAGTTCCTGTTACTGAGTCAACCTCGTTAAAAAATGAATCAGGTATGAGGATAGTTCTTTTCTTGTGTCAACCTCGTTAAAAAATGAAACAACTCCCTTTTCAAGTTAAATATTGAAAGTAAACCTTCATTTCATTCAGCCGGTTGAATGCAATGAAGCCTGGGGGGCATGTACCTCGCTTTGCATCATTATGCTGGGGGCATGCGAACTTTTTGAGCATAGTTCCTTGTCTTGTGTCGAGCTCGTTAAAAAATGAAACAAGGGTAGGTTAAGTAGGTAGATTGTAGATAGTAGTCATGAGCATAGTTCCTTGTCTTGTGTCAAGCTCATTAAAAAATGAATCAAGGAGTTATGAGCATAGTTCCTTGTCTTGTGTCAAGCTCATTAAAAAATGAAACAAGGATTTTAGAGCATAGTTCCTTGTCTTGTGTCAAGCTCGTTAAAAAATGAATCAAGGTTTTTAGAGTGGAGTTTTTGTTAGGTAGATTGTAGAGAGTAGTTATGAGCATAGTTCCTTGTCTTGTGTCAAGCTCACTAAAAAATGAAACAACTCCCACAAGTCTTTCCAAGAACTTGAAAGTAAAGCTTCATTCCATCCACCTCATTGAATGCAGTGAAGCTTGGGGGGCATGTACCTTGATTTGCGTCGTTATGCTGGGGGCATGCGAACTTATAACAAGCATAGTTTTTCGTTTCAAGCTTGCATAAACATGAAACTGAATCCGAGCATAGTTCTTTTCCTGTGTCAAGCTCGTTAAAAAATGAAACAAATCCTCCTCTACTTGAGTCGAGAGATTGACTAGATCTCGTAAATGTTAAGTTGTCTATTTAGGTTAGTTATTTCAGTTTTTTAAGTTTTAGGTCGAGTCTTTCAAATGATCTCGTAACTCAACCTTCATTTCATCCAAATGAAGCTACGGGGCATGTGCTCTAGCAGTTACGCTTAGGGGGCATCAAGCACAGTTTTCTCTCTGTTTCAAGCTTGTGTAAAAATGAAACTACTTTGAAGCATAGTTTTTGTCTGTTTCAAGCTTTTGTAAAAATGAAACCTATCTCGAGTCAATTTCAGTTATTTTCAAGACTCGTTAAACTCATGAAAATACCGAGATTAGTTTGCTATCTTTCATTCTCGTAAAACAAATGAAAATGCCGAGTTCTTTCCGTCTTTTCCTGCTCGTACATTAAATTGAAAGTCGGCCATATGAGTACATTTTTATCATTTTTTCGGACTCATTAAAACTTATGAAAAAGTGAAAACCATGAGTACATTTTTATCCCTTTTTCGAACTTGTTAAAACTTACGAAAAAGTGAAACCTCAGAGTCACCTTTTGAGCCCTTTTCTGACTCCTAAAACATGAAAAGATCGTCGAGCGTTTCTTTTACACTCGTTAAAACAGAATTAAAAGACGGTCCCCTTTTAGCTCTTTTCTGACCGCAAAATCAGGAAAAGATTGCCGGGTTTTTGTCGTTTCAAACTCGATAAGGAAATAAAACAACGTGTCCTTGATCGCTTTTTACTTTTCAGGTCAACGACACTATTATGAAAGTACTCCTTGGTCGCAAGATCAAGCGGTTCCCCCAGGTATTATTTTATACTTTTTCGGGCTTGAGGGACACAAATTTACGAAAAAGTTCAACTTGGAGTTTCCTTAAGTTTTTCAGACTCTCTAAAATTGAAAAACGCCGAGTTTCTCCTATACTGGGCTCGTTAAACTTTTACAGTAAAGGACCTGTTCAATTACAAACAGGAACGAACCACTCCTTCCTAGGGTTCGAATTTAAACTAGGTTGGACTCATCCGAAGGATGAGCTTATAATCAAGCATATGTTATCCTCCTCAAGCTTGTTAAAAATAAAGAGGTACTTGCCAGAAATGGTGGGGGAAAAGAGAGAAGAATGAGCCTATTTGTTACCTTTTGTCTCAAAAGAAACTTTATTACCGCTCTTGAACACGACACGTTTCATTCACCTGGGTTGGGAAATCTTTTACCTCACAGTTGACCAAACCACTTTGAAAGTCTTTAACCGGGTTCCGGGGATTAACTTTGAGTTATTTGTCACCAAGCCATCTGTTGTGTCGTTATGTGTTCAAGAGGTCTGCAAGCAAAACTTTCATCTGCAAAATACTTGTCATCCATTTGACCATCCCTGAGTCAGTCCTTACAGCAACATTTCTTCAACTTGGACAATGATTTCGTGTTGCAGGCTTGCCTGCAACGGGTCGCTTTCTATCGACATCGACACATTATCTAGAAAGATGACTTAGGAATCGACAGTACCTTGAAGTCTGCATGCATCAATGGCAGGTTTCTCGCCTTTGACGTCAGTTTACATCATTGACTTTCGATCAAAGGATTCTGTGAAGTGTTCGACATCAAAACATCTATTCACATTTCACGGGTTGTGCTTGGTACTTTGAGAACCATTGACATTACTGGTGGTCTCTCTCACGCTTGTTAACAGTTTACGTCATCGACTGGTAATCAAGTGGTTTCTAACATGTTCGACATCAAATCATCTAATCACATGGCTAGAATCGTACCAATTCGGGAAGTAGAAGTGAGGACCCTGGATCTAGTTTCTACCATCCAGGCTGCGAGGAGTTTTGTATTCATTATCTATGTAGACTAATCATAAACAGATGGCTACGTCCATACTGTGTCTACAAAAGTCTATAAAAAATGATGTAATGCAAGATCATTCCTGTATCAGAATAGTTAGTCCATTAGTTAAAGTTTTGAATCTGAGTATGGGAATGCCTACCTCAGTGATGATATAATCTTATACATGTATTTTGTGTTGAAAATTGCAGGTTCCAACCAGGTCATCCACAAGACAATCCTTGAAATGATAAAGCGCTTCACCCTTCCTAGAATTACAAAACCCTAATCTATTCCAGGCTTCACACTTTAGGGGGCAATCTGTTACACTAAAAAATGTCACCATGACTACTTACAGTTAGTATGGCTCAAATCAACAGTCATGCTACCCTCTTAGGCAAGTCTTATGCCTCTGCTATCCATCTCAAACTCAAAGAAGAGAGAAAGTCTTGTAAAAAAATGTGTTTATCTCTGGGGTCGCAGGTTCTCTCTAGCCTTACCTGCGGGGACGCTCACCATGTTCACAAAAGTTGCATCCATGGACGCTCTGTATGTTAAGGGACAGGTGCGTCCTTCTGTAAAAGGCAAAATGCGCAAGTTTCATCTTAAAAAAGTTACTTGTGGTTACTTCTAGAACCTTCTAGAGGTCGGTTTGATGAAATGGATGCGCCTCCAGTTGGTTCATGTATCTCTATTAAGGGGGAACTTATCCCATCAATAAGGGAGCTATCCCACCCAAAGAGGGGGATTATCCCATTGATGGTGGACCTGAATAACCTCTTTACAGCACTATAAATAAAGACATTGAGCCAGAGGAAGTGGGAGGTTGAAAGCTATAGATTTCTAAGGGTAAATGCTGCAGGAATTAGGACTCCCATTTAGAAGTTTGTGAGGAGAGATTTTCACCCTTACTTGTTCTACTTGGAAGTGGGTGAGCTTTGTCAAAGTAGAGGAAGACTCTTGTGGACCCTGGAAGGAGCTTGCACAACACCAAGGCTCAGGTTGTAATAGTTCCTTTTGATTACCTTTAATGCAAATTGGTCCATTCTTCTCAATAGCTTGTTGTTAATGGGTTATTTCATGTACTCCTTGGTCTATATGTTGAATATGCTTTGTTTTATGTTATAATCAGGTGCTATTTAATTGTTTGAACTGTTGGTGATTACAGGTTTTGGAGAACGGGAGGAGCTCATCCGGATCAACAAAGCTTGGACTTCTACAACAGCGTTTGGAAAGAGGTAAGAACGAAACACCTTGATTTCTCATATCATAATGTATGTTTAGAGAAGGATAGCTCCAGTTTGTTTTGTTTGTCATTAGAATGTCTTGGACTTCTATGAATTTACATCATAGGAATCCCTCCCTTCCATGGTGTGTTATAGGCATATTTGGGCACTGCAACCCCAAACTCATATGTCCATAAACCAAGGGCTCTTTAACCCCTAAAAGTCTTGTTTCATACCCTAAAGGATCATGGTCGGCTGATTACATCATTTCCCAGAAGTTCCACCTGAAAATCCACTCAGAACTGGCCAAAACTAGACCATACTGACTGCTCCATGGTCAAGGTGCGATGCATACTGGCTGCTACACTAGCCAGGTGCGATGCATATTGAAAGAGCCTTCTGTGGGGTGCGATGAGCAAGAATAGACAAATGGCAGAGACAGTTTTCTAAGTGGATGATCATGGAATCTTCCAGAAACTTCTCATATGACACTTGCCTCTCTGAATTCACCCAGGGATGAGTAAGAGATCAATGAAATCTCCAAGTGGAACCAAGAACTATCAGTGAAATGACACTAATAAAAAACCAAGAGCTAACTCACACCCTTGTAAGGCATCTATAAATGGATCCCTCATCTAAGAGATCCAGAGGCTAGAATTTTGTAATTTGTGAGGAAGTGTTGTTGGTTTATCTGTGAGAAGGAACATTGTATTGTTGGGTGATCTTGCTTTTCATGAGGTGAAGAGGGCTTTGATGCTGGGAGGATGATGCTGGATAAGACAGCTGGGTTGTAATCCTCTCTTCTACTATTAATAAAGTTCTTTGAGTTTTCCTCCATATAATCGTGTATTTGTGAATCTTGTTGTTTATGAATGCAATTGTATGGTCAATGTATTTCTAATTCTGCATTGTTTATGATATTATAGATCGAGATTCTTTGATGTTGTTTTGTTACTTTGACTCTACAGGTATTCTTTGAAGCGGGACCAATAGGAGAGGAGTGGCAAGCTATATCAAGGGAGAGAGAAATCAAGCAAGGAGCCAAGTGGAAGATCCAGGTTGGTCCCCCTTTGTTTCTCTCTTATCTATCATACATAAAGGAAATCACAAATTGCTTTGATTGTTTGTTTCTAAGATAGCTACCCGTCTTAGTGGGACTAGTAAATCAAAAAGACACTAGTTTTCCCGGAAACAAAATGGCGATTCCACTGGGGATCGAATAGTTTGTTTGTTTGTTATTGTTGTTTGCTTTATAAACTACAGACGGAGCCTAAAGTTAGCCAGCTAGCCTTCGAACTACTCTTGCTATGCAATTGCAAAGTAGATGAATGCTGCTTCAGTCAATCTCTGGGTTGGTTTATGAACTGAACATCTGACTTACAAACATTCTAAGTGTCCTTGTGGTAGCTCAATAACCTCTTGAGATCATACCCCTGTACTTTGTTTTTACTGTCCATCATAGCTCAGCTGAAATAACTGAACTTAGCTGCAAATTTTGAGCAAAAACCAAACTCAGTTTCGCTCCCTGGTCCATCGCACTGTCTGTAATTGGCAGCCTATATGAATCGCACCTCCCGTGTGTTGCAGGTGAGATGCATCCCTGTTTCCCTGAAGGAAAAGTGCAATGACTGAGTGATATTGTTTCTCTCTTTGGAATTTGGTTTTTCTCCTTGTTTTCAGCTCTATTCAGTAGTTTTGCTGCTTATGATCAGTATCTCATTGTTGAAGCCTCCTTCCTTTACATTATTCAGCCTCCATTGTTAGGATTTGTAAAAAAATTTATGTATTTTTCCATCATTTACTGTCCTCCTTTGTTGAAAGTAGATTAATCAAACTCTCGTTTTTTATGTAAAAAGTGTCATAACTGTCATTTTGAGTCAAAAAAGAAGAGTGTCGTAAAGTCTTCCTCCTCTAGATAGTCGATTGTACTTTTTTCATTGTATTTGATTTGAATTGTTTATATTTTAAGTGTCGAAAGTAGTTTTCCATTCGAAATCGAAAGTGTCATTTTAGTCTTCCTTTCATTTTGAAAAGAAATTGTCGAAATGTCGCTTTGAAGAAAATAGTTCAGATCTGTACTTAGTTTTCCTTTTGAGCATTCTCACATTAAGGAAACGAAAAACAAATACATGCATTTGCATTTTCATTTAGACTGTGTGCAAAAGATGATTTAGGAAAAGTGCATTTAGTGTGTGCTCTTTGCTCTCTGTTGAAAGAATCGTACTCTTCTTTCCTTAGTAGCTAAGATTTTCATTGCTAAAACAAAATAAACGACTGTTTATCATTTTAGATTGCATATTTAGGAATTTTACATCTACATCGCGTGGTGAACCTTGAAAGACAAACCTCTAAACAAGATCAACTCTAAAATAAATCTCAATGAACATAAAAATGCTTTGGAACCTAATGCAACACATCTAGAAGTCTAGGCTAGAGACGTATTCCGACGTCGTAAAACCTGGTAACTATCGTTTTCATTGAAGGTTGGGTGATTCCTCCTCTTTGATACGACAAGTGCCAGTACGGACTTGTGCTCCCCATACCGTCGATTATATATTGTGAGACCAAAATAAGCTAATATCCTTTAACTTTAGGAAGCCGTGTCTGCCGCTCTATCGATCGCAATGCACTGAACACAGCATTCGGGAAGATTGACTGCCGTACATAAAGTCCTTGGTAATTTCTCTTTAATTTACCACCAAGGTGTATATTGTAGTTTTGCGATTGGTTTGGTAATCCCTCTGTCTAGATTTCCAGAGTAGTCACTTTCGTTCCTTTTCGGCTCCTTAAAAGAAAAGGTCCATCTAAGCACTTGTCACTTTAGGCTCATTAAAAATCGAAGGGGACTAGAGTCATCTTTAGCTTTTTCTCGATTCTTAAAAATTGAAAAAGCAAAGTTGTGTCAAAGCGTCATAAAATTTATTTAATACGGAATAACATCCCTGTTCCTTCATTGATCTTAGGTTGAGATAATGGAATCCACCAATCAAGGAACCCCTCTTGGAGGGAATCCTAGTCCTTTCTCTTCTTGGGGAGATATTGGTGCTCCGTATATGGCTACATTGTCCCTTCCGGGAATCACAATTGGCCTGCCAGTATGGCTATTCTCGACCTTTGTCATTCAAAATACCGTGATTCCTCAGCAACCAGATGATACTAAAGTTGTCCCTTCACCTTCTACTTCGCTTGTTTCTCCCTCCCCTTCTTCCTCTTCGCTTGGTGAAACTAGTGATACTAAAAACCAAGTAGCGTAGAAGAAGAAGAAAGGGAAAGAGAAGAAGAAGAAGAAGCCAGTTAAGCAAGGGGGAAACAATGAATCATCTGTCGAAAATTCACACATTAAATCTCCTAGATATCCTTGTTTAATTTGCAAAGAAAACCATTTTCATCGAGATTGTCCTCGCATTCCGCGGATCTTAAGAAAATGGTCTCCCCGTTCGCACCATCCGATGTCATCAACCTCTGGCAATCAGGTCGATAGCACGCCATCAACTAGTGAAAATGAAAGTCCTAGACAGGAAAGAAAGGTCAAAACTCCATGTCTACTATGTGAAGGAGACCATCACCTTCCCCGTTGTCCTTTTCTAGATGAGGCCAAGAGAATCTTGCCTAATCGTCCTGCTTCACCGCAGCGACTTCTGCCTGGATACAAGAAACTCTTACCGAGTCCATTGCTAGTTGAAAACCCGACTGACGTAATTCAATTGTCAGTCGAAATGCCTATCATTGAAATTGAACCTTCTGAGTCCATACCGGACCAAAGTCAACAGGTCAAGATGGCAGTCGATCCAGTCTTGCCTTCAGAAAGTCCACCTTCAGATGATACAATTTCCAAAAAGAAAGAGAACGACACCGTTCAAATTCTTTTTATCAATACAAAGTCTGATGAACTTGGGGGCAATCCACCCATTCCTTTACAACAGGAGGAAAGTCCCCCAGTTCAAGGCGTTCATCTAGTCGTTTATCCTGTACCCCCTCCAAGCAGTCTAGTCGTTTCCTTTGATTGGAATTAACTAGCAAGACCCCACCTTCCATCTAATGTACCATTCTGGATTATAGTACAAGTTTACAAAATGATCGTTTCTGGCACTATCATAGATGAAGGGGCTTCAGTGAGTATCATTTCCTCAACTGCTTGGAAAGTGCTTGGTTCGCCATCACTTCTGCCTGAAACACAAAATTTGTCAGGCTTTAACAAAGGAACCAGTCGACCGTTAGGGATCCTTCCGAAGTTGCCGATAACTTTGAAAAGGAAAATTGTTCATTTGAACGTGATGGTAGTCTAAGGGCCACTAGATTACAATCTACTCCTTGGGCGTGACTATGTTTATAGCATGGAAGCTATTGTTTCCACACTCTTTTGAGTGATGTGTTTCCCACATGAAGGCAAAATGGTACAGCTTATCGACCAACTTTCATTTCCAGGCTCAAACACAGCTACAAATCAAACATCATCCCTAAATGGTCTCTTTGCATCGAGAATGTCTCTTCAACCTTCATTTCATCCACCTAATTACCGCGAGTAGTCCGGTGAATGTAACGAAGCTTAGGGGGCATGCACCCTGGTTTGTTTCGGTAGGCGAACCCAGCTGAAAAAATAAGGTCTCTCGACAGGTTATGTGATTGGAAGCTCACACCATTCACCTTTGTCTATTTCAATGGACAGAGCCAAGGAAGTTTTTTTTGTCTAACCACGGACAGAAGCAATCTTGCCTAACCGCAAGGACTTCCATATGGTGACCTGGAAACTCTCGTTTTCTCAATACCTGGGGGCATGCAAACCTTTTTTACGCAAGCGAAAGACGACCAATTTCATTTTTTTAGCTTTTTAGCTTTTTAGTGTCAACATCTTGGGTTAGGTGATTGGTCTGACCACCATTCACCTTTGTCTGCAGCGAGCAGACGAAGCAAAGGAGAGGTTGTGTCTAGACAAAAGACAGAACCATCCTACCTAACCTCAGTAGTTCCTTAGCTTTAGTGTAGTTAGCTTTGTAGTTTGGTCGTTTCTAGCTTACATAAAAAGGAAATGAGCACATGTTATAGTAGAGTTCAAGCTCATTAAAAAATAAACCTACCAATGAGAGACATATTTAAACGATTGGAATTAGCAATGTTTCCACAAGGTTCAAGCTCGTTAAAAAATAAACCCGCCACTGAGCATAGTTTCTTCCAATTCAATCTCATTAAAAAATGGGTCCACCCTTGGTAAATAACCTTTGTGATTTCCCTGCTATCAGCCTTTTGAGCCTTGGTTGTGTTCTTACCATCACCTCCATTGTTTTGGCCGATCATACGCTTCCACTTGATTGTTTACCCTTTTGAGGAACAACTGTGACGAGTGGTTCTGTTAGCCACCCTCTTCACACTGCCATGTTTTGAAAAGTTCCAAACTTACCTAGAACCAGTTGCTACCCGAAAACACCACTCGTTCCTCAAAAAATGAGTCTCTTTTAAACTCCTTTTAGACTCGTTAAATATAAAAAGATTGTCGAGATATTGGCCTTTCTAGCTCGTTAAAGTAAGGGGAAGTGCCATCCCTCCTGTATTTTAATCTTTTTGGACCTGAGGGATTATCCCACAAAAAGATCAAGTGTTTGTCTTTTTCGGCTTGCTAAAATGATCGAAAATTCATCCCTTTCGTATTATTTTATACTTTTTCGGACTTAAGGGATTATTCTATGAAAAAGGATTGTTGGAGTTTCCTTTTCATCCCTTTTCAAAATCTCTAAACATGAAAAGGACCGAGTTATCTTTTCTGTTAAACTCGTTGAAACAATAGCGACAAACTTGTCCATCCAGACAAGAACGAGTTTCACTGTCGCTAGGCTCGCTAAAATATAGCGACAGGTTTGCCCGAAGGGAAAATTATAGAACACGCATATGTTATCCTCCTCAAGCTTGACAAAAATAAAGAGGTACTGGTCAGCAATGACTGGGGAAAAAGGGAAGAAAACTTGAAGAATTTTATTGGTAGCAGGTCGCTCTTGAACATGACACTTTCACTCCATCACCATGATTGAGTCGGGTTGGGTTATTCCATTCACCAGTCATATCACCATTGGTCCTCCATACCATCCATCTTTTGGGGTTAACGCTACCAATCCATCTCAGTGTCGCCGACATGTTCAAGAGAAGTCATTCAGAGAATTCACCATCCAACAAACGCCTCATCCACTGCAATACCTTCACCCTTCATTTTTCATGACCGCCATTCCTGAACCTTATATCACCAGATCGTTTTCACCTCCAGAAGATCTTTTTGTTCCGTTTCATGTCGTAGATGTGGGATACATTAAGGCCCTCCTACAGTGAGTCACTTCTTGTCGACATCAGCTCATTATCCAAGAAGTTGACTTAGAAACAACCCTTTCAGTACTTTGAAGCTTGCATGCCTCAATGGCAAGTTTCTCACTTCCGGCGACAGGTTTACATCAATGGCCTTCGACCGAAAGATTTTGCGTGGTGTTTGACATCAGATCATATATTCACACCACGTGAATTGTACTGTAGTACCTTGAGGGTCATTATCATTATCGGTGATTCCTCTCGCACCTGTTAATAGCTTACATTATTGGCTAGTAATCAGGCGATGTCTTTCCATGTTCGACTTCAGAACATCTTTTCACATGGATCGACTTGTACATCGTGCGAAGATTGAACGAGTTTTAAGACCCCGGATCTAGTTTCATCCATCCGGGCTACGATATATTCAGGAAAATAAAGACATCAATTGTACACAGAAGCTGCACAGATAGTCATCTAAGCCAGGAAAGATGACTCTTCATGCGAAGAATCACCAGTCTGCAATAGCAGACGATTGTCTGTCCTATGTACATGAAAATGAATTTATAAAGCTGAGCATGGGAATGCCCACCTCAGCTAGATCATGAAAATAATATGATGATGATTTATTGTATTGTATCTTATACAGGTCACCTTCCAGTTCGAATACCTCGGATCCTCATGATAAAGCATTTCACCCGACATCAAAAGATTTACGACCTCATGCTTTAGGGGGAAACTGTTATAGACATATTTGGGCACTGCAACCCCAAACTCATATGTCCATAAACCAAGGGCTCTTTAACCCCTAAAAGTGTTGTTTCATACCCTAAAGGATCATGGTCGGTTGATTACATCATTTCCCAGAAGTTCCACCTCAAAAACCACTCAGAACTGGCCAAAACTGGACCATACTAACTGCTCCATGGTCAAGGTGCGATGCATACTGGCTGCTACACTAGCTAGGTGCAATGCATACTAAAAGAGCCTTCTGTGGGGTGCGATGAGCGAGAATAGACAAATGGCAAAGACAGTTTGCTAAGTGGATGATCATGGAATCTTCTAGAAACTTCTCATATGACACTTGCCTCTCTGAATTCGCCCAGGGATGAGTAAGAGATCAATGAAATCTCCAAGTGGAACCAAGAACTATCAGTGGAATGACACTAATCAAAAACCCAGAGCTGACTCACACCCTTGCAAGACATCTATAAATGGATCCCTCATCTAAGAGATCCAGAGGCTGGAATTTTGTAATTTGTAAGGAAGTGTTGTTGGTTTATCTGTGAGAAGGAACATTGTATTGTTGGGTGATATTTCTTTTCATGAGGTGAAGAGGGCTTTGATGCTGGGAGGATGATGCTGGATCAGACAACTGGGTTGTAATCCTCTCTTCTACTATTAATAAAGTTCTTTGAGTTTTCCTCCATATAATCGTGTATTTGTGAATCTTGTTGTTTATGAATGCAATTGTATGGTCAATGTATTTCTGATTCTGCATTGTTTATGATATTATAGATTGAGATGCTTTGATGGTGTTTTGTTACTTTGACTCTACAGGTATTCTCTGAAGCGGGACAAGTAGGAGAGGAGTGGCAAGATCTATCAAGGGAGAGAGAAATCAAGCAAGGAGCCAAGCGGAAGATCTAGGTTGGTCCCCCTTTGCTTCTCTCTTATCTATCATACATAAAGGAAATCACAAATTGCTTTGATTGTTCGTTTCTAAGATAGCTACCCGTCTTAGTGGGACTAGTAGATCGAAAAGACACTAGTTTTCCCGGAAACATGGTGGCAGGGAGGTTGTGGTGCCTCCAAACCTCTTACACACTCTAAAAATAACCTACGCATCCCTTTCACAACACAAAAGAAAACCCCCCAATCCTCTCCTATGTGCTCTTCAAAAACTCGTGTATAATCCCTAACCCTATCACTGTTAACACCTAGGTTGTTCCCTATGACTCCCAAGGGAATACGGCCAGGGTAACCACTAACCAATCTTTGGATTACAGTGCCTATCCACACTGTAATCAGAGAGGGCTCTCTCTTTATAATTTGTCTGTGTTCTGTGGAGATTTTAGGCTAGCTATGAAATGAGGGTGCTTAGTTTTATGCTTTGGTTGAAGGATATCTTTCTGTACTTGAAGTGTGCAATCTGCAGATGAGTTTATTTCATTGGGCAATGGAGTCTGTGGCTATAAGTGTTTAGAAACCTTGAGGTGATTTGCTGAAATTACAGGGCCATTTAAATACTTCATATAACAAAGTTAGATTATGATGGTGACATGTGAACAACCAGTGAAAAGCATTCAAGAATTTTCCACTAAGCTGGGGTGTGGGAAAGAGATAGATGCCTCAGGAGCAAACTTGAATTCCTGAAAATATTTATCACAGTGGGAGATATAGCTTGAAAGTGTAGCAATTAAGAATTACACCTCATTTACTCTATCTGAAGAAAACATTTATAACAGCTTAGATTGAGTTCAGGGTAATCTATGATCAAATCCTGGAACTATTCTTTTACTTTGCCATTAAGTGTAAAAACTCATAAACATGAAAGAAGATGAAAGACTAGAAAACATATAACACAGAGTTTTAAAGAAGACTTATTGTGCTATGAAACATGCAGGAATCTTGTATTATTCAGCCAGCCACCACAGTGCATCAAGGAACACAGAGCTTTGGAAATTCCATCCACCTTTTGTATTATTTCTCTGAGAGTTGTACAGCAACAGAAATATAGAAATGAAATCAACAACAACCCTTGCAAACTCATGCGAAGGGGACTTTATAGAAATGTTTATACAAAATATCTCAGGCATTGAGTCATCTGAGAGAGAAATATCTTCATTACTTTGTACAGAAAAGTAGAAAAGAAGTTATTGCAGCTTTGAATGCAACATAACTGCTCTTTAAGTCTGTCAGAGGATATTTTGACCTTTGGAGGTCACTGAGTCGGTTGGAACGCTTGGCTTTAATGCTGGAAAATGTGCCTTTACGTTTGTTGCGCTGTATCTTCTCGGCCCTGCCACCTATGACTGTGTTTGCTGCTGTGGTGACCGAATAGCCCTGCTGAGTTGGCTCAGCCTTTCATCCTTCCTTTGTATGCTTATCTACCAAAATTTTCCGTGTGTATGATCACTTATAAATTTGACAAAACATAACATTACAGGTTCTGGCTTGATAGTATTAGCTATGTCAATTTGTTCCAGACTTCCTGTGTGGGCAATTGGTGCTTCACAATTGCCTCTATGGTTTCATCTCCTTCTGTATATTTATAGAAATTTGGAGGCACATCGAACAGATGATTGATCTCGTTCAGGATGAAAAACAGGTTTTCCACCCTATTATATAGAGTCTGCCCTGATGCTGGCCCTGATTCTGCTGAAGTGCTGGGCTGTCCTGCAATTTGACTTGCAGCAAAGGCATTGACCCTTTTAGCATAATTTTCATGGGTAAGCAGTCTTCCCACACTGCTTAGTATGCTGGGGAGGCCTCTGTTTTGTAACACCTGAAACCTGTCCATGAACTTGTTGATTTCGGTCTGCATGTCTTGGGTTCTCCTTTCTAATGTTCCAACTAGGTTTCTTAATGTCAGGACCCTTTTAACCATTGAGATTGTCTCAGTCCTGTGAGCAATTCCCATGGTGGTCAGTTGAGAGCTTGTCCTATTATTTAGTATGTTGATCATTCTATTGGCAGCATCAGGCATGTTGCCAAGGCTTGCTCTTGCTCTGTGTATCTCCCTATTTGCCTTTGTAATAAGTGCTGACTGTTCATCTATGGTCTCAATGAACTGCCACTGATCAGTAATGGATTGGCCAATATTGGCCCATAGGACTATTTTGAGCTCTACTGTCACCTTATCTAGTGTGAGCTCTTTCTCAAGCTCACTTATTCTCTTTTTGAGAGCTTTTATCTCTCTTTCCTTCTCAGCCACATTCTGTTTGCTCTTATCATATCTTTCATTTACTTTAGCCAAAGATTCTTTGGCTTGATTGAGCTCTAACATTTGAGCTTCCAGGACTTGAATTTCATTTTGAAGCTTCTGCATATCCAGACTATGAGTCTGCTCTGTTGTTGGTGTAGCTGTCGATGTAGTTGGTGCTATAGGTTCTGTTTGCTGAGGAGGAGGGGCAGTAGTTGGAGCAGCTTCCTCAAGGTTGATTACCTCAGGAGGAGGCTGGGAGGTTTGACCTTTTTCCCTTTGTTTCAAGGCTGCCTGTAGTGCTGCTTTTGCAGCCTCCGATTCTCCCAGCTTTTCTTGAGTTTGGATTAGCTGCTTGTACAGAGATATCAACAAGGTTGTGGCCTCTTGATCATGTCTTTGTTGGGCAACATCATCTGTTGGAGGGTGAATTGTGGCTGGGAGTTTGATCTTTCTCCTCAAAGCTGCCATGTCTGCATCCCTCAATTTTAATATCTCTTGTATGCCCTTGATATCTTTGGGATCATGCCCAATCTCTATGATGATGTCTTCTAAGGACCTAATTCTGTTGTCCTTTGCCTGGGATGATGCTCTCTCCAACTCTAGCTGAGAGGCTGTATTGTTAAGGCTATTTTGTAGCCTGTAGTTATCCAATGTTTGGTCTGCCAGGGAAGCATAGACCATCTCACCCGTTTGCTTATGCAGTTCTATTTTATCCATTGGGTGGATATCCTTGGCGAGGACCTCCAGGTTAGTCCTCAAGTAGTCAGAGGCAGATTGGGGCTGTACTGCTGTTGGCATAAAATGACTCATGATCATTTTGCCTTCCTGCACATCATATGCAGACATGAGTCTTTGTTGATTGGTGGGAGCCATGTTTAACAGATGGTTATACAGCTGTATCTTGATGGGCTCATTTCTCCTCTTAATGTCGATGAACTGCTGTTTAATGCTGAGTCCACCTTCCCTTTGCTGATTTGAGGAACTCACTTCTCCTCCCATTGCTCTATCTTGTTCCTGTTGAAAGGAACTTGCTGATGCTTCCCTGCTGGGTGGGACCATACCAAAAGACTGTCCTATTGGCATTTCTTCCTCTGAGAAGGGATTGATTCTTTGTCTTTTCTCCCCATGAGTTGCTGATGTTGTAAGGGGAGTCTCTCTGTCCCTTTTCCTGCTTGTATCCTCCTTTTGTGGATTTTGGAGGATTGATGCCTCAGCTGAAATTTCTTGCCTTGGAGGCACAGTTTGTTCAGTGGATTTAGGGGCTTCCACTGTTTGCTCTTGCTGGACAGGCTGCTCCTGTCTTTGTTCTTCTTGCTGTTGGTGTTTTGTTTGTTGCTGCACTTCCTGCTGCATCATTTCTTCTTGTTGCTGCACTAGTGCTTCCATTTGCTCTTCAGTCATAGGAGGTGGTTGTTCCATTTGCTTTTCTTTGCCTTTGTTGGATGTCTGTGGAGTATTCATGGCAGCTTGTTGATGTGTTGTTGAGGATGAGGCAGCTGATCCAAGTTGTCTTTGATATGAGAGGGGGACCTGTCCACAAGTTTCCAAGTCAGCTTCTTTTTGAATATTTCTAGCCTCTCTTTCTAGCATCTCTTCACTAGTAATTTCCTCTTCTAGGGTGCCCTTTTTCCCAGCTCAATGTATTGGCGTACTGCTCAATCTCAGGCAGCCTCATATGCGAATAGGTACCCAACTTGTATTTTATCCTCCTGAGGGAAACAAAATGATTGGGGTCATAGGGTATCCACTCAAAACTAGTTTGCAGTTTGAGGGCCTCTAGGATACTATTTGCCTCTTTCCATCCCTCCTCTTTTTTGTTATATAGGAAAGGGCCCAGCTGGCTCCTTACCTTTAACTGCGCCTTCTTGTTCTTAATTTGGAAGTGGAGGTAGTCGGCATTCCCAAATTGCCTGAAGTATTCTAGGGCAAAAAGTCTCATGGGGACATACCTTGGCAGCCTATAAGGCTTCAACTCATAGCCATAAACTCTGATCACTATGTGGTGTTGGTAAAAGTACCAATTACCAATGTTGTAGGTTTTGTTTAGATGGAGAATTCTCCTCATGTCATCAGTTAGCCTTGGAGGAGAAACACCATACAATAATGTCATAGCTGGATGAATGAACAAGTCTATGAACTCACAGTATGTGTATGGTGATACAGAGGTGCAATGAAAAACAGAGGTCCAAAACACAACTGACCTTGGATTCCCCTGGGCATTAACTTGCTTCAGGGGAATGAGGAAGCTGCCTGGTTGATAAAACAAGAATAAATGGTAAATGTACGAAGTGTATCTGAACAGTCTTTCCCTTTGCAGACTCATTAGCTGGTCATGGATCCTATCTGCAATATATGTGGCATAGTCATAATGTACAGCTGGAGGCCTTCCAAGAGAGAACATAGACAGCATTGCCATTATACTATCATCCACATCCTCCACTCCCCTGAACCCTAGGACATAGTTGATCAAATCCACTAGCATTCTGCCCAATTCATTTAAGTATGCATATCCAATAGGAGGAGTTCTGATGGCTTCAGAGCTTGGTTGTATGAACAGCTGATTGATTTTGATGATCTGGTCATTTGACAACTTAGTTCCCTTCTTTATCAAGTTCTGCATGTAGAGGGGGGTCAATGGTTTTGCAGTGTGGAAATGCAGCATCTCATTTATGCTCTCTGGGGTGATATGGAACAGAATTGAGCCTGTGGGGCTGAGGACAGCTCTTTGGCATGGATCATAGCACTCCTGGCATCTGTGGATCAATTCTGGCATAGGATTTACCTAGGGGAGGTTGTAGATGGGCAAGTTTGAGTCCCAAATGCCTAGGATATCAGCTCCACTAAGGTGCTGGGCTTTCAACTCATTTAGGAACTGAATATTATATTTAGAGCCTAATGGAAAATAGTCTAACATCTGATAATCCATATCTCCCAGAGCTTTCCATTCTAACTCCCTATGAGGGGTATTGAGAGGCTTGATGTTCAGTGCAATTGGAGTTTCCATGGTCTATTAAGCTTCTGACTTGCAGGTGAACTGGTTGAAGTAAGCAGAACAACACAGAGGTGATTCCTTACAATGAAAGTGTGAATTTTAGGGACCAGAGGGTTAATTGAGCACACAGCAATTGAAATACTGTTTAACAGATTGATAAAGACAAATAGCAGGGCTGACCAGAACTTTTCTCATGTGAATTTAGCCAGCAGAGGTTTCTAGCTCACGATTGCGCGAGCTAGCTGTGAATTCAGGTTGTTTCAGTCAAATGCAGGTTTCATAAACTGTTCGTTGCCTTGCCAGAGGGAAATAGGTACAGGTTGCTGGATACTAGACGGTGAATTCGGTGTTTTAACACTTCCTTAACAGTTTGTTTGCAGAAATTTGGATAAAAACCAGGTGCAGAGAATAATTTGGAGAAATACCTTGCGGATTGCCAATGATAGTTGAAAATGCAGGTACGACGGAGGCGTCCGCGGTTTCAGAGTCGAACTGTGTAGGTTGGCGCTGGTATGGTCGTTAAATTCATGCAGGAACAACAACAGTCTCTTTCGGCAAAAGTAGAAAAAACACGAAATTTTGGCTTAAAATAGATTTTTGGCAATATTGGCGCGTTTTTGGGATGATGTCAGCATGACGTCATCAGGTGGGGTCGGAGTCGGATGATGTCAGCATGACGTCACCGGTGATGTGGCAGGTCCTGGTTGGTCCATGGATATGCTGAAGTGGCGGACATGTTGGCGAAGGGACGGACGAATGAGGTGATGCGATGGCGGGGTGGCGGAGACGGGGCTTTGACGTGGGCATGACATGGGACCAGCAAAACCGGGTGGTAAGTCAACAGTGGTAACAGTTTTCTCGGACCGCTTACAATACGGCCCTGGTTTTGTCAGAGGCCGCTTCGAGAGACTTGAGAAGGTGACGCGTGGCCGAGGACTGGCGTAACCCTTCGTCATTTTCTCGGGCGCTAACTGTCGGGCGTGGGGACCAACCCGATATGCATAAGGGCCGTCCGATCAGAGGCGCTCGATCGGACGGCTGACGGGTTAATGAAACGATCGAGCGATACAGAAGGGGAGCGGGATTTAAAAAATATATTTTTTGGGATGCGCGCTTAGCGGAAGACCATCGGGGTATGGTGCTTTGTAAGGTTTTTCAATGTATTTTCAATAAAACCAATATAGCGCCCGAAACTTTGGATAAGTGCCAAAAGGTGGGTTTTTTGGGTAATTTCATAATTTCGAAGGGGGTTATGGCTAGGAAGGGTTTTTTACAAGGTTTTTTCTTTACAAACAAAGGCTTAATGGGTGGAATGACTTCAAAGAAGGGAGAGGGGTGAGGTTTAGGTTCATCAAAGTGACCGGATGCCAATTTGATCCCTGACAGAGGATTTATTGGCTATAATGCCAAGGGGAGGGATATTTATACAAAATTTGGGGTTTATACACCATGGTGTTAATAATAGTAGGGGAAAGGTAACATAGGGGAATTACATAGTAGAGTTAGAGTTAATATGGGGGGAAATGTGAATGAGGGGGGGGATTACTAAGTTTATTTGAAACTCACTTAGTTTTAGGGAGTAGATCAAAATGAAAAGAATTTTTAGACAAGAAATGTGGCTTTTCAATGAATAAAACCACCATCAAACCTCAAGTTTTCTAAGCAATTCAATTGATGAGGGGATGTTAGTAATGAGCGGGAAAAAGGGATAATTGGGAAGTTAGGCATGCTTCTTTGTTTTTCTTTTCTCATCTTGACCATCAAGGTTAAATCTGAAATGAATACCACTTCTGCAACCCCATCTACTTACCCAGCTACTTTGCCTAGCATTTTTTGTTTCTTCTTGAAGGGTGCATTTAGGCTTGCAGACCCTTACTTGCCTTTTCTTTTCTTTGGCTTTTTCTTTTGTTTTTCTATCTACTTCTACCCTTATTTCTTCCAAGGTCCCAGATTAAGCTGTTGGGAGCCTTTTCTTCTCTACCTGAACTACTTGTCTGCCAAGATTAAACAGTTTGGACAGACTCCTTTCTCTATTCTACAACTGAAAATTTAAAACATGACATGATCCAGCTTAGACTGTTGGACCATCCATCAAAATTTGAGTCCCCATCAAGCTATAAGCACAGATTGTATTCTTATGGAAATATGTGATCTTTGCATCATCAAAGCAAAGCATATTTGGACCTTTCCATTGCCAATCATGAAATATGAAACCTATTGGTATAGGTAGCTAACAGTGGCTCCACATGGGGGTGGTGTTTCATTTGAAAGACCAAGAACAGCAGGTCAAATTGCCTTGCACCTTGACTGCTCTTGCCAATCTTGAAGTTTGCTACTTTGAAATGCCAAAATTGTGTGCTTCTCTTCTTGGTAGACCTCTGATTCTATTCACCTTTTGCTGGCAGTTTAAGAAAACTTTGAGAAATTGCATTTTTACATGTTGACAGAGAATAATATATACATCTGGATATGTACAAGGGAAAACTCAGGCTGCACTTATGGGTGATATTCAAAATAGTGCTTCAGCATCCTATCATTCACAGGACCTTCATCCAAATCAGTTTCATTTAGACTCTTAAGGAAATAAGTGTTGTTTCCTTGTACTGCTTGGACAGCAAATGGTCCTCTCCAAAGGGAATCAAATTTTCCATGTTTTCCCTTATCCTCTCTTCTTGAATCCCACTTGAGGACTTTGTCACCAATGTTGAAATCTTCTGCCTTAGTTCTTCTATCAAAGGCCTTCTTTAATTTTTCTTGTAGGGCTTGAACTCTGCTGAAAACTTGGTCTCTAGTTTGCTGTAAACATATGATTTGATTGATTCTTCTTTGCATATCATTTGGTTCAGCTTGGCTTTCTTGAAGAAGTTTCATAACAGGCACTCCTAGTGATGAAGGAAATTTGGCCTCTAATCCATAAACCAACTCATATGGGCTGGTCCCAATTGATCTTTTGGTTGTTAGTCTATCTGCCCATAGGGCATTCACAAGCTTCTTATGCCAATTCTTTTTGTTCTCTTCTAGTACTTTCTTTATGATGTTTACCAGACTTTTATTTGATGACTCAGCAAGGCCATTTCCTTGGGGATAGTATGCAGTAGAATGGCCCAAGGTGATGTGAAATTTATGGCAGAAGTTCACCATTTTCTTGGATCTGAAAGCAGCAACATTATCTGTTATTATTTTGTCAGGACAGCCAAATCTAGCCAATATGTTGTTCTCCAAGAACTGAATGATAGTGGAATCATTTGCTTGTCTGCATGGAACAGCTTCAATCCACTTGGTGAAGTAGTCTGTGGCTGTTAAGATCCATCTATGTTGGCCTGAGGATGAGGGATGAATTTCCCCAATGAAATCCAAGCCCCATTGTTGAAAAGGTCTCTCTGTTGCAATAGGCCTTAAGGGAAGTGGCAACAACTGTCTCTTTCCCTCAAACGCTTGACATTTATGACATGAGGTGGTGAATTTCTTGACATCAGAGAACATGGTGGGCCAGTAGTACCCGGCCCTTAGTATTTTATCCACAGTGGACTTCCAGTACAAGTGTCCACCACAGTCACCTGCATGAAATTCCTTTATGATATTTTCAGTTTCATTCTCAATTAGGCAGTTTAGCAATATTCCTTCATGGTTTTTCCACAATAAATTTCCATCCATGACACAAAATTTAGAAGCTTTCATTTTTAAAAACCTACATTTAGTTCTAGACAATCCTGGGGGAGCACACAGGTTTTGCAATACATAACATATATCAGAGTACCAAGGGGATTGTTCAAAGGCTACATTGATCTTTGGAGTCGCCAGCTCCGATTCACTGTCCAGCTGGTTGATGTCCAAGGCTTGGAAATTTGCTTCTGTCATTAATTTGGCCAAGCCTTTCCCTTTTATTAGTTTTGTAGGTTTTATCTCAATATCAAATTCCAAGATGTTGGCAATCCACTTTCCTCTTCTGCCCTCTAAATTTTCTTGGGTGAGAATGTCTTTGACAATAGGACTTGGTACATAAGCTATAACATGTGAATAAAGGATGTAAATCCTAAAGTCCTTAATGGCTTTGACCAAAGCATAAGCCTGCTTTTCCATGATTTGATATTTTAAAGGTGCATCCCTAAGAGCTCTGCTAAAGAAAGCAATTGGCTTCTCATTTCCTTGGTCATCTTTTTGCAATAAAACAGCAGCAATGGTATGCTGGGAGGCAAAAGAGAAAATGATAAATTCTCTGTCAAACTGAGGATTGGTCAATACTGGGGTTTGGGTAAGGGCCAGCTTTATACCTTCAAAGGCTTGATTGGCTTCAACAGTCCATTTGACTTTTGAATCTTTCTTTAGCATGTTATTTAATAATCTGATTAGTTCTGCTAAATTTGGGATAAACCTTCTCAAGAAATTGATTTTTCCCAAGAATCCTTGCAACTCTTTGACATTTCTTGGGTGAGGCATTTGTAGGATAGCCTATATCCTATCTGGGTCAATTCTAATGCCATCTTTAGAAATGATGTGGCCCAATAACTTACCTTCCTCTAAACCAAACAGGGATTTCTTGGGATTCAAGGAAATTCCATATTTTCTGCATTTTAGGAAGATCTGTCTCAAATGTTTTATATGTTCTTGGTCTGATTTTGAGAAAGGTGTAAGGTCATCTAGGTAAATGACAAGGAAGTCATGAATCTCTTTGGAAAAATCAATATCCATTGCTCTTTGAAAAGTTGCCCCTGCATTTTTCAATCCAAAAGGCATCTTTACATATTTGAAAGTTCCCCATGGGGTTGTGAATGTTGTTTTGTCTTGATCATCAGGGTGCACCAGGATTTGATTGAAGCCTGAAAATCCATCCAGTAATGAGATCCTTGAGGCCCCTACCACTCTTTGGAGAATGTGATCCATCTTGGGTAAGGGATAGTTGTCTTTGAGGGATACTTGGTTCAGATTTCTTAAATCCACACACAACGTTATTTCCCCAGTTTTCTTTCTTGTAGGGACTAAGTTTGAGATCCACTCAGGGAATCTGATTGGTGCTATGATGCCTGCCTTGAACATTTTCTGTACCTCTTGTTCCATTGCTGGGAGGAGCATTGGATTGATTCTCCTCAATTTTTGTTTAAAGGGTTTTTGATCAGGTTTGAGAGGGATTGTATGTTGGATAACAGAGGTGTCATAGGACTTTAGGTCCTCATAACTCCATGCAAAGACATCCTGGAACTCTTTAAAGAGGTCAATGTATTTAGGCTTTTGGTCAGGAGGTAGAGAAGCAGACAATTTAATTATTTTGGGTTTGTCAATTGTACCTATGTTGCATTCTTGAATGGTTGTATTTAAGGGCTGCATTTTTGGTTTTCTGGGGATATCATTTGTGTCAAAGATGTCTTCTAGTGGAGTTAGGCCTGTTGGTAGAAAATTGTCTTTCAGCTCTATGATGTCAGTTTCGGCATTGGCCACTTCTTCACAATTAATTGATTGAATTTGCTGAATGTTGTCTATGTTGAAAATAGTTGGATTTAGTATTTGTTTTGCTGTTCTAGGTGATATTGGGTGAGCAATCTGTTGAAACTGTATTTGTGATGGACTTGCTCTATCAAGTATTTGTGATTGACTTGCTGTATCAAGTATTTGTGATTGACTTGCTGTATCAAGTATTTGTGATTGACTTGCTGTATCAGTGTCAATATTTAATCCTGCAAATTCTTGTTGTAGAGTTAAAAAATGGTTTATTTGCTTGTCATCCTCAAATACTTGCCAATCATTAACATTGTTTGGAATGGAGGGTCTGTGTTTTACCTCAGCTGTAAAACAATGATGGGGCTCAAAAGGCAGCTTGCAGGTACTTGCAAAGGTGGCTAAACTATGAGCATGCAGATTGTGGGTTCTAGGAATTTTAGTGATTTGGAATTCAGAGAAAAAGTTTAGTACCTCAGCAACAGCAGACCTATAAGTCCTTAGTCTTTTGTCATTGGTGACAAAGTTTCCCTTCACTTGTTGAATAACTAAATCTGAATCACCCATGATTGAAACCCTCGCAGCTTGTAAGAACTTTACTAACTTGAGGCCTAGTAAAAGAGCTTCATATTCTGCCATGTTATTAGTACATCTGAAGTTCAATCTATAGGCTCTGCCTTCTGCATGACTATTTTCTTTATTGTGTACCCAAACTCCAGCTCCTGCCCCTAACTTGTTGACTGAGCCATCAAATTCAAGGAACCATAGGATATCTTGCTGGGAAGGAGATTTAATGATCTGTTCATGGGCTGGCAATGTGAGTAGAAATTGTGGTTTTTCATCTAGCTTGTCTTCTAGGACAGTTTCATCATTTGATTGGGTATGCTTGATATTTTGAACAGCAGCAGTATCTAGTGTTTGATTGACTGTTGTCTCATGGGTGACAATTCTTTCATTTGAGTCTTCCTCTTGTATGAGTATCTTGGTGTCAACCTCACCTTTTAAGGGAGTTGTGCTGTTATTGAAGAGAATATATGAGTCTATGTCTGAATGGACAGCATATATGGGAAAGTTTTGAGGCTTTTCTTCACTGCTGACCATGTATTTCATGAGTGTTTCTCTGTATAGTCTTTTTGGTTGCCCAAAAACAGAGATGGTGGCATATGACATGTCTAATTGTAGGGAACCTTGGAGTTTAGCTCCCCAAGATCTTGATAACAGCATCCCATACTTAGGTGGAATATCAGCAACTACCACATCCATTAGGATTGTCTTTTTTGGGTATTGAACCAGAGACACACATAAATCTTTTATGAGACCTAGACACTTGACTTGGCTAGAGTCAAAGGAAAACAGGTCCTTGTATGGTCTTGTTATGTCTAGATTCAATCTCTCCATGACTGCTTTTGGCATAAGATTGTGGGAGGCACCTGAGTCAAACATTGCATTATGTAGTATTTTATCATGAATGTGTAAGCTGACATAAAAAGGTAATACCCCTGTGGCTACCATTTTTCCATCCACTTCTGGGCCAAATAGTAATTCTGGGGTGTCATCCAGCACATTGACATCATCTTTGTTGCTAGTGAGTTGAAGGGACTTTTTGATCTGTAGTTTATAGATGTCATGCTTGGCTAGTTCTGAGAGAGGAATTGCTATTTTTAGTTTGCCAATTTCAGTCTCTAGGTCAAAGGGTTTTTCAGATTGGGTCTTGGGGTTATGGATAACAGTCCTTTCCTTGTTTATTAAATCTTCTTCTTGATTTTTATCTTGACTTTGGGACTTGCCTCTTTTACTCATCTCTTGGGGAGTAACCTTTAAATTAGGTTGAGAAGGTGGAGTGGCCATAGGCTGCTGTTTTAAGGACAGTGGTTCAGTGATCTCTTCAATAATCACTTCTTCTGCAGGTGAATTTATTTTGTCATTAGGCTCTGTGACTATGACTCTTTCAAGCTGCTGATTATCCTTTATCTTTTCAGGCTGGTTTACATTCACAGTTCTGCTCCTCAGCTTGTATTGTTTATGGAATTCATAAATAGCAGTGTCATAGCCTTGTTTAAAGTCAAAGGATTCACCTGATTTAGTTTGGAACGGTTTGATTTCATCATCCTCATGATCTTCTTGTGTTAAGAAAACTTGACTTTCACCATCTAGACCCATTAAGTTAATCTCAGGATCTTCATTGGGCTCTATTGATGTGGAAGTTTCTGCATAATTTTCTTGGAAAGGGGGTCTTATGTCTTGGTCAGCACTGGCCTTGCCAACACTTGGGTTTTGAGTTCTCCTAAAATTAGGGTTCCTAGGAGGGTTGTTTTGTGGTGCTTCCCATGATGATTTTCTTTCAACCGATTCCACTCTATCACCCAATCTTTTCATTCCAGTGAGAATTGCATCTAGCTTCTGATCAAAGGCAGAGGGTTCCTCTTTGAAAACAGTCCTCTTTTCCAACCTTGCCCTGTTTCTTTTGGAAATTAGGTTGGCTTCCACTGTAACAGCAACTCTTTGGGCTTCTGCAAGGGATTGAGGATCTCTTTCCTTCAACTGATAGGCCATGTCAGGGTCAAAACCATCAGGGAATTTGTACAAGGCTAAATCAGGAGGAGGTCTTAAATTTTGTGGAATCGCGTTATATACATTGTTAAATCTTGAACAATACTCCAAAACAGTCTCTTGGGGACCTCTTTTGATAGTGTCATATTCCCCAAGTATGTGCAGAGGATCTTTCTTCTTCTCCCATCTACTAGTAAAGGCTTGATATAGTTCATCAGGAGTTGTGATGGAATTTGCATTCAGGGACCTAAACCAAGTTCTTACATCCCCAGTTAGGCTTTGAACAAACATCCTCATTCTAACACTGTCATCATCTATTTCATAGGTTTCAAAATGGTCTTGCATCCTCTTAGCATGCTGGACAGCTGTCAGAGGGCCATTGGAGTCAAAATATGAGATTTTGGTTTGGTAATCTTGGGGTAGAGCTGCAGCATTAGCTGGTATCTGCAAGGGTGCATACCTGTTAGCCATATTTACAGGGTTTAGAGGATTAACAGGGGCAGCTGGGATAATAGGAACAGTGGGTATCACAGGGGTAATAGGTAAGGGTGAACCTAGAGCGTTGGTCAAGGGGATATGTGCAGTGGATGAAGATGTGAGAGGAGGACTCTGAGATGTGGATGGTGAACTAGGGGAATTAGGGGTAGACCGGAAAAGGACCTTGCATGGGGTAGAGATAAGGCTGGGATGATCTGAATCTGAGGTTAAATCAGCAGGCTGCTCCTTCCTTTGCTGCCTCCTAATGTTTCTAGGGATGGTATTTGGATTATCAACAATGATGGGTGGATTAGGGTCAGGATTTGCCCTAGTATGCCGTGGATTTTTCTTGGGAGCCAGCTTCTAACTGTTTTTGGATTTTATAGGAAGTTTTTTATATTTGCAAGGACTGGATAAAGATTTTGGAATGGCTATATATATTTCAAAGTTGAGATGAAGATGCACTGAAAGAGCTCTTCCCTAAAACTGTCAATGTGACACAAAAACAGTTTTGAATGCCTCCTGACTTGTTTCAGGCTTGATTTCAGGCTTTGAGGGATGTATAGAAATTGGAAAATCCTAAGAAGTCCCCAGTGGAGTCGCCAATTATGTTAACACCTAGGTTGTTCCCTATGACTCCCAAGGGAATACGACCGGGGTAACCACTAACCAATCTTTGGATTACAGTGCCTATCCACACTGTAATCAGAGAGGGCTCTCTCTTTATAATTTGTCTCTGTTCTGTGGAGATTTTAGGCTAGCTATGAAATGAGGGTGCTTAGTTTTATGCTTTGGTTGAAGGATATCTTTCTGTACTTGAAGTGTGCAATCTGCAGATGAGTTTATTTCATTGGGCAATGGAGTCTGTGGCTATAAGTGTTTAGAAACCTTGAGGTGATTTGCTGAAATTACAGGGCCATTTAAATACTTCATATAACAAAGTTAGATTATGATGGTGACATGTGAACAACCAGTGAAAAGCATTCAAGAATTTTCCACTAAGCTGGGGTGTGGGAAAGAGATAGATGCCTCAGGAGCAAACTTGAATTCCTGAAAATATTTATCACAGTGGGAGATATAGCTTGAAAGTGTAGCTATTAAGAATTACACCTCATTTACTCTATCTGAAGAAAACATTTATAACAGCTTAGATTGAGTTCAGGGTAATCTATGATCAAATCCTGGAACTATTCTATTACTTTGCCATTAAGTGTAAAAACTCATAAACATGAAAGAAGATGAAAGACTAGAAAACATATAACACAGAGTTTTAAAGAAGACTTATTGTGCTATGAAACATGCAGGAATCCTGTAATATTCAGCCAGCCACCACAGTGCATCAAGGAACACAGAGCTTTGGAAATTCCATCCACCTTTTGTATTATTTCTCTGAGAGTTGTACAGCAACAGAAATATAGAAATGAAATCAACAACAACCCTTGCAAACTCATGCGAAGGGGACTTTATAGAAATGTTTATACAAAATATCTCAGGCATTGAGTCATCTGAGAGAGAAATATCTTCATTACTTCGTACAGAAAAGTAGAAAAGAAGTTATTGCAGCTTCGAATGCAACATAACTGCTCTTTAAGTCTGTCAGAGGATATTTTGACCTTTGGAGGTCACTGAGTCGGTTGGAACGCTTGGATTTAATGCTGGAAAATGTGCCTTTACATTTGCTGCGCTGTATCTTCTCGGCCCTGCCACCTGTGACTTTGTTTGCTGCTGTGGTGACCGAATAGCCCTGCTGAGTAGGCTCAGCCTTTCATCCTTCCTTTGTATGCTTATCTACCAAAATTTTCCGTGTGTATGATCACTTATAAATTTGACAAAACATAACATTACAGTTTCTGGCTTGATAGTATTAGCTGTGTCAATTTGTTCCAGACTTCCTGTGTGGGCAATTGGTGCTTCACAATTGCCTCTATGGTTTCATCTGCCTCTGTATATTTATAGAAATTTGGAGGCACATAGAACAGATGATTGATCTCGTTCATGATGAAAAACAGGTTTTCCACCCTATTATATAGAGTCTGCCCTGATGCTGGCCCTGATTCTGCTGAAGTGTTGGGCTGTCCTGCAATTTGACTTGCAGCAAAGGCATTGACCCTTTTAGCATAATTTTCATGGGTAAGCAGTCTTCCCACACTGCTTAGTATGCTGGGGAGGCCTCTTTTTTGTAACACCTGAAACCTGTCCATGAACTTGTTGATTTCGATCTGCATGTCTTGGGTTCTCCTTTCTAATGTTCCAACCAGGTTTCTTAATGTCAGGACCCTTTTAACCATTGAGATTGTCTCAGTCCTGTGAGCAATTCCCATGGTGGTCAGTTGAGAGCTTGTCCTATTATTTAGTATGTTGATCATTCTATTGGCAGCATCAGGCATGTTGCCAAGGCTTGCTCTTGCTCTGTGTATCTCCCTATTTGCCTTTGTAATAAGTGTTGACTGTTCATCTATGGTCTCAATGAACTGCCACTGATCAGTAATGGACTGGCCAATATTGGCCCATAGGACTGTTTTGAGCTCTGCTATCACCTTATCTAGTGTGAGCTCTTTCTCAAGCTCAGTTATTCTCTTTTTGAGAGATTTTATCTCTCTTTCCTTCTCAGCCACATTCTGTTTTCTCTTATCATATCTTTCATTTACTTTAGCCAAAGATTCTTTGGCTTGATTGAGCTCTAACATTTGAGCTTCCAGGACTTGAATTTCATTTTGAAGCTTCTGCATATCCAGACTATGAGTCTGCTCTGTTGTTGGTGCAACTGTCGATGTAGTTGGTGCTGTAGGTTCTGTTTGCTGAGGAGGAGGGGCAGTAGTTGGAGCAGCTTCCTCAAGGTTGATTACCTCAGGAGGAGGCTGGGAGGTTTGACCTTTTTCCCTTTGTTTCAAGGCTGCCTGTAGTGCTGCTTTTGCAGCCTCCGATTCTCCCAGCTTTTCTTGAGTTTGGATTAGCTGCTTGTACAGAGATATCAACAAGGTTGTGGCCTCTTGATCATGTCTTTGCTAGGCAACATCATCTGTTTGAGGGTGAATTGTGGCTGGGAGTTTGATCTTTCTCCTCAAAGCTGCCATGTCTGCATCCCTCAATTTTAATATCTCTTGTATGCCCTTGATATCTTTGGGATCATGCCCAATCTCTATGATGATGTCTTCTAAGGACCTAATTTTGTTGTCCTTTGCCTGGGATGATGCTCTCTCCAACTCTTGCTGAGAGGCTGTATTGTTAAGGCTATTTTGTAGCATGTAGTTATCCAATGTTTGGTCTGCCAGGGAAGCATAGACCATCTCACCCGTTTGCTTATGCAGTTCTATTTTATCCATTGGTTGGATATCCTTGGCGAGGACCTCCAGGTTAGTCCTCAAGTAGTCAGAGGCATATTGGGGCTGTACTGTTGTTGGCATAAAATGACTCATGATCATTTTGCCTTCCTGCACATCATATGCAGACATGAGTCTTTGTTGATTGGTGGGAGCCATGTTTAACAGATGGTTATACAGCTGTATCTTGATGGGCTCATTTCTCCTCTTAATGTCGATGAACTGTTGTTTAATGTTGAGTCCACCTTCCCTTTGCTGATTTGAGGAACTCACTTCTCCTCCCATTGCTCTATCCTGTTCCTGTTGAAAGGAACTTGCTGATGCTTCCCTGCTGGGTGGGACCATACCAAAAGACTGTCCTATTGGCATTTCTTCCTCTGAGAAGGGATTGATTCTCTGTCTTTTCTCCCCATGAGTTGCTGATGTTGTAAGGGGAGTCTCTCTGTCCCTTTTCCTGCTTGTATCCTCCTTTTGTGGAGTTTGGAGGATTGATGCCTCAGCTGAAATTTCTTGCCTTGGAGGCACAATTTGTTCAGTGGATTTAGGGGCTTCCACTGTTTGCTCTTGCTGGACAGGCTGCTTCTGTCTTTGTTCTTCTTGATGTTGGTGTTGTGTTTGTTGCTGCACTTCCTGCTGCATCATTTCTTCTTGTTGCTGCACTAGTGCTTCCATTTGCTCTTCAGTCATAAGAGGTGGTTGTTCCATCTGCTTTTCTTTGCCTTTGTTGGATGTCTATGGAGTATTCATGGCAGCTTGCTGATGTGTTGTTGAGGATGAGGCAGCTAATCCAAGTTGTCTTTGATATGAGAGGGGGACCTGTCCACAAGTTTCCAAGTCAGCTTCTTTTTGAATATTTCTAGCCTCTCTTTCTAGCAGCTCTTCACTAGTAATTTCCTCTTCTAGGGTGCCCTTTTTCCAGCTCAATGTATTGGCGTACTGCTCAATCTCAGGCAGCCTCATATGTGAATAGGTACCCAACTTGTATTTTATCCTCCTGAGGGAAACAAAATGATTGGGGTCATAGGGTATCCACTCAAAACTAGTTTGCAGTTTGAGGGCCTCTAGGATACTATTTGCCTCTTTCCATCCCTCCTCTTTTTTGTTATATAGGAAAGGGCCCAGCTGGCTCCTTACCTTTAACTGCGCCTTCTTGTTCTTACTTTGGAAGTGGAGGTAGTCGGCATTCCCAAATTGCCTGAAGTATTCTAGGGCAAAAATTCTCATGGGGACATACCTTGGCAGCCTATAAGGCTTCAACTCACAGCCATAAACTCTTATCACTGTGTGGTCTTGGTAAAAGTACCAATTACCAATGTTGTAGGTTTTTTTTAGATGGAGAATTCTCCTCATGTCATCAATTAGCCTTGGAGGAGAAACACCATACAATAATGTCATAGCTGGATGAATGAACAAGTCTATGAACTCACAGTATGTGTATGGTGATACAGAGGTGCAATGAAAAACAGAGGTCCAAAACACAACTGGCCTTGGATTCCCCTGGGCATTAACTTGCTTCAGGGGAATGAGGAAGCTGCCTGGTTGATAAAACAAGAATAAATGGTAAATGTACGAAGTGTATCTGAACAGTCTTTCCCTTTGCAGATTCATTAGCTGGTCATGGATCCTATCTGTAATATATGTGGCATAGTCATAATGTACAGTTGGAGGCTTTCCAGGAGAGAACATAGACAGCATTGCCATTATACTATCATCCACATCCTCCACTCCCCTGAACCCTAGGACATAGTTGATCAAATCCACTAGCATTCTGCCCAATTCATTTAAGTATGCATATCCAATAGGAGGAGTTCTGATGGCTTCAGAGCTTGGTTGTATGAACAACTGATTGATTTTGATGATCTGGTCATTTGACAACTTAGTTCCCTTCTTTATCAAGTTCTGCATGTAGAGGGGGGTCAATGTTTTTGCAGTGTGGAAATGCAGCATCTCATTTATGCTCTCTGGGGTGATATGGAACAGAATTGAGCCTGTGGGGCTGAGGACAGCTCTTTGGCATGGATCATAGCACTCCTGGCATCTGTGGATCAATTCTGGCATAGGATTTACCTGGGGGAGGTTGTAGATGGGCAAGTTTGAGTCCCAAATGCCTAGGATATCAGCTCCACTAAGGTGCTGGGCTTTCAACTCATTTAGCAACTGAATATTATATTTAGAGCCTAATGGAAAATAGTCTAACATCTGATAATCCATATCTCCCAGAGCTTTCCATCCTAACTCCCTATGAGGGGTATTGAGAGGCTTGATGTTCAGTGCAATTGGAGTTTCCATGGTCTATTAAGCTTCTGACTTGCAGGTGAACTGGTTGAAGTAATCAGAACAACACAGAGGTGATTCCTTACAATGAAAGTGTGAATTTTAGGGACCAGAGGGTTAATTGAGCACACAGCAATTGAAACACTGTTTAACAGATTGATAAAGACAAATAGCAGGGCTGACCAGAACTTTTCTCATGTGAATTTAGCCAGCAGAGGTTTCTAGCTCACGATTGCGCGAGCTAGCTGTGAATTCAGGTTGTTTCAGTCAAATGCAGGTTTCATAAACTGTTCGTTGCCTTGCCAGAGGGAAATAGGTACAGGTTGCTGGATACTAGACGGTGAATTCGGTGTTTTAACACTTCCTTAACAGTTTGTTTGCAGAAATTTGGATAAAAACCAGGTGCAGAGAATAATTTGGAGAAATACCTTGCGGATTGCCAATGATAGTTGCAAATGCAGGTACGACGGAGGCGCCCGCGGTTTCAGAGTCGAACTGTGCAGGTTGGCACTGGTATGGTCGTTAAATTCATGCAGGAACAACAACAGTCACTTTCGGCAAAAGTAGAAAAAACACGAAATTTTGGCTTAAAATAGATTTTTGGCAATATTGGCACGTTTTTGGGATGATGTCAGCATGACGTCATCAGGTGGGGTCGGAGTCGGATGACGTCAGCATGACGTCACCGGTGATGTGGCAGGTCCTGGTTGGTCCATGGATATGCTGAAGTGGCGGACATGTCAGCGAAGGGATGGACGAATGAGGTGATGCGATGGTGGGGTGGCGGAGACGGGGCTCTGACGTGGGCATGACATGGGACCAGCAAAACCGGGCGGTAAGTGAACAGTGGTAACGGTTTTCTCGGACCGCTTACAATACATCCCCGGTTTTGTCAGAGGCCGCTCCAAGAGACTTGAGATGGCGACGCGTGGCCGAGGACTGACGTAACCCTTCGTCATTTTCTCGGGCGCTAACTGTCGGGCGTGGGGACCAACCCGATATGCATAAGGGCCGTCCGATCAGAGGCGCTCGATCGGACGGCTGACGGGTTAATGAAACGATCGAGCGATACGGAAGGGGGGCGGGATTTAAAAAATATATTTTTTGGGATGCGCGCTTAGAGGAAGACCATCGGGGTATGGTGCTTTGTAAGGTTTTTCAATGTATTTTCAATAAAACCAATATAGCGCCCGAAACTTTGGATAAGTGCCAAAAGGTGGGTTTTTTGGGTAATTTCATAATTTCGAAGGGGGTTATGGCTAGGAAGGGTTTTTTACAAGGTTTTTTCTTTACAAACAAAGGCTTAATGGGTGGAATGACTTCAAAGAAGGGAGAGGGGTGAGGTTTAGGTTCATCAAAGTGACCGGATGCCAATTTGATCCCTGACAGAGGATTTATTGGCTATAATGCCAAGGGGAGGGATATTTATACAAAATTTGGGGTTTATACACCATGGTGTTAATAATAGTAGGGGAAAGGTAACATAGGGGAATTACATAGTAGAGTTAGAGTTAATATGGGGGGAAATGTGAATGAGGGGGGGGATTACTAAGTTTATTTGAAACTCACTTAGTTTTAGGGAGTAGATCAAAATGAAAAGAATTTTTAGACAAGAAATGTGGCTTTTCAATGAATAAAACCACCATCAAACCTCAAGTTTTCTAAGCAATTCAATTGATGAGGGGATGTTAGTAATGAGTGGGAAAAAGGGATAATTGGGAAGTTAGACATGCTTCTTTGTTTTTCTTTTCTCATCTTGACCATCAAGGTTAAATCTGAAATGAATACCACTTCTGCAACCCCATCTACTTACCCAGCTACTTTGTCTAGCATCTTTTGTTTCTTCTTGAAGGGTGCATTTAGGCTTGCAGACCCTTACTTGCCTTTTCTTTTCTTTGGCTTTTTCTTTTGTTTTTCTATCTACTTCTACCCTTATTTCTTCCAAGGTCCCAGATTAAGCTGTTGGGAGCCTTTTCTTCTCTACCTGAACTACTTGTCTGCCAAGATTAAACAGTTTGGACAGACTCCTTTCTCTATTCTACAACTGAAAATTTAAAACATGACATGATCCAACTTAGACTGTTGGACCATCCATCAAAATTTGAGTCCCCATCAAGCTATAAGCACAGATTGTATTCTTGTGGAAATATGTGATCTTTGCATCATCAAAGCAGAGCATATTTGGACATTTCCATTGCCAATCATGAAATATGAAACCTATTGGTATAGGTAGCTAACAATCACCATGAGGGATTATTTTAATATTTTCCTAAAAATATCTTCCAACACCTTTTCCCTCCATGGAAAATTTGAATTCATTTCATTTACATCACATTTCATTTGCATTTTCATTTTGAGTTTACATTTTGTTTTGATTTCACATTTACATTTGGATTGTACAACTACATTTACATTAAATTTCCAAAATTGTAACACCCTCCTCCCACATTTACCCAAGTTAACTGGCATGTCGGGGTAAACATGTGACGAAGAGTTACTATGATATGATTCAACCTCCTAGATCACCTTAAGGAAGTGGAATTGACAAACCAAAACCTTATTGACTTCCCTCAGGTGCTATAGGACCCCCAAGAGCTAAACCACCCTTCCAGGTGCCTAAACCCTGAGTTAACCCACTTTTTCACTGATATGGACTCCCAAATGTTGGCATAACACTACCTGAATTCAATTGTAACCCTATTGCTGCATGCATAAACCTGCAAGGGAGCGACTACAATCTTTTTCACCCAGTTTTGTGCCAGCGACCACGAGATCTGAGGCACTTTTCTAGGGCTAGTCTCTAGACCACTACCCATAACTTAATGAAACTCTCATAAATGATAAATGACACAAGGAAAAATCCCTCCATACAAACTTGGACAATAAATTTACCTAATCAGGCCTAACCATGACAGACATTCCATCAAACACATCATGAACGTGTAATATATAGGTCATAATCACATATATGGACATAGGGATCTCATACTTATATGGGAATCATCAAGAAGGTTTGATGCCCTTTCAAAATAGTTGCATTATCATCTATTAGGTCATACATTCATTAAGCATTCATTTACTAATCAAAACATGATGAGATCCATAACTAAATTTTGTCATAAACTATGCTTATAACCATAATATAACTAGAATATTAACAATGATAGAACAACCATCAAAGTCACATCATAACAAGTATAAATGCTCACGAAATAAAAGAAGAAAATATCTCTTATTAACATATGCAAATCCAACAAAGTCAGGGACTTACACGTACCACCTGACCATATATTGGGTTGAACCAAATCTTTCTTTCAACCAATCGCCCTCGTGCCATATTCCAAGCATGAATGTGGGACTCACAACAAAAACAACCAGGGCTTCCTCAAGATTTACCGTGTATCCCGCCATTACTAGTCAAGAGATTCCTATGTATGAAACCCTCACCTATACAACTAGGCTTTATCATGTATCCTACCAATACCGGTCAACGAATTCCCACGCAAACAATAAACATACACTACCATGCTTTATTGCAATCCCGCCAAAATGGTCAAGGGATCACTAGGCCCTAAACAAGAATGGATGCCTCCAATTTTTTTCACCAATACCTTGAGGAATTTTCCCGTCTCTACCCTCAAGATTTATCATGTATCTCGCCATTACCAGTCAATGGATTACTTGGCCCTTGGTAATTTTCCTGAGACCACCTCATCCAATTCCAAAACCATCCGGCAATCTAGCTCAACCAAATTAAATAACCCCATCACACCATGGCTATCCAAAAATGGAAATGGAAGGATAAAAACCATTGTCACACCTAGCAAAACTCATGCCAATGATAGCAAGAGAACCAAATACACACATGCATATACCATGCATACCAAAACTAGCAAGGAAATCATACATGCAACTTGATACCTACAAGTAATCCTGTTGTAGCCGCTTGATCCAACTCTTCCTTGTTTGATCTTTGCTTCCCTTTGATTTCTTGTCCTTCCTTTGCCTTCCTTTCTCCAATGCTAGAGTGCTCCAAGAATTCTCTAAGTGTGCAAGAGTATGAGAGAGAGAGAGAGAGAGCTCCAAAATTGAATTTAAAAAAGGTTGTGAACTAATCCTCAGAAGCCTTTTTATCAATGAGGCCTATATTTTCTTCAATTTCCATTAATTTTCCTTCAATTTCCTCCTCACATGCAACCTGTGACCTTTCACCTTCATTTTCTCCTAATTTCCTTTATTTCCATAAATAAAATGCCAATTAATGTCTCTTTGCCTTTTCAAATCCTTTGTTAATGCCTTTGCCAATTTCCTTAGCTAAAATAAACCAAATGAACACCCAAGTGTCTACACCAAGAAAGTGGGTAAGTATCTTATCATTCTTGTTCTTTATGTTGATGATCTTGTCCTTACTGGTAGTGATCCCAACCTTATAAACCATGTGAAGTCTAGCCTTAAAAAGCAGTTTGAAATGAAAGACTTAGGACACTTGCATTATTTTCTTGGTCTTCAAGTCTTGCAATCCAAGGAAGGTATTTCCCTTTCCTAGTCCAAGTATACCTGTGATCTTCTACGCCACTTTCAGATGGAAGACTGTAATCCAGCCCCTTCTCCCTTTTAGTCTAGAGTCAAACTTTCAGTCACTTGTACTTCCCCTGAAGTTGATGCTACCTTATACCGTCAACTTGTAGGAAAACTTTTGTATCTGACCCATACCCGTCCCAACCTTTCCTTTGTTGTTGGCCTTATTGCTCTATTTATGCAAAACCCACATGAAAGTAATTGGAAAGAAGCTAAAAGAATACTTCATTATGTTCGAGGTATAGTTCAGTTTGGGATTCATTACAGTGCAAAAGCATCTACTCTACTGGTTGGTTTCACTGATTCCGATTGCGTTGGTGACCCTGATGATCGGAAGTCTATTGCAGGTTATGTCTTCACTCTTGGTTTTGGACCTATTACATGGGCTTTCAAGAAACAAAGTGCCATTTCTCTTTCTTCAGCAAAAGCAGAGTATCGTGGCACCGTAGAAGCTAGTAAGGAAGCCCCGTAGCTTTGTTAGATCCTGTCAGAGTTTGGCTTTCAGCAGCAACATCCAACTACACTTCAGTGTGATAATCAAAGTGCCATTCAACTATGCAAATATCCAGTCCAACATCAGCGCATCAAACACATTGAACTACACATGCACTTCATCAGAAAGCTCATTCATGACCATGTTCTTGAAGTGCAATATTGTTAAACAGATGATCAAGTTGCAGACATCTTCACAAAGGCTCTCACAAAGGTGAAGTTTACTAAACTTCGATTTATGGTTGGAGTTCAGGAAGTTGTCACTAGGGGGGATAGGCTCTAATGCCTCCTTCCTTCTCCTATTGTGTCATATTTGTACATCCTTCAATCCTATCCCAAGTTTTTCTTAAGGGGGGATGTTAGGATATTCTGACACATAGGAAATAGTTAAGTATAACTCGGTCTAGTGTAGAGTTAAGTAAAGTGTGTTTCTTTACTATGTACATTTGTAACTTACAATCTGATGGTCACGATATGTTCTAGACATGAAGTGATCTGATGGTTCATTCTCTCCTCAGTATTACCGACACTTGATTCATGGCTTAACACCTGATTGGTCCATGACCTCTATTTAAAGAGCATGGAGGGTCATTTGTAGGGTGACTGTTCATGAGAGAAGCTTATGTAAATTTTCTTTCCTTTATTAATAAATTGTCTGAAGTGACTGTGTTGGCTCAGGCCGTGGACTATTTCCCTCTTTGAGGGCTTTAACCACGTTAAGAATACTGGTGTATTGATCTGTGATCTGTTTTTGAGCGATGTCCTTTGGTGTTCTATCTGAGGAACTTACCCTGTAAATTCCTACATTTTTCAATATTCATCTTGGAATACGTCTCCCATGACCTTGGTCTTACTTTTCCTTTATTAATTGTATTACATGGATTTTCAACCAGGGTTGTTACAAAAAATTAATTCAAAGTTTCACTTGGGCTCTAACAGGTCCTCAGCAAAAAATCCTAGCTCATCTTTGAGCCATCTACAGGCAAACATCCACATTTACTTGCATTGTTGTTGTGTAATATAAATCCTCCTCTAAAGGATGAAATATAGGTTTCTCCTCTAATCTACTCTGCTTTGTTCATCCCATTGTGCACTTCTTCCTCCTTATACAAGCATCCCAACCTCCTGCTCTCAAGACCCCAATCCTTTCTCCTTCTCTAATCTACTATCTACTGTAACTAACATCTAATCCCTTGTTGCTGTCCCTTCTTTCGTTGTCCTGGTCCACTACATGTTGTCACTTTGCCGATGTTGTTGGATTTCTTGGCTCCTATTGGGTTAGGGTCTTTAGCTACAAATTTTGCCTTTGTCTCCC
The DNA here is from genome assembly GCA_031772625.1 of Pinus tabuliformis. NCBI lineage: Eukaryota > Viridiplantae > Streptophyta > Pinopsida > Pinales > Pinaceae > Pinus > Pinus tabuliformis. The sequence continues at coordinate 991,888,789 of CM062820.1, forward strand.
TTCTGTGCCTTCTGTTCTTTTGGGGCATAAGAAAAATGCAAGGTGCTAGCTAGTTTGCACAAGACTACCCATATATCTATCTTGGATCTCATTTTGGTGTTGCATACTCTAGATTGGGCTATAACTCCCTCGGCACAATTTGTTGCATAATCTATAGCCAAGAAACCATTTTTATTCTTGAAGTAGCAGGTTGGCTAGGCCCACAACCTCCCTTATACGACAAGTTCGTCCACCTGGGATTCTCTCCATCACTGCTACCACCCATATGGAGATGGGTACCAGGTTTTTCTCAGTGAGTGCACATTATTGGAACGCCCTCTTGGCCAGGGGGTGCACCAAAAAAGAAGAGAAAACTGAAAATATAAGAACAAACTAAATTCGACACATGGAAACCAACACAACTGCAGAACTACATGAAATTCTACTCTGACATTGGAAACAACCCAGATAGTGTTGTCACCGATAGTGTTGTCACTGATAGTGTTGTCACCGACAATGTTGTCACCGCTAGTGTTTTCACTACTAGTATTGTCACCGCCAGTGTTTTCATTATGCACCAATAGTGTCGCACACCGACAGTATAGTGCACCGACAGTGCCAGAAACATAGACTAAATTCGACACATGGAAACCAACACAACTGCAAAACTACATGAAATTCTACTCTGACATTGGAAACAACCCAGATAGTGTTGTCACTGATAGTGTTGTCACCGACAGTGTTGTCACCGATAGTGTTGTCACCGACAGTGTTGTCACCGCTAGTGTTTTCACTACTAGTATTGTCACTGCCAGTGTTTTCATTATGCACCGATAGTGTTGCACACCGACAGTATAGTGCACCGACAGTACCAGAAACACAGACTACACCATTGTTGTAAATAAAATTTGACACTACAAAATCATAGTTGCTACATGAAATGACCCAAACGTCTGCAAATGGCTAAGTTTTTCTACTGCTAATTAAACCCATTGAACCAAAATTATTCACATAATGTTGTTGTACTTTAAAACTGATTGGAGACACAAAAACTGGTTGTAAAAATGCACAGACAACAAAATAACATTGGCGACATATCTACAGATAGTTGCATAAAACCAACAAGTTATAGTTCACAAGTTGTTGTACCAAACACATAGGAAATCGATACAGATCATAAGCATAAACACCTCCACAAACAACAACCAAGACCAACTATTTATACACAATATTGTTGCAAATAACTCATAACTGCTGAAAATAAATGTTTTTGAACTCACATATACGTCTGCTGCAAATAAAACCATTGCTGCACATAACCAAAAAATGTTGCAAGTACCAGGAAAAAGATAGAAATAAACACATAATACTGCAAATAAGCGACAACAAAATAAACCAGTAAACATCACATGGTTGTTGTAAATAACTTGTTGCAAATGAAACATAAAACCATGAACCCAGATTCTTTTGCTAACTTGAACAAGAATTTACATCATATGTGACCCTCCCTGTCGTGGCAGCAGGGAAGCTGTGGTGCCTCCAAACCTATTACACACTCCAAAAATCACCTACGCAGCCCTTTCACAACACAAAAGACAGCTCCCCAATCCTTTCCTACATGCTCTTCAAAAACCCATGTATAATCCCTAACCCTAATGCCATGAGGGATTATTTTAATATTTTCCTAAAAATGTCTTTCAACACCTTTTCCCTCCATGAAAAAATTGAATTTATTTCATTTACATCACATGTCATTTGAATTTTCATTTTGCATTTATATTTCATTTACATTTTATTTCCATTTCACATTTACATTTGGATTTTACAATTACATTTACATTAAATTTCCAAAATTAACTCAAAGTTGCACTTGCGCTCCAACACGTATCACACCACAACTCATCTTTGCAAGCAATCTCATCCTCTTGAGTCAAATACCACACATGCACATGCCTCCAATCTCAGATGTGCAACATCATGACCCGACGAAGAAACTAGCCTACCAACATCGTATCCATCGCATGAAGCCAACTCATCCATGCCAAAGAACCTCTTGAGTAGTCCCAACGATCCATGACAAGTCATAGCAAGTCCATTATTTACAACCCACCATACAACCATTTTTTTCTCACTAGGTTCTTGTTACACAACAATTTGTCACCGTTTGTCACTGTCCCTATTACCCCCTCACCCGCATACTGGAGGACTCATTCCAGGACCTGTGAGAAGTGACATGACCTGAAACCACTTGCATCATATTCCTCTAAGTATGAGCTTCATTTGCCCTGAAGACATCTCCTGCAAAATCTCCATGAAAATAGCTCTTTTTGCATTAGCGCGGGTCCTCAGTTCACTGACCGCTCCAATGAGGGAAATCCTCTAAAAAGGGCACGCTATTGGCGCTCTATCTCAGAGTCGCACTCGTGCCAACCGAATTGAGTAAAGCTTTCAACCATAAAACTCCCGAAGGTTCTCTTCAACCCATTCACCAACTGAATCTATGTTGAGCTAGGATGGTTTGGCTTTGAATCTCCATAGAAGGGAAAGTGGTTTGCCACCTTTCATGAAAGTTTCCAAGTGATAAAGCCAATCCCATGAATAATGTGGTTGATCCTATCTCTTTCTTCTCTATCTATAAAATCTTGCCTCTATGCCTTGAACAATCTGGTCACAATAGTCATAGTTACAGTAGTTATGGTCCCAGCATAGTGATAGAGAGTTTGAAGCTGCAAGAGCCTTCTTTGCACCCATAAGGCCAAATCTAAGTAAGGAGATTCTTGTCACCCAAAGAGAGAGAGGCTTGTTCCTCATCCCAACAAGCTTTGCAAGACTTGTGTAGCTGACTACCCAGCCAAAGGAGGATTTGACATCAGAACAATGGTTGTATTCTTCTTTGTTATTTATTAATAATAGATGACTATGATTATGGTTCCACTCTCATTGTCTTATGTTTGATGTTGAGTTATATCTTTTCTGACTGATATATAATTGCATCTACTAGATTTTATGCTTGTTTTCGCGTTGTTCTTTGCATGTGTAGGTGTCCAATCACAGAGATCGTGGGGATCGTGACCGGCCAAGGCAAAGGAACGAGGGCGATATCTCTTTGACAAACACTAGCGTTAGAATCCAAGTAGGTTCTCACCATCTACTTTTTATTTTCAATTAGGAACTTGCATGATAGCATTGTGTGATTGTTTCTAGACCCGGTCTGGGCTAGTAGGGATCGTCTCTGTCCGCAGAGAGGATTTACCTCCACAACAATTTAGTGACTCCACTGGGGAGTTAGCTTGTTGTTTGATTTGTAAACTTTAGACGAAGCCTGAAGTACGGCCAGATAGCCATCGAAACGCTATTGCTTTGCATTAGTGAAGTAGATCAACGCCACTTCAGTCAATCTCCGGTTTGGTTTACGGACTAAACAACTTGGAGTTGTCTTGTCTCTTTGGTTCTCTTGTTTAATTGCTTAGATAGCTTTCTGGGTTGCATTTTTGCTGTCTCTTGCTTCCTGGTCTATCTGGATACTGTCGACCAAGCCTTGGACTGCTTGTTTTTATTTTTAAGCTAGCAAACTTGATTGGCGCTCTTTTTTGCATGACAGTCGCGCCAATTGGCGCCACTTGCCAGTGTATAGCCCGCGCCAATCCTCAATTGGCGCTAGTTTTCCGCCTGACAGTCGCGCCAGGCCTGTGAACTTTTCCAGTTTGCTTGTTTGCAGCCTTCCAAGCTTGGGTTTTGTGTCTAGCTACACCTTTTTCAATCACTTGAGTGTGTCAGAGTCTTGTTTGACTGGTTTTGAGTTTTTTTGGCAAATTATTAATTTGATTTCCTTTGATCATTACTTGGAGGTTTGTCTCAGTCTTTTCACAATTTTGCATCTTTTTGCTTTTGTTTTTGCAAAAAAATTTCCCCCTCATTCGCCGAGGGGGGCTAAATTGTGTATGAGTGTTAATCGCCTTTGAGTGTTTTTATTTTATGATCTTTGGAACTCTCACCCATTTTTCTTGATTTGCACTTGATTGATTCTTAGATTACAATCATCTTGTGTTTGAGAATTCTCTTGCATAGATCACACTTGCACAATTAGAATTCTCATTTTCAGGATATGAATGAAAAGTGTGCATAGATTACATTTGCATACTTTGGGTGTTTGCCATTTTCTATCGATTTCACGTTTTAGCCCTAGGACATCTAGTGGTTTTGCGTGTCGAATTTTTGGTCTTCTATCATTCCAGTCGACTTTTTGGTTACTCTCTTGCACTTGTCCAGTGGTTGTTAAGTATTTTATTGCGTTATTCGAGTGATTTACTTCTTTTTCACTTGGATTCCGCTCGGCTTCGTTTTGGGCCTCGATCACATGGCTCATTGAAGTCTTTGGTGTTTTTCTTCGTTTTGAAGGACTGCCTTGGTATTTCAGGGACTTGATTGTGTTCTCATTGAGTGAATTTTGTCTCTTTTACTCGTCGTTATTATCTCTCAAAAAAAATTTAGTGCATTTTTCCATCAAAAAAGAAACAAACAATCTCTTTTGCTTTGCATTTGTTAATGGAAAATAAAGCTTTTCGTTGTTATTAGCGATTAGTAACTTTAGAGAAAGTTTTGTTAATTGCCATTAGCTGCATTAGAGTTATTATTGATTGTTTTATTGTCATTTTTGTTTGTGTGAAAGCTCTCAACCCTCTCATAGTTAGCATTCATCGAACGAAATGATATATTTTGGCATATAGCTTGCATTTAGGGAATTGTGAGAGATTACATACGGTAGGACCTGGAAATCGAAACCTAATCAAAGATCAACCGTAAAATGAACTGAATGAACTTAAAAATGCATTGGAACATAACGCTCATTGTTTAGAGGTCTAGGCTAGAGACGTGCTCCGGCGTCGTTAAACCTAGTCACTTTTGTTTCACTTAAGGTTGGGTGATTCCTCCTTCCGTGACGCAACAAGTGGTCTAGCACGGACTTGAGCTCCCATGTACCATCGAGTATATGGGGAGACCCCACTAGGTTATCATCCTTTATCCACAGGAAGCCGTGTCTGCGGCCTTATAAGCCGTAACGCACCGAACACAGCATTCAGGAAGATTGACTTCCGTACGGGAAATCCTTGGTTTTCATATGACTACCAAGGTGTATATGTAGTTTTACGGATTTGTTTGGTAAACCTTTTTGCCTAGCTCTCTAGAGTAGTCACTTTTGATCCTTTTCAGACTCCTTAAACGAAAAGGCTCATCTGAGCATTTGTCACTTCGGGCTCACTAAACATTCGAAGGAGACTAGGGTCATCTTTTTGTCCTTTTCTCGACTCTTAAAACATGAAAAGGTCAAGTTGTGTCCTTGCGTCTTAAAATTTATTTGGCCGCGATTAAAATTACCCGGTTAGATCTTGTTTGTGTTAGCTTGAGTAGGCTTCTTTTCGTTCTCGATGGAAACTTTTCCGGGGTTCACCAACCCAGGGATCCCCTCTGACGGGAACCCTGGTCATTTCGCTCCTTTTGGAAATGTTGGTGCTCCTTATATGGCGACGTTGTCCCTCCCAGGGTTAACTGTTGGGTTGTCGGTTTGGTTGTTCTCCACCTCTTTGGTCCTTGTCGTCTCACCGTCTAGTCAATCCATCCCTCTACCTAAACAACATCATGTTGATTCTAAGGTGGATCTCTCCCCTTCTACGCCCACTTCTACGTCCTCATCTTATACTTCACCTGGTGAAATTCTAGATTCGAGTAACCAGGTGGCTAAGAAGAAGAAGAAGAAGACGAAGAAGAAGAAGGCTCCTAAGGGAGAGGTTACAAGTGCAGCTACCCTCTCGAGTACACCTGAAGTCGGGCCCCCTTCCACTCCTCCGCAGAAGGTCAAGTTTCCTTGTCGATTATGCAAGGAGGACCATCTTCTTCGCGATTGTCCTGGCATTCCCAGGGTACTAGAAGTATGGTCCCGTGATCCAGCCCACCCCTCATCGTCCTCTGAAGCTCACGGTGATGCTACCTTATTAGTCGGGAATGGTAAGGGAAAAGGGAAGATTCGAATCCCCTGTAGACTTTGTGAAGGCAATCATCCCCTTCACCTTTGTCCACTCATGGATAAAGCCTCCGTTGTCTTGGAAAGTATTACAACTCCTTTACCCCAACTTCCTGTTGGTTATCAACGTCTCTCTACAGTTACAGATCGTCCCCCTGCTGACCAAGAGACTGATTCATATTCTTCTCTTGTCCAGCCTCCTCTTCCCGAACCTGGCTGTGCCCAGCCTGTTCCAGACCAACCATTGGTCGGAAAGAGTGTCGACTCGAGTTCACCACCCGTCGACCACTCTGTTTTGGAAGAGCATCACGCCCATTTTCTTCTCGTCTCTTCAGATTCTCCTGAGTCCCGAAATGACTCTCCTAACCTAGATGCTTCCGAAGGTTCTCCTTCATTTCCTTTAGCACATGGGGGTAATCATACGATTCCCCCACCAAGTAGTCTGGTTGCTTCCTTTGATTGGAATCACCTGATCACCGGTCGCCTTCCATCCCATATGCCTTTCTAGATCACAGTACATGCCTGTGCTAAGGCAGTACCTGGCACTATTTTGGATGAAGGGGCGTCTGTCAGTCTTATGCCGTACACTACTTGGCAAGCTTTAGGTTCCCCGCAGCTTAGGCCAGTCACTCAGAATCTATTGGCCTTCGACGGAGGAGCCTGTCCATCTCTAGGAGTTCTCCTGAAGTTCCCTATTACTTTGGGCGGCAAAACTGTCTATATAGACGTCTTGGTTACCCAAGGTGTTTTAGACTTTAGTCTTCTCCTTGGTCGTGACTATGTTTACGCCATGGGGGCCCTCGTTTCTTCGCTTTTCCGTGTGGTTTGCTTTCCACACGATGGAAGAATTGTGACTATCGATCAAGTGTCATTCGTTAGTCCCCCGATGCCTCCTGCGCCGTTGTCGTCCCCTCCTAGTTTTCATCCACCAGTTGCATCTACCCCACCATAGATCAACTACGTGGCCACCTATCCCATGCCTGGATCCAGTGATGCTGCCATCGTGCATAGTGTCCTGGGGGCATTGGGCCCTGACTTCCAAGATGTTTCCCTTCCACCGGGAGTGGCAATCTTGGAAGCCCTGACTTTCTATTCATTATGATGAAGTTCGGGTGGAGCATAGTTCCTTTCCGGTGTCAAGCTCCTTAAAAAATGAAACTAGGTTTCGCGGAGCATAGTTCGATTTCCTATGTCAAGCTCCTTAAAAAAATGAAACTAGGTCTGACGGAGCATAGTTCGTTTTCCTATGTCAAGCTCCTTAAAAAATGAAACTAGGTCTGGTCGGAGCATAGTTCGTTTTCCTATGTCAAGCTCCTTAAAAAATGAAACTAGGTCTGACGGAGCATAGTTTGTTTTCCTATGTCAAGCTCCTTAAAAAATGAAACTAGGTCTGGCGGAGCATAGTTCGTTTTCCTATGTCAAGCTCCTTAAAAAATGAAACTAGGTCTGACGGAGCATAGTTCACTTTCCTATGTCAAGCTCCTTAAAAAATGAAACTAGGTTTGGTCGGAGCACAGTTCCTTGTCTTGTGTCAAGCTCGTTAAAAAATGAAACAAAGAGTCCCGAGCATAGTTCTTGATCTTGTGTCAAGCTCGTTAAAAAATGAAACAATTCCCCCTTTCCAATCGCGTCTTTCAATTAAGATCTTGTGAAGCTTCATTCCATCCACTTTGTTGAATGCAATGAAGCTTGGGGGGCATGTACCTCATCCTGCGCCATTGCACTGGGGGCATGCGCATTTCCAACAAGCAGAGTCCTTCCTGGTTCAAGCTTGTGTCCCGAGGATAGTTTTGATCTTGTGGCGACCTCGTTAAAAAACGAAACAATGTGTCCTGAGGATAGTTTTGATCTTGTGGCGACCTCGTTAAAAAACGAAACAAGATGGTCGAGCATAGTTCATGATCTTGTGTCAAGCTCGTTAAAAAAAGGAAACAAGGGTTATGAGGATAGTTCTTTTACTGTGTCAACCTCATTAAAAAATTAAACAACTCCTCCTTTTCCAAATCGAGTCTTTGATTAAGATCTCGTAAAATATAAGTCGAGTCTCTCATAGATCTCGAGAGTGAACCTTCATTCCATCCACTTTGTTGAATGCAATGAAGCTTGGGGGGCATGTACCTCGTTTTGCGTCATTATGCCTGGGGGCATGCGAACTTATAACAAGCATAGTTTTTCATTTCAAGCTTGTGTAAACATGAAACTGAATCCAAGCAAAGTTCTCCATGGTTCAAGCTTGTGTAAAAATGAACCCATACCCATTTTACATCTCATGATTGTTGTCTTTATCTGCTAAATTCTGCTAGATGAGCCTTGGTTGCTTCATTCCATTGCTACCATCTCTTTGGCCGATCATATGCTCTCACTTGGTTGTTTTTCCTTTCTTGAGGAATCCCAGTGATGAGTGGTTTTATTAGCCAGCCTCTTGACCATTATATGTTTTGAGTAGTTCCACCATTGCCGGAACTAGTTTCCGCCCTTTATACCACTTGTTCCTCTAGGACAAGTCACCTTTAAGCTCTTTTCTGACTCGTAAAATATGAAAAGATTGCCGAGTATTCTTTCCCTTTTTTGACTCGTTAAAGAGAATAAAAATGGAGGTTTGCTTTCAGCTCTTTTCTGACCATTTAAAGATGAAAAGATTGCCGAGTTATTCCTCTTGACTCGTTAAACGTAAATAAGAGGCGATCGTCTTTAAACTCTTTTCCGACCGTGTAAAGATAAAAAGATTGTCGGGCCCTTGTCATTTCAGGCTCGTTAACGGTTACGAAACGATGTGATATCGATCGCTTTTTTACTTTTTCAGGTCGATGTCACTACATATGAAAAGTACTCCTCGATTATAATGGTCAGGCAGTTCTTTCGAGCATTGTTTTATACTTTTTCAGGCTCGGGAGACACAACTTTACGAAAAAGTACCCCCCTGGAGTTTCCTTTTTGTTGTCTTTTCAGACTCTCTAAATAGGAAAAGACACTGAGTTCTTCCTTTGTCAGACTCGTTAAAACTTAATGACATCGGATTCCGTCATAATGACGCTCACAAGCATATGCTATCCCCGTCAAGCTTGCTAAAAATAACTGGGGTACTCGCCAGAAATGGTGGGGAAAATGGATCCATAATTCTCGTCGTGTCGGTAGTATGTCGCTCTTGAACATGGCACTAGTCTGCATTCGTGTCGGGGTGGGGACGTCTCATCTTGTTTTACACTAGCCTTCGTGGGTTTGGGTGATCCTATTTGACCTCTCATCTGCTCATTGCCTTGTCACCATGACCTCTACTCATTTGATGTCAAATACTGCCAAGTCCACTGTCGTGCCGCCGATATGTTCAAGAGAAGTTGACCTCTGCAGAATTACAACCTCCCTATGATACCTCACATAATTCTGAATCACCACAACGTTCTTCCTCTGTCTCGTGTCACTGAAGTGGGAAACACTATGGCCCACCTTTGATCAAGGTCACTTCATGTCGAATTCAGCTCATTATCCAGGAAGTTGATCTAGAGACTCCCTTCTGGTGCCTTGGAGCCTGCATGCCTCAATGGCAGGTTCTTCGTGTTCGATGAGAGGTTTTCATCATTGGCCTCCGATCGAATGATTCTACGGGTGTTCGACGCCAGCTCATTGATTCACATGCCGTAGATTGTACCTATAGTACCTTGAGGACCATTGTCATTATTGGTGGTACCTCTCGCGTCTGTTAACAGTTTTCATCATTGACTGGTAATCAGACGATGTTCATGCATGTTCAACTTCAACTCATGTACTCGCATGCTTAAACTTGTACTCTGTTCGGGTCGAGATGGAGCGCAAGACCCTGGATTTTGTCTATTGGAATCCAGGCTGCGATTTGTGGATTATTATGATCATTACATGACTCATTCACTGGATGGCTGCGACCATGCCTGAGTCTATTTATCGATCCTCTCTGGATGGCTGCTTCCATGCCTTGGATCTAGATTATTATGTACTCTGTTATGGATGGTTGCGCCCATACCGCATATATAATATACTTGAGATATCAGTTGTACTTCTTTTCGCAGGTTCTCCGGCGGCCGTGTTTTTAGTCACGCATGTTCTTGTAAAGCATTTCACCCCTCTCTCTCTCGGGCCTCATGCTTTAGGGGGAATCTGTTACACAGCAATTTGTCACCATTTGTCACCGTCCCTATTACCCCCTCACCCGCATACTGGAGGACTCATTCTGGGACCTGTGAGAAGTGACATGACCTGAAACCACTTGCATCATATTCCTCTAAGTATGAGCTTCATTTTCCTAGAAGACATCTCCTACAAAATCTCCATGAAAACAGCTCTTTTTGCATTAGCGCGGGTCCTCAGTTCACTGCCCGCGCCAATGAGGGAAATCCTCTAAAAAGGGCGCGCTATTGGCGCTCTGTCTCAGAGTCGCACTCGCGCCAACCGAATTGAGTAAAGTTTTCAACCAACAAACTCCCGAAGGTTCTCTTCAACCCATTCACCAACTGAATCTATGTTGAGCTAGGATGGTTTGGCTTCGAATCTCCATAGAAGGGAAAGTGGTTTGCCACCTTTCATGGAAGTTTCCAAGTGATAAAGTCAATCCCATGAATAATGTGGTTGATCCTATCTCTTTCTTCTCTATCTATAAAAGCTTGCCTCTATGCCTTGAGCAAGCTAGTCACAATAGTCATAGTTATAGTAGTTCTGGTCCCAGCATAGTGATAGAGAGTTTGAAGCTGCAAGAGCCTTCTTTGCACCCATAAGGCCAAATCTAAGTAAGGAGATTCTTGTCACCCAAAGAGAGAGGCTTGTTCCTCATCCCAACAAGCTTTGCAAGACTTGTGTAGCTGACTACCCAGCCAAAGGAGGATTTGACGTCAGAACAATGGTTGTATTCTTCTTTGTTATTTATTAATAATAGATGACTATCATTATGGTTCCACTCTCATTGTCTTATGTTTGATGTTGAGTTATATCTTTTCTGACTGATATATAATTGCATCTACTAGATTTTATGCTTGTTTTCGAGTTGTTCTTTGCATGTGCAGGTGTCCAATCACGGAGATCATGGGGATCGTGACCGGCCAAGGCAAAGGAACGAGGGCGATATCTCTTCGGCAAACACTAGTGTTAGAATCCAAGTAGGTTCTCACCATCTACTTTTTATTTGCAATTAGGAACTTGCATGATAGCATTGTGTGATTGTTGCTAGACCCGGTCAGGGCTAGTAGGGATCGTCTCTATCTGCAGAGAGGATTTACCTCCACAACAGTTCTCCAACGACCTGTTAGAACTCCCAACCCCTCTCACAATGTAGCCTGTTGAGACCACATCTCCATGTCCTCAACTGAAACCTCTGCTCCATGATCTAGACAATCTCAGCGCCCTCTGAGTTGCTTCGTTGTGCACACTCTAAGCGATTGGTCCTTCAAAGTAGCTCTTATTCCATGTCAACCATGTCCATGGAACTCCAGCTACAGGTATATGTCTAAAATCATGATCATAAACACACTAAAATACCTCAACACTACTACTTTGCACAACGGAAAATACACAACAATGAATCAACTAGCACACAAGACAAATTTTAACCCAACTTCTGTTATATTACAAATCTTTAATTCAACAATATTAGGGCTCCCATACTAGGGATCACTGACCTTAGAATAAATCCTAATTCAAGACAAAAACTAGGGCTTGGTATCAACCACTATGATGGCCAATCTACCCTGAATAAAGTACAATTGACCTACTTGTTGATGTAGCGCTTCCACAACCCTTTCAATCCACGTACCTTGAACACATTTGCAGGTCCTTTGCCTCCCAATATACTAATCACTCCAGCTGACACTATCAATGATCACGGCTCCTTTTGTGTCACTAAACTTGGCCCAACACAAGTCTGCCCACTAACTACTCCTTTGCTCCTTCAAGGACTCCAGTACATAGGGTCTTCACCACTGCCCACTTCTTACCTCTCTACTGCTCCAAATATGACAGACTTAGGGCTTGGAGTCTACCCTATTATCTTTGATTCAACATTTTGTCAATCACAAAACTAGGGCACAATGACTAACCCTCTTGACTATTCTTAATCACCTCCAAAATCCATTCCTTAGGGAATCACAGATCTACCCACACACAGTGACAATTCTGCCTTTTTTCCATTGTACTAGGGCTCTACAAGTAGCTCTCTAACAACACTCCAAGCACTATACACAAATTTTTATACTAATGTCCAAATGGTACCCTACATCACCTATCAAAACATCAACACGAAAAGAAAAACATACCTCTACTTAGGATGCCAACTTCTTCCATATACTTCGCGACTTGTGCACTAAAATTCTAAGCTCTCGACCCTCTGATTAGGGCTTCCTGTAATAACTACAAGACTACTTCAAATGTAGCCAAATAACCCTCCAAGACTTGTGTTGAACCTCCACTACATGTGTGTTATCCTTCAAGCAATGTGGCCACTCTTTTACTACCCTAACGTTGGTTACAGGAGCTTCATCCAACAACTTAACAAGGGCTTGGCCCTTCCTCAACACATACGGAAATCCTTGGCCTATTCACAGGAGAATCAAACCCAAAACTCATGCACAGAACAATCCTTAAACTCAGCCAACATCTGCCTAAACTTGGCTCATCCAAACACAAAAAAGATACCAAAACAAATCATCCTTCCTTCACTTGAATGTGCTCCTATAGGTTTGCAGTTATATCAAAAGTATTTCTCCAATGATGTCTTGGATGTGGTGATCAAATGAACCTCCTTCTATTCTATTTATATGTTTCCTTGGTGCAATGACTAGTCCTCCAAAAGGCACCTTTCAAGACAAGTTGACTTGAACATCATGTCAATTAGCCCATCTCATATAAAAAAAAAATATTTTCTTCATTTGATCAAAGCCTCCAGGGTTTCCTTAATTTCCCCTTACTCCAATAAGTGTGCTCCACTTACAACTATGATCAAATCATCAAAATCTCCTCTCTGTTTCACGCCCACAACTTTTGGTGCTAAACCCACTGCTTGGGTACTTCGCCCAAAAATCCCATGTGGGTCAACCATATCGCAAACCTTGTACCCTAGGGTGTTGGAGTACCTCCCAAGCTACACAAATACATTGGAACATTGAAATAACTGGAATTATGACTTGTCTTTTAAATCTGGATCCATGTCATTTTGTATTTTGCAAAGGTGCTCGACTCTTGGATGTCTCGGATATATAGATATCGAAATGTCATGGCCTGGATAAGTCAGTTTGAATTGATATAGATGTCTCCACAAGTCCATATGTTCCCAGTAGTCCAAATGCCCCAGATTGAACTAGATGTCCTTCAAAAACTTCTTATATGCCAGATTTTTCACAAGTCCAGATGGATCTGGATTCCTGGATAAGTCTAGATGTCCTGCACTCGTGGATGATTCCAAATTCTAGGATAATTTTGGATGACCTACATACTTGGATGAGTCCAAATTCCTAGATAAGTTTGAATGTTCCAAATTTTCTAGTTGGCCTAGATATGCCCAGATGACTTCAAACCAAAAACTACTCAGTTGTGCCTTAACTTTAAAAGGCCTTTTCTCCTTGATCCTTGGGATATTTTCTAAGTGTCATATACTGTTGGAAAGGTCTTTGAGAGGACCATCCAATGAAACACTTAGCTTTCTCATTTGATCTAAGGCATTATGGAAAAAATTCCCTCAAAGCTTCAAAGTTATAATCTTTATTATTGATTCACCAAGCTCCCCCTAAACTTGACACAACCAACTACCACCATGTTCATAACTCTTACTTAACATCAATAACACAAACAAACAACAATGACTCAAATTTGACATCAATGACAACACTCTTTGACATCAATGACAATACTTCTTTGACGTCAATGACAACACTTTGCTCAAGACAATCAAATTTTCTCCAATACACATTGTTTCTTGCAACAAAAGGACATATGGCTTATAAGATTGTAACAATTGCTTGAGGAATCACTATTTGGAGTGCCCCCTCACCACCCCTCTGATGTTTAGTGAGAGGACCAACATTGGGCAACCCCTATACTAGGCCTGGTATCTATAAGTGCCCAAAAGAAACTGCAAAAATCAAGATTGTCATGTTATCTCATCCTTCTATTCCTCTTTTTAAGACCTATCCTCTACTCAAATAAAATTCCCTTCATTAGGTTTGTCCTCCTTTCATGGGAACCTCTTCCTTTACTCGTGCCTCTTTATTGGAGGGCGCCTCACAAGCTAATCAACATTCTTGCACGAACCCTCTTCCTCTAGTTGGCAGTGATTCAGTTGGGATTCCAATTCTCTCGCACTACCCAAAAACACTTGTCCTGTGGCCACTCTAGAAAGAGGTATGAGTATTTTTCTATCACTGGGAATAGAAACCTAGAGAGGTAGCCAACCTTAGTGGAGGGTTTTTGAACTTATCTAAAGGTTGTTAGAATATTGGTTCCCCCCAAGTTGTTCACCCACTAATTGTGATGGCAACCTGAAAACTGGAATAATTTGTGGGGGAAAATGCTTTAAAATCCCTAACTCCTGGAGAAAATTGAAAGCATCCCTTTTCGAATAGAAGGTGATTTCCTTGGTCTATGTAAAACATATTATTTAGAAAAAAAAGGGGCATATATTTTAGATCTCTTGTATATGAACACTGCAGGGATTTTTTAAAAGGATATGGGAGTGGAGTTTAGATCGAAGGTTTTTCTATACTAGGGTTTTTAGGATCTATGTATAATAAAAAAAAATAGAAGCCCTCATGGTGGCCCAAACTATCTCATAGAGGGAATTTTCCTTTACACTTGCAGATATGTTGCCAGGAGATTGTGTGCCAAATTCACCAACTTGTTATCAGATCTTTGTCAAGCTCCTCTCTAGGTAGTCACTACTCATTAGGGTTTACTCTTTAGATCTGGTTCGATATCTCAAGTTTTATTTAGAGCTCCGAGTGAGTATTCCCTCATGCATGCAACACCTTCTTTTTCAAGGTAAGCAATTGGTTGATGTTAATCCTTTCTCAGTTTACAACATTTATAAAGATGCCACTATTTTCATGGTTCTTCTTCTACGAGGGGGGACTAGAGGTAAGGATTTCTCCTCTCAGAATTTTTCTTATAAAGATGTTGTCCAAGCTCGACCCCCCTAAGTCAAATCCGGCTCAGATGGTTCCTAGCCCATTTTTGGTGGAAAAATCTAAGGAAGTTCCCTCCCTAGAAATATCTCACTCAGATTTTAGAGGATCTTCATCAATTGTATTTAGAGGCAGAAATAATCTTCCATTTTAATGGATTATGGCCCCACACAGACAATCTCTACCAATGGATCCATACCGTATGGACTAAGAATTGCAAGGTTATTTTCTGCTCAAAAGGATTCTTCATTATGTTATTTGTAGAACCGGAAGCTTATCAGGAAACTATACCTAAAGGGCCTTGGTTTTGGGGTAATGTTGAACTATTTTTAACCCCTTGGTTCACATATTTTGACCCATCCACGGTTGTTATTACAAAGATTTCAATATGGGTCAGTATTCCTAATTTGCTAGCTCACTTGTGGCACTATGCAATATTCAGGGAATTGGAGACTCTTTGGTTTGTTATCTTACTATTGATGCCTCTCGTGGGCAGCTTAGTGTATACACCTATGGAAGAATTTGTGTTGAAATCAATATTAGTAAAGGGTTGCCATACCAAATCAATTTAAAAATTGGTGATTTTCGCTGGACCCAAGATCTAGATTATGAGAACACTACTTTTCATTGCAACTTCTGCATCAAGCAAACCACTTATAGAATTTTTTCCTGGTGTTTAACTCTAAATAGAAGTGGAGCATCCACAATTCCAAATCTAAAAGTTGGAAGCCCTGCAACCCTCCTCGGATGGAGGGCAAGGACGATGAAGAAGCTGATGATGAAATCCACTCGGGGGACAAGGTGCAAGACTCAACAGCTCCTGACATGGACCATGCTCCTTCGGCAAGCACAGAGATATTAAATAATAATGCTTCTTTAGGTATATTGAAACGAGCTCATGAGTCGGCTTCTTCAGAATCTGAGAAGGAAACTCCTTCAATGTGCAATAATTTGCAGATCACTTTGATCAAACTGCCTTTGGAAGGTTGGGTCAAGGTTTCGAAAAAGAAAGAAAAGAAAGGTCACCGTGACCAACCCAAATTTGGGTGATTCTCCTCTCTAGTTGTTTCTCATGTCCCTTTATGTCTACTTGGTTATTCTCGGTACCATTCGAGACTTTGATACCATTAGTATAGGGAAAATTGTGTTAGAAAATGAGTCATCATGGCAAATGGAAAATGATGTAATTTTATTTCTGTTTGATCAATAGAATTTTTAAACTTGCAAAAAATAAAAAAATAAAAAATAAAAACAAAAAGAATTTTTTTTAAAAGAAAAAATAAAATAAATTTTAAAAATAAAAACAGCGAAAAAAATAAAAAGAACCAAAGAAAAAAATTTAAAGAAATTTAAAATAAAAATTTAAACAAAATTTTAAAAATTAAGGTAAATTAAAATCCAGAGAAACAAAAAAATTTAAAATCAAACCATCAAAAAAAAAATTGGAAAAAAATAATAATTATAAATTTATATTAAAGAAGAAAAAAATTATAACCAGTAAAATAAATAAAAAATAAAAAAAAAGACAGACTAAAAATAATTGTTAATAAATAAATAAAAAGTCATTAAATTTTTTTTTAAATTATTAAAAAGAATAAAAGCGAAAAAAATAAATAATTTAAAACTAAAAATTAAAGATAAAGAATTAAAACAAGACAAAAAAAAAAAACGAAATTTAAGAATAAAAATTTAGAAAAAAAAGCAAATCAAAAAAAATGTAAAAGTTGAAAAATGAAAATCTAAGTCAGCGGGAGTCAAGGGCAATACCCAACATCATCCTTGACCCGCACTATGTAGTTGTATAGGCAGTCAATATCTTGTGTGGCTTTCCAGCGTACCACAAAGAGGGGACTCTCCGCTCCACGTTACAGATCCAACATCCATGCAAGCTATCGACCGCCCATATGGCTACACAACGAGGGTCGAGAGTGATGCCTGACATCGCCCTCGACCCCTATTACTCATTTTTTCTTTTGGATTTTAATTTTTTCAAGTGTTTTTTTTTTAGCCCCTAATATTTTTTTCTTTATTATTAATTTTGTTTTATTGATTTCTAATTTTGTTTTAATTAATTTTTTAATAAAAAAATTTAAACGTTTTCTTCCTTAAGATATTTAATTTTATTCATTTTATAACTTTTTTTTATAAAATTTCAAAAATACTTTAATTTAATTTCTTATATTTTTTAAATTTCATTAATAGTTTATTTTTAAATTATTTTAATTTTTTCTCCTTGATTGGGGTGAGAGACGTTGAGCACAGACTAACGAGATTTGTGCCATGGCCAGACCCATTATGATTAAGGACAGTGGGTGGCTGATTGATGAACCTCACACATTTGCCTCCAACTGCAAGGTGGCAACATGCGTGATGGTCATTAATTCGGATAGTAGAAATCGAGGAGCCATCACCCTGTTGGGGTTCTATGAAAAGGTTAGAGCTTGGTCTAGAGGTATTGTTTCATGTTCCCCTGTCATCTCTTGGACGTCTATGAAGGTAACTCAACAGGGCCGCCACCCCGAGGTAGACGACTTCACCCTTCTTCCAGAGAATGAATGTTGCATGTATGTTATTTATGAATGTTTCATGCAAGTACTTATCCTTGAGATCATAAACTATCTCAAAACTCGTTGGAAGCGTGTCTATGAGATGATATCTTGGGTCCATAAGGAAACTTTTCGTGAAATTCAGAAGGCAAGAATTATTTACTCTGATGGGTAGTTTGAATATAATAGAATTATTTCTCTTTGTTATGGCATTTTGCTCTCTAGAATGGGCATGATTTTTGGGTTTGATCAGTGGAACACGATCTGCACTTCTTGCATGGGGGATTTTGTGTATTATCTAGTTTCTGTGGTGTATCGGTTTCCTCGTATGAAAAAGGGAATCAGGAGAAAGGAAATTCATGAATGGATACTGGTTATTGTTCCAAGACAGCTTGGGGAGCTATGCACTGTTGTGAGAGGCTTGTTTCGACAATCCCAGTTCAATATTGTGATGAAAAATATGGTTTATAGGCTTTATGCTCATAGACATGGTGTATTTTGTTGTTGTAATTCTACAGGTCTGATCTCTCAATGTCTTTGTCAAGGCTCTATGCTAGGTCGTCCCCCTGAGCTAGCAGTCTTGGCATTTGATTTTGGTTTATTCTATCTTCTGTGTGTTCAGTAGAGCAACAAAATGGCATGCCCGTCCTCCAACAGGGATAATGCAACAAGGGGAGGTCATAGGCGGAATCAAGGCAACACCTCCATCGGTGTAGGACAGAGGAACTGAGGAAGCCAGACCCAGCCATGACTGGCTAGGGGACGCGGCCACAGATCCACCTCAAACCTAATCCGTGTAGCTACTCAGGCCAACACTCAACCCCAAATCCGTCAATTAATTTTTGAGTGGGAAGCTGACTTAAATCAGCAGGCAAAAATAATTGATTTGGATATGGAGGAATGGAGGGAGCTTGTGTTGAACCCTGGCCATTCCAGAGGCAAGTCCTCTCAATTTAAATAGATTGTTTATCTCTATTGGTTAATGAAGAACATAGTGGCCAAGGCCATGACGACACCCTTTGCTCGCCCTTCCAAGACTGATTCAGAATTCCAGGAAATTCAAAAGGAATTTCAACTCATTCAATCCCATATTCAACAATAGAGTGTCTGCCTCAGCTGCATAGAGAAGCACATTCCATGCCTCCCGCAGACTAAATTGCTAGGATCCAGTGCAAAAGATCTAGCGCCCATGGACTCATCTAACGAGTAATAGCATGACTTGCTTAGTTTAGTTTTTAATTCTTGCTATGTATAAATGAAGGATTTATAGACTTTGTTGTTTTGTCTCAGTTATCTGGTCACTAGGAGAATTAAGGACAATCATACATATATAGCTATGACAGATAGTCTCAAACTATTTTGTTTTTGGACCGCTTATAATGTGGTAAGGTGGCCAACAAACTTAGTTTCCCAATGGGTAGGTTGAGGCCACCTTACCAAATGGATATGGATGTAATTCCTACCTGTTTTTGCTGAAAATGAATGAAAAAGATCTGCCAAGCTTACAAAAAAAATATCCTTTTAAATTCTATATATATATATATATATATATATATCTTTTTTCAATATCTTAGTTTTATTTTGTATTTGAAGATTTTATTTCCAAAAAGTATAAAATTACATTCTACATATGCCTGTATAAAACGTGCATTCTGAAATATTTTCAATACTTTTGTTGTCAAATGGACAACCAAAACTAGTACTTTGGACCAACAATTTATCATACAAAATCTGAGAGTCTATACTGTCAATCAAAATCTATAAAAAAAAACTTTGTTTCTAGAGTTTCTATTAATTTTAGGTATATTCTATGCTAGAGCAATTTGTTTAAATTTTTGCAGTTAGCAATCACATTAGCATTAAGATAAACTGTAGATAGAACACAAATATAAATTGCAGAAGACAAGCCAAGGCAAGAGGACACAAGATGTGGCGATAGCTAGGGACAAACCCCACAATGTGTGGGGAAACCCTTTGATCAAATCTTCTTCTATCTTCAAAGTTTAGCAAAGAAAGAGAGAGAGAGTACATTTACAACAAAAGTCTAACGCTTTGACTTATCTAGATCTAGCATAGATCATTTCGTATAACGATGAGATCAGTTGAAGACATTCTGCTTCAACTGATTCTCAAGGTGACTCCTTCACCTATTATCACGTATAACCATGATGCTACTTATGCATCATCGTCATCATGTTGCCTTTGCATTATCGTCATTATGCTGCCCCTGCTAGTATGAATTATCATCATCATGCTGCCTCTGCATCATCATGTTGCAACACTATAACACTGTCATCAGCCTTAGCTGCTTGCTATGGCTTGCAGCCTAGCAAAGCAGCTAGGCTATAGTTCCGAAATCTTACACAATCATGCTGTCATCTACAGTAGTCCGTTTTCTTTTCTGACCTCTTTATAAGAGATTTATATCAAGGTAACATGCCTGCGGTTCTGGTTCCCTACTGCCCACGAATATCTGCGTATATATTCATGTATATATATATTGACTGTGTATATATATATTCCTGCGTATATATAATGATGCGTGTAAATATATTGATTGCATGATATATATTCCAGAGTGACTGCGTATACATATGTGCTTGAGTGACTGCGTTCACATATAATACCTGCGTTTCAATATATATATGTGACAACTATCCCAACTTATGAGACTGCGTTGATTGTCCATCGTTTACAAACCAGTGTTTGTCCAGCGATTACAAACCAGTGTCTGTCCAGTGTTTACAACCCTAACTGTGTTGACTGTCCAGCGTTTACAATCCAATAACTGTCCAACATTTACAATCTAGTGACTGTCCAGCATTTACAATGACTGTCCATCGTTTACCATCTAGTGACTGTCCAGCGTTTACAAACTAGCGTACAAACCAGCGTTTACAACCATGACTGCGTTTACATCACTGCGGCTATAACCATGACTGCGTTGAAGGAGTCTCTACTAACAGCATAGATTAGGGCCTGCGTGCCTGCGTATCTATGTGGATCATCCTCATTGCCTGCATGGATCTACTAACATGTAGATTAGGGCCTGCGTGCCTGTGTATAGGACTTTTGAACATTTACATGGATCATCCTTATTTCCTGCGTGGATATGCCTTCATCTGCTGCGTGGATGTCTGCATGGATCTAGGTCTTCATTACAGCGTAATTTAGTAGGGCTTCTTTCAACTGCGGCTTCACCATATTACTGCGGCTACCCTTCATGTTACTGCGGCCACCTTTTGTGACTTGTATGGACAGCGTATTAGTATACTAGGCCAGCGTAATCCATAGTGTATCTCCTTCTCCAAAAACCCAAGACGTGGAGAGGAGATCACTTGAGGTGAGTTTCCAAATGACTTCAAATCCTCTTCTATTTATACTAACATGTAGATGATGAATAGACACGATGTTTGGGCTTCTTGAGCCTACGTAAGAGCTGGTTGGCTTGATAATAATTACATAATCAAAATAAATTCATATCTCCATAAATACTTATCGGAATTGGATGATCTTTAGATCAATCCTACACCTCTCGACGAGAGGGATCCAATAAAAATATCAGCTACCATAAATAAGCTGACCCACATGGATTTTGGCCCTAGTTGCCAATTCAACACTCCCTCTCAACTAGGGAGAACTCCATCCGTTGATCTATATGTCTCACTATACTATCTCCGCCATCAGTGCGCTGCACTGCTCTGCCCAGCTCTGCTCATCTCTACTCAGCTCTACTGTCTTTGCTCCACTCTGCTATGCTCAACTCTGCTGGCTTTGCTCTGTTCTGCTCAGCTCTGCTGGCTCTACTCTGCTCTGCTTAGCTCTGTTGGCTCTGCTCTGCTCTGCTTAGCGCTGTTGGCTCTGCTCTGCTCAGCTCAGCTCTGCTGGCTCTGCTTTGCTCTACTCAGCTCTGTTGGCTCTGCTCTGCTCTACTCAGCTCTGCTGGCTTTGCTCTGCTCTACTCAGCTCTGTTGGCTCTGGTCTGCTTAGCTCTGCAGAACTATGAAGAAGAAGAATTGATCAAGAATGTCTCATATCATTCTCCACTGACGCGAAGTCAATCTCAGAGTGCGTACCACTAATCCCAGACTAGTCTCAACCGACCCAAAGTCAGCGTCATAGTGGGTAACACTCCTACCACTGGTCCCAGACTAGTATCGCAGGCTCAGAGAGTGTACCACTGGTCCCAGACCAGTCTCAACCAACCCGAAGTCAGCGTCATAGTATGTACCACTCTCACTGGTCCCAGACCAGTCCTGCACTGACATGAAGTCAGTCTCAGAGTATGTACCACTGGTCCCAGACCAGTCTCAACCGACCTGAAGTCAGTGTCATAGGGGGTACAACTCCTACCACTGGTCCCAGACCAGTATCGCAGGCTCAGAGAGTGTACCACTGGTCCCAGACCAGTCTCAATCGACCCGAAGTCAGCGTCATAGTATGTACCACTCTCACTGGTCCCAGACCAGTCCTGCACTGACACGAAGTCAGTCTCAGAGTATGTACCACTGGTCCCAGACCAGTCTCAACCGACCCAAAGTCAATGTCATAGGGGGTACAACTCCTACCACTGGTCCCAGACCAGTCCATTGATCCCAAACCAATGAAGGTCATCCTAGCATAGGGAGTACGGTAGATACAACAATGCGTCCATCGGTACTACTATGGTCCCTATCCTCATTTCCCTGCCCATTGTTTAGATGAGAGGTACTTCCCATGAGTCCCAGACTGCATGGGTAGGATGCCTCGATAGGAGAACTAATCAATCCTGTCCTCACAAGAGAACACATCAATCCTGCTACAATCGCCATGGAGAACACATCAATCCAGGCCTCACAGGAGAACTAATCATCCTGCTACACAGGAGAGCGAATCACCCTGTTCCACAAGAGAGCGAATCATATTGTCCCAGTGTGCACCACTAGGGGAGGGTGAGTCACCCTGTGGTCATATGTTGCTCCAGTAAGAACTGCAAGCCCTTAGAGCTCCCAGAGCTCAATGTATGCAACATGCAGGACCCTTGTACAAGGGTTTCTTGATGACTCCAAGTCGTTTCGGAAAATCGCAGATTAGATCTTTCCTAGGGGCTTTGACAAGGTGTTTCAACCTGTACATCATCTTAATGTGATGGAGCCTCCTTGCTCATCGACTTACCATATCCCAGATGATGTCTATCTACTGGAGCAATCGACGATTACGGGATTCCTCAATAATCGAATCCCACCTCTGGTTGTCACATAGAATCACAGTAGTATGTGATCAAACAACTCACTGAAGAGCTTCCCTAACCAAGCAGCGTCATATGAGATCATATTCATAGCTATGTATCCGGTCTCGGCGGTGCTTATGGCAACCCACTTCTGCTTCCTGCTCTTTCCATTATACCGAAGCAGAATCTAAAGAGAAACAACACTTAGAAGTGCTCCAGTGATCCTCCATACTACCTACCCAATCAGCATTCGAATAATCATGCAGTTTCATATTTCCGACAGTGTATCTCAATTCATGAGAGATTGTGCCATGAAGACATCTCAGAAGATTCTTGGCACCAATCCAGTGAGGCTCAACCAGATATGAGCTCCCCATGCTAACTGCAAAACATATGTCCGGAATCCAACTCCCTCTTACTTCTGCAAGTGAGAGGGTCTGCATAGGTCATCCTCATAAGGTGCTGGTATGAGAGGTCTATCATCCACAACCTTCGGATGGTTTGGATCCATTTCACTCCTAGTGAATCTCAGCTTTAACAGATAGCTATCAATCCTCTCATACTATGCCCGGGGTGTTTTGCTTCAAGCCATAGAGGGATTTCTTCCACCTGTATACATGAGATTCATGTTCATGAATCTCAAACTCTACAGGTTTTTTCACACCTGTGGACCTTTCCATCAACGAATGCCACCTTAAAACCTTTGACTTCCATTCCTGGGGTTCCTTGCTTCCTTGAAGAGTCGACCGTGTCCTTGATGAGCTGCATCTCTGCCATTCGAACACTCTTTCGCATAAGGGCTGAACTTATAACCACGACATCTGCCTTTCCTTCCACCCTTAGATCTGAACTTCCCAATGAAGTGATCTTTAGGTAGGCCAACAGAAGTTCCGTTGCACCATTTTGATAATATTTTATGCTTCGACTTCACCCTATGTGAATTATGAGGAACCCATTGATCCTTCTGTCTTGTCCCAACTATCTTTGGTGATTGCTCTTTCACCCTTGCTTGGGCATTGTCTTCACCTCAGCTCTGATACCATGTTAATTTTAGGTATGTTCTATGCTAGAGCAATTTATTTAAATTTTCACAGTTAGCAATCACATCAGCATTAAGATAAACTGAAAATAGAACACAAATATAAATCGTAGAAGACAAGCCAAGACAAGAGGACACAAGATGTGGCGCTAGATAGGGACAAACCCCACAATGTGTGGGGAAACCCTTTGATCAAATCTTCTTTTATCTTCAAAGTTCAACAGAGAAAGAGAGAGAGAGTACATTTACAACAGAAGTCAACACTTTGACTTATCTAGATCTATCATAGATCATTTCGTATAACGATGAGATCAGTTGAAGACATTCTGCTTCAACTGATTCTCAAGGTGACTCCTTCACCTATTATCATGTTGCATCTTGTCTATTTGTTGTACCTGACCGTGTAGCACCATCATGCTGCTTATGCATCATCATCATCATGCTGCCTTTGCATTATCGTCATTATGCTGCCCCTGCTAGTATGAATCATCGTCATCATGCTGCCTTTGCATCATCATGTTGCAACACTATAACACTGTCATCAGCCTTAGCTACTTGCTATGGCTTGCAGCCTAGCAAAGCAGCTAGGCTATAGTTCTGAAATCTTACACAATCATGCTGTCATCTACAGTAGTCCGTTTTCTTTTCTGACCTCTTTATAAGAGTTTTATATCAAGGTAACATGCCTGCGGTTCTGGTTCCCTACTGCCCACGAATATCTGCGTATATATTCATGTATATATATATATATATATATATATATATATATATATATATATATATATATATATAGACTGTATATATATAATGATGCGTGTAAATATATTGATTGCATGATATATATTCCTGAGTGACTGCGTATACATGTGCCTGAGTGACTGCGTTGAGTATATATATGCCTGAGTTATATATACTGCCTGCGTATATGTATCTATATCTGCGTTGACATACATATGAACTGTGTGGCATATTGACCTGCGTGGCATATTAACCTGCATGTGGGTGCTTCAGCGTATCCAAGTCTTCCATGGACTGCGTGTGGGATAACTGCTCCATTGACTGCGGTGCTCCCTTTGACTGCGTTGCTCAGCGTGTTCTCTTGCTGCCTCATCATGTGACTGCGTTCACATATATTACCTGCGTTTCAATATATATATGTGACAACCGTTATTATGACTGTCCCAACTTATGAGACTGCGTTGATTGTCCAGCGTTTACAAACCAGTGTCTGTCCAGCGTTTACAACCCTAACTGTGTTGACTGTCTAGCGTTTACAATCCAGTAACTGTCCAGCATTTACAATCTAGTGACTGTCCAGCGTTTACAATGACTGTCCAGCGTTTACCATCTAGTGACTGTCCAGCGTTTACAAACTAGCGTAAAAACCAGCGTTTACAACCATGACCGCGTTTACATCACTCCGGCTATAACCATGACTGCGTTTACATCACTGCAGCTATAACCATGACTGTGTTTACATCACTGCGGCTATAACCATGACTGCATTGAAGGAATCTCTACTAACAGCGTAGATTAGGGCCTGTGTGCCTGCGTATCTATGTGGATCATCCTCATTGCCTGCGTGGATCTACTAACACGTAGATTAGGGCCTGCGTGCCTGCGTATAGGACTTTTGAACATTTACGTGGATCATCCTTATTGCCTGCGTGGATATGCCTTCATCTGCTGCGTGGATGTCTGCGTGGATCTAGGTCTTCATTACAGCGTAATTTAGTAGGGCTTCTTTCAACTGCGGCTTCACCATATTACTGCGGCTACCCTTCATGTCACTGCGGCCACCTTTTGTGACTTGTATGGACAACGTATTAGTATACTAGGCCAGCGTAATCCATAGTGTATCTCCTTCTCCAAAAACCCAATATGTGGAGAGGAGATCACTTGAGGTGAGTTGCCAAATGACTTCAAATCCTCTTCTATTTATACTAACGTGTAGATGATGAATAGACACAACGTTTGGGTTTCTTGAGCCTACATAAGAGTTGGTCGGCTTGATAATAATTACATAATCAAAATAAATTCATATCTCCATAAATACTTATCGGAATTGGATGATCTTTAGATCAATCCTACACCTCTCGACAAGAGGGATCCAATAAAAATATCAGCCACCATAAATAAGCTGACCCACATGGAGTTTGTCCCTAGTTGCCAATTTAACAGTTTCAGATATCAAAACACTAACAAAAAAGATAAACCTATTAGATCATGAAATATCCAAAAGGAGAGGTATCATCAACATCCATATGAGATCTATGATAGAAGTGAGATCTATCATGGTCACGAAACTCTGAGATCATGATGACCCCTTGATCCAAGAGAAATCTTCTTTAGATAATTTATCTGTTGCATAATTTCTTTCCCCATGTATGAGGTTGCATGGACGGATCTATAGAAGACGGCCCCACAACATGTTGGAACTGTATAACCAACTCTGAGCAAGCAATATCCATCACCTGAGAAACCTGGGATGCCGAAAGTACTGGAGGAACAACATGCTTGCAAGTAGCTTGGGCTACCCCCTCGGAAATTGTAGGAGGTATAGATCTTTCAATGTTTGAGCCAAAACTATGCCTTTATGGTTCTTTTTCCCCATAGGAAGAACACAACAATCCACTAGATGTCCATAATTATGGCATCTTCTACACCCGAAGGGTACACCTTCATAATCTAGCTCTTGCATCGTAGTTTCCCCTCTTCCAATATTTATTTCTTCAACAATGCCCTAGGGAAGCTCCAACATAACTAAAATCCATGTCATAGATTAGTCCCCCATGGACAAATAGGGGTAATCCACATCAAGGAAAGAGCCAAGGGTATTCCCAATGTCTTCAAAGATGAGAGTTCTAGAAATTAGAAGGCCTTCATAATCTATCTCTTGCGTCCTAATTTCCCCTCTTCCAATATTTAACTATTCAACAATGCCCTAGCGAAGGTCCAACATAACTAAAATCCTTGTCATAGATTGGTCCCCCATGGACAAATAGGAGTAATCCACATCAAGGAAAGAGCCAAGGGTATTCCCAATGTCTTAAAAGACAATAGAGTTCCAAAAAGGAGAAGGTAGACCAAGTACCTGAACCCAAATAGGGATGATGTCAATATGCTCTCGGGAAGCATCGAAGGTAGGAGACCAAACTTTGAAAATGATGGGAGTCGAGTCAATGGACCAAACCTGTGACGAAATCATCTTAGCCTCATCTAAATCTTCAAAGATCAGTTGAATCCAACCCTTAGCAAGAATAGTAGCCTTTGGGAGGACTTCACCTTAGGCTTAATAA
Source organism: Pinus tabuliformis (assembly GCA_031772625.1). Lineage (NCBI taxonomy): Eukaryota > Viridiplantae > Streptophyta > Pinopsida > Pinales > Pinaceae > Pinus > Pinus tabuliformis. Next base: position 991,916,011 of record CM062820.1, read on the forward strand.
AGCTTTCCACCCACTCAACAATGGTCTTTAAACAAAATTCCTAACCCCTTGCTTTGCCAAATAGGGATTTTTTAGACAACAACACGACCATCTATATAGTAACACCCTCACCCAAAACCATATTAAGATTTGGAGCAGGCTTCATCTTGATGCACTTATTCTTCTTCCTCCCCCCTCCAAAGAGATCAGAACTACTATTAGGTGAGGATATATTCAGAGAACCCCCCAGTGGTCCTTCCCAAACAGACTCCCAAACATTCTCTTGTGAAACTTGCAAACCCTCAGTTTGTGCCACAAAAAAAATCTCTAGAACCAACACACGAAACAGTAGGAGCCAACTCCACCCCAATTGTCAAAAGGAAAAAAGAAGCAAGATTACATGCATGCAGAATCTCCTCTTGAAGCCCAAAAGAAATTGATCCAACCGCTAGAAACCCCAAGTCCAATGAAGAAAACGAAGGCGCATGGAACGACTGTGATCCTAGGAGGAAATTTGTAACCAAATGAGGGTCTTAGGAGGGTGAGGGATAAGGAGTTTCAACAAAACTTTAAGATGATCCATGAGCCTGGTCCCAAACCTCAGAGGCTTAGGATCATCGAAAAACTTGTTCCAAGCACGAAGGAAGTGAAAAAATCACTACTCAAGTTAAAAATAACACCCCAACCCTCATAACCGCTAAGGGAAATTGTAGGAACTAGACACAGTGAACCCTGATCCATGTTATATATATATATATATATTCTTATTTTTTTCAAATGAAATTTTTTTTACATAAAGATTGTGTTTTTATTTTTTATTTTTTTTTAATGTTAATTATTAAACAAAAATTAGTTATAACAAAAGAAATAAACCATGTACTACAACTTTTGAATTTAGAGTCAATTTTATGTCTTTTATTTTCAAGGGTACAATGATGAAAGCCATATTGTCAATTAATTCGTAACTTTGACCACAAAAGTAAAATAAAATAAAATTTGTACAAACTTGAAAAATACTTAAAAAATCAAAGTTCGAAAAAAAAAATATGTTGTCAACAAACAAACAAACAAAAAAGAGGTAGAAAAACTTTAAAAATGTTTAAAATTCAACATTTGCAACAAAAAAAAATGGTAGACAAATTTGAAAAATGCTAAAAATATCAACATTTAAATAAATAAAATAGACGTCAAGTCCCACTAGCACAACCGGTTGAGGATGGGCCTCGTTAGCGAGGCGAACCAGGATCAAACCTCACGAGGGTGGTTGTGCCCTGTGCTATGGGGAGGAGACATGTTAAAAAATCCATTCAACTTAGGGTTGGGGTGGCCTAGGCCGCGTGCAATCCCCAGGTGGCTTTGATGAATTAGATGCCCCTGGGTTGCCCTTGGGTTGTGGCTCCTCAAGCCACAGGTTAAGCCTAGAGGATCACAAACAACTTGACAAACAAACAAAAAAATAGACAAATTTAAAAAACACTTCAAAAATCAACATTTGAAAAAGAAAATGTTGATACTTTTAAGGTTAGAAGATTTAAAGTGTAAAAAAAAAAGAGGGTGATGTTGCAACACCACTTTTCAAAATCAACATGAAAACCATGATTTGATGCAACCCCTTATAAAATGAGAACTTAGATGTTGCAACACCACTTTTCAAAATCAACATGAAAACCATGATTTGATGCAACCCCTTATAAAACGAGAACTTAGTAAAGTTCTCGTTAAGTTAGTAACATTGTTGAAAATGGCAATGAACCAAAGAAAGGATCGTTCGATACTCTTTGTAATCAGCGTCGCAATTACCATAAGAATGCGGCAACATGACTTGAATCCAATGCCAGCCACAAGTTTGAGCTTCTTCTCATTAGCCATTAAACACAAACACAACTTCATGAAATTTTAGGTCGCAGTCATGATTTTGTGTTTTTTGATGGTTTTGCTACGGTCTTTTAGAATTACAACTCTTAAGAGACACCACATGCCATCTAAGATTGTGGTTGAAAGGTTATTCCGTAGTTGTAACGGCAATAACGCTGCTAAATTGATCCATGAGGTAAAGTGAAGCTCTCTTCCCTGTCAACAAGAGGATGTGATTTTCTTTTATTAAAGATGGTGGTTTTGTTGTACACATATTGCTATGAATTTTCTAGTTATATGTAGATTTTCTTTGCATTGGAGTAATGAGTGAAAATAAATGAACCCAAAGCTTGGCTTTTAGGGGGTCAAGTACTTGTAATAGTTATCTTTTCTTCCACTCCACCCCAAATAAAACGTGTTGTCCAAAACTCAAATCAAAGATCAAGGCCAAAAGTTAATGGTTTTGTTGAAAATGAGAACAAAAGATGAAATCAAACTTGACTTTTATAACAATGTAATGAACAAAGTTCATTTACTACATACATCTCCAACCTACAAAGCACAATAAGTCAAACCTCATAAATTATAAATAATATATATAATTGAATAAAATATGAGATTTGATAAAATATGATTGGTACCATTTCATATGATTGCTTAGTTATTAGGGTGGAATGGCCATATCCCTTTGTTAGGTTAAATCTTTTAATTGTATTGTTATAAATTGTAAATATAACAAATGCTTTGCTTGGAGATTTTGTATGAGACAAGCTTGAAAAAAGATTAAGGTGGACTTGTTAGTGTTGATGCTAGTTTGGTATTGAGCCTTTTATAGGACAGCAAGTGGCTACACCCTGACTCCACTACTCAAGGGGGTTGATGAATCCTTCAATTTCCCATCAAATTTAAATGGAGATCATGAGTCATAATAAATCCTCTAATTTCACGTAGAATAGAAAATCTTTATGACTAGTTGCACCCTCAATTTCCCTATGTGAAGTCAGGAGTTATGAAAAATCCCTTGATTTCCATATGGAAAATCTCTATGAGTGACTTTGCCTTAAGCTACTCATAATGATTTCCCATAGGGAAATCAAGCATTATGAGTAGCATCGTATGATACCTTGTTAGGCCACCTAAAGCTGCTACAAAGATTTATTGACAGTTAGGACTAACTTAGTGTGATGCCTTGCTAGGCCATATTTGTTGGTTACGGTTTGTTGTTGATGGTGAATTCCCTAGCCAAGGTTTGAATGCAAGCCACTCATAAAGATTTCCCATAGGGAAATTAAGCATTAGGAGTAGCTTGGTATGATGCCTTGCTATGTCACCTAATGCCGCTCACAAAGATTTCCTATAAGGAAATTGAGAGCTAGGACTGGCTTGGTGTGATGCCTTGCTAGGCCATATTTGTTGGTTAAAGTTTGTTGTTGATGGTGAATGCCTTAGCCAAGGTTTGAATGCATTGAAGAGTCATAGCTTGCTATAAATTTGAAGGACTATCTCATACCAACTTGTGATAAGCTGTTGATATGTACTCACAACTACATCCTTTTGCATATATGAACTGTTGTTCGCTCTCCAACTTTATGTACTTGCGAATCTAATTTTCAGCATATGTACTCATGGTAATTGAATAGTTCATAGTGCTAGTTACGTATGCTGATTTAACACAACAATGAACAGATTTTATTTTGCGATGTGTCAAGTAAATCAAGTAAATAGAAGCTAAGAGGGAAGAATTGTGGCTATAACTGCTGTTTATAAGTAATTCTCAAATTTGTTATATGTTGGAGATTGTGTCCTCAAGGCTGGAAACATAGTTTCCTTGAAGTCCATTTGTTTGGTGTTTACTTACTTGAATTGTCTTATGTGTTTAATTGGTAAAAAAATTAAATATATGCTCTTGTAATCTATATTTCAGATTTAGCCATAAAGGTGAAAGTTCATAGAAAAATAGATTTAGCAAATTTCAAATAAATTGAGTGAAATTTCTAAATTTGCACCAAGCACAGATCTTCAAAATTTCCACACAATTGATATGTGTGGTAACTTGAAAAATGAAAGGTTTTCTTTATCTTGGAAACCTCATTTGAAATCAGCTGTTGAGGACATGAATAGTTTGTACAACGAGTGCATGTAATTATGATTGATATGATGAAGGACAAGAATGATGTGAAACAGCTAATCTTAGGTCGAGCAAAAAGGAATTGCTTGAAATTTATGTCTCTAATACAATTTCCAAAAATGTAATACGAGGATAGGCAGTGGCCTATAGGAATGCACTAAGGTCTACTGAGAAGCTGATGTTTGCTTCCTATCCCAACCTACAGATGACCTCAAGAGGCTAACTCTCCCTAATGAGAAAGCCTTTCAAGAGCCTAGGTGGCTACAATCTGTGTGTGTTTGTTATGAAAGCAAAGTAGGTTTATGACGCAAAGTAAGTTTGCACCCTATTCCTAACTCATCCTGTCCTTTCCGTCCCTCGACATATTTGCAACTGAAGAAACACGGAGAAACAGAAATCGTTTCTATTCAAGCATGAAAGCACATTATGAACTTGAACCAAAGTAAACCTACTTCAAGAACAGTTAAAATTATGAAATCTCTAGAGTATTGTGTATGAAACACTACAGATATTCCCCTCATAGCACAGTCGCTTCGCCAAAAAAGTCACTGAAAATGGGTTCAATTCGCGAGAAAGAATATTAATCATCTAATTAGACTGTTTGACCGCTAAGCCTCAAAGTGATAGGAATGTAGAAGTGTCTCTCTCGCTTTTTAGCTTAGCTTTACTGCTCGTGCAGATTGCTAAACTATACAAACCAGGGAGGCTAAATTAAAACAAAACCAAAATCTGGTGTAAATCATAAATGCAAAACAGAAAATATAGCTCAAAAGTAGACAAAACAAAATATGAAACTTGATCAAGCATACATTCTAAATCTAACAAAAATATCTTGACAACCTACTGAGAAGAGAAATGGTACCCTGTTGAAGTGGGAAGATCGTCCTTACCTAGACCAGATGAAAAATATTTCCGCTTGTTTATTGAAGGTCAAGCTGTAGCGTCTACATGTGCCAAGCGGAAAGCTCCTTGTGTCCACAAGAAGCTGGAGGAACCAATGGGCCTAAGTTGAGAAGTGTTGATTTTTCCTCAGCATTTCAGAATCAGGGTTATGTCTAAAACACAATCACAAACACACTAAAATGCCACAACACAAGCACTTTGCACAGCGGGAAATGTAGCAGTGAATCAATGTAGTACACAAGAAATTTACACAAAACAAAACTTGTTATATTACAACTTTAATACAGTTTTTTTGAAATATTTTCGGAAAAATCATATTTAGAAAATCTTTGTCGACGCGTTTCGAACCAACCAGTGTGGTTTATCGTAACAAGTTGAAAAAAACAGATCATGGCTACATGTTAAATAGGGATGGTTAGGTTTGACTGGAAAAAAAACGGCTATATTAGGCTTAATTGGTCCAAGGCCATAATCTATTAAGAAAGGGCTAGATTAGGTAGGTTAAAAATTATTTAATAATAATATTGTTATCAATGAATTAGAGTAAAATATTAGGATTTTATAATGTCATTTAATACATTCCTGGATTATCTAAATTATTATACTAAATATCATTAAATTATAATATCATAATAGGGTAGAATTTATAAAAAATTTGCCAAAACATGTTACTAAAATCTAAATATTAATCTTATAATGGTTAATATTAACCCCTTACAGTTAGTTACACTAAGGGTAATCATAATTTAACGTATAATATTAATATTTATAATGATATTGATAATAATTTAATATGGGTCTAATCTTAATTATAATGATATTAATAATATTAATATTTATTGAAACCGAGTCATAAATACTTTAATATAATGATACTAAGTATAATAGTAATATTACTATAGTAATAAACTTCTTATTATAAATCTAGAAAGTAATCTCATATTAACTCATTTAGTTAGTTATGACAAGGGTGATATTATTAATGTTTTAATATGAGTCAGAATTGCTTTAACATTGTCTTTAGATTAAATATTATTAAACAATTGTAGAAAGTAATATTAACGGTTTTTGGGAAACTTTTTAATTCGTTCAGCCATCTGAAGAGAAACAAATCGGTTAGTTAAGATAAGGACCAAAAAAGGAAAGGGGGAATTTTTTTAGTTTAAGTTATTAATAGAGGGGAGGAGGGACGGGAGGAAGTGCGGGGGGGGCGCGGGAATATGACTGGGAAGAAAGGGCAAGGATCCAACAACTACTTATCTTCCACCCATCATCCCTATTGAGATTAAAAGGCCTCTTTTCAATTTCAATAGCTTCCCTAAATTTCCGGTGATGGAAATGCGCAACCTTAGCAATCACTTGGGCTTCCTCAATACAAACATGATGATTAGTCCACTCCGCATGTTCAGCCAATGCAGAGGACTTGGTTCTCTCATGTTTCAGGTCAGCTGCGTGATTTTCCAACTTGTCCTGACGATGAACCACACTCGTTGGTTCAAAACGCGTCGACAAAGATTTTCTAAATGTGATTTTTCCGAAAATATTTCTAAAAACTCTGATTATGGATCATAGAAGCTTAAATTCAATCAACTTTAATACAATAAACATAGGGCTCCCATACCAAGGATCATGGCCCTTGCAATTAGTCTTGATACAAGGAAAACTAGGGCTTGAGATCAACAACATAAGGAAAACTAGGTCTTGCGATCAACAACATATGGTGCTCAATCTACCCTTGAACAAGACACACTTGACTTACTTGCTCAAGAAGCGCTTACACCAGCCCTTTTAGTGCACTTGTCTTGAACACCTTGCAGGTCCTTTGCCACATCTTCTATTGCTCACAAGTACTTTTGCTGCTCTAGAATTGTTAGTATCTTCAGCTGCTCAAAACTACCTCTCACAATGGTCTATGCTCCTCCAAAGATCCCTGAACTTTGGCTTATCTTTGGCTTATCTAATCTGCCCACTAGCAACGTAAGTCACAAGACACGTCCTTAGGGGTCCCATGTCCCATATTTCACGTGTCGGACACAACACGACCCATAAAATGTGTCTAACACATTTTTTAACGTGTCTTAAAATCAGGACACGTGTTTGGGCCGTGTCGGACACATGCCCTAACATGTCCTAATTTTAGGACATGTGTCCCACTAAAATCCCAAAGTAAAAAGCATTGCGTTTTGAATTTTTTTTAATTTTTTCTATCAATTTTGTTTTTGTTTGTCAGGTGTTAGCCAACATGGATCTTAATGACCCAATGCTAGAGCGAGTCACTTTTGATGACGAGTCTTTTGAGGGGCCATCCTCCACACCAACAAATGCAGCAAGAGATCTTGGATTGGGCATAGAGAAGGATGGAATAGAGTCAAATGGCAGTGGTAGTTGATGGTGATTATGACATGGAGGACTTGGACTATTGATAGAGTTGTGACTAGAGTCATGACCAGTACCACTGACAAGCTATGATATTCCTACCTATTTTGTATCTACTTATTTTGTATTTTCTAGTGGAATTCCCTCGATATCTATGTAATACATTTTGATTTTGATGACTTAATGAAAAATCTGCATTTTATGGTTTTAATATCTAAGTTGTACTTCTAAATTTTTAGTTTTATCATGATATTTCTAAATTTCTAGTTTCTTATGTGCTTGAACAATTGTTAATAATATGAACATTGAACTGTGAACATCACTGATGTAGTAAATTAATAAACTAACTAGTTCTAAAATTGTAAATACTAAATTACTAAATAGATATCATCACGATTCATATCTATAGATGTTCTAATTTCTAAAAAATATGGATCAGGCACTATATATACATTGATGATATCTATCTAGTAAATTATATATATATATATAAAATGTGTCCCCCGTGTCCTGTTTCTGAGGTTGTTGTGTCTCGTGTCAAATACTCGTATTTACTGTCCTCGTGTCATGTGACTTAGCTAGCAACCTTCTTGCTGCTCCAAGTAAGACTGCTCTTGGGGTCTTTACTAGCTGCCCACTTACAGACCTCTTGCTGCTCCCAGGACATCTGAATCTAGGGCACACGAACCAGCTCTCACACTATCTCTTTGCTGCTCCAAAGATAACAGAACTTAGGGCTTGAGAAGTCTGCCACCTAACAGGGATATTGCTCCACCAATACCACAGTACTTGGGCTTATTAACACGCTGTCCAATCAGCTTATTGAACAGACCTTATACATCAATCAACCTTCAGCACTTCTCCAATGATTCCGTCCACAACTTCACTTCATGACAGCCCCTCTCTCCCTTCAGCGTACCACCCTACACTCTGTCCACTTGCATGCACTCTTCTGTCCACACTTGAGGGTATTTCGGCTCCTCTCTTGGATCTGACCTCCCACAGACCTAGTGCGCACAAACGGAGGCACTGCGGCCCTTAAAACAGAGATAATCTTGCTCCTCTAGAGTCTCGGCCCTCTCCTCTATACCCAGAAACAGAGTGCAGTTCAACAGGTCATTAGGATAGACTTTAGGGCTAATCTAGGGTGACTGTTCATGCATAGAAATAGCCCTAGTCTAGGGCACAAACCACAGAGAGAAATACCTCCAAAACCTTGCGCAGAAAAGGCCTACTTAAGGGCTGAGTATCACAGAGACAACTTCCTCTTCCTGGGCTAAACTCGACCTTCTATTGCAGACTTAGACAAACCATAATGTGCTCCAGCTCGTCCTCCTTAAGGCTCTGCGACTACCTGAGATTTTCGCTCTTCCTTTAGGACAGTAATCACATGAGAATGCTTGCTTGGATGCTTTTCAACAAACTTATCTTCACTCCTTATAGTGTTCCTTGCTGGTGTCTTTTCTCACAAAGGGTCATGACATATAACCAAGCCGGCTGCTGACCTAAGCCATCTTGCTTGAACACCAATTTCTTAAGGAATCAAAATTATTTTCGTTTATCTTTCACTACATCATCGAAGCCCTAGCTGCCCCTTAGCCCATCAAGGGTGCCCCTCATGCTTTCAATGAATAAACTATCATTTTTCAACTTGGTCTTGTGCCCACAACTTTGTGTACAGAACCCATCACTTGGATACATTGCCCACAAAGCTTCATTTATGTGGGTCAACACCTCACAAGCCCAGTACCCCAGGGGTTGTGAGAGTACCTCCCAAGCTACACATTTCAACTAGAAGAAATCAGAATACTATGGCTAAGGAATGATGGAAAAAGTTTCTAAAATGGCTTTATGATTCACTAGAGATTGCTACCAGACTCATAGGTGGGCACAATGCTGAGACTTACTCAGTATTTGATCAAACATGAATTCAATTAAGACGGCATACCCTTTGCACAGCCATTTAACTTGAAAAGATGCCATTACTTATGGCCATGTGTAATTCCTCGTATATTGACTAGACCACACTAAGCAGCATCTGTAAAACCTAGGGCAATAGGCCTTCGCTTTAGAATTCCTTATACTCACAAACATTAAAAAAAAATAAAAATCGGAGGAAAGATAATACAAACAAACCTTCCAAATGTGGAAGAAGAAAAGGATGTTAACCTTGGAAGTAGAAGCAATCTTGGGCAATCCAAAGGTTGACAGAGAAAGGGAAATTAGTCCTGAAACCAGAAGTAACCTTGAGCAAACAGCAAAACAGCTTTGCTAAAAAGGTTATTCCTGTGTACTTAATCAAGAGGGGGCAATCGGCCCTTGAAGAAACCTTATTTGAGCTAAAAAACTATATTTAAAATTTAAATCGTTAATCATTCACAATGATTTAAGAGCAAAGAAATTTTTAAAGGGAGGAGACTTGAATAAACACCTTCATGAAGTTATTTCAAGTGGTGACTCGTCAAACAATCTGTCCAACTTTGTACAGATTTTTTTTCACTTGTGACTGTGATATATCACCTAGAAGGAAAGCTTTTCTCCTACAAAGAAAGCATGAACCTGTTTATTGACTTCAATCCAACTACATCCAGGTTTCTTTTTTATGCCTCTATTCTTCATCATTTTTCGTACCTTTTCAATGTCACTCCACCTGCCAACTGCAGCATAAATGTTTGAGATAAGCACATAAGGTGCATCGTTTTCAGGGTATAACTCAAAAAGGCCCTCTGCCACACGTTGTCCTAGTTCTATATTGTTATGTATTCTACAAGCGCCAAGCAAACAAATCAACACAACAGCATCAGGTGTTATTGGCATTTTGTTGATAAAGTCATTTGCTTCATGCAAACGCCCAGCACGGCAAAGAAGGTCAACCATGCATTTATAGTGTTGCATTGTAGGTGTTATGTCATAATATTCACTCATGCAGGTGAAGTATTGATAGCCCTCCTCCACTAGACCTGCATGATTGCATGCAGATAAAACACTCACAAAGCTGACATGGTTGGGTTTGATGCTAGAGTTTATCATTTGTTCAAAGAGTTTGAGGGCCTCCTTGCCACAGCCGTGCATGGCATACCCTCCAATCATAGAATTCCATGAGATGAGGTCTCTACGATTCAATTTGTCAAATAGTTTGCTTGCCTTCTCTATGCTACCACATTTTGCATACATGTCTATCAGAGCATTCACCACAAGGGTATCAGATTGATATCCAGTTGAAATTACTTTTTCATGGATTTCGAAACCCTGTTGCAAAGCTGCCAAATTTGCACACACTGGAAGAATAATGGCAAGAGTTCTTGAATCCGGTGTCACGCCTTCCAATTGCATTTGTTGAAAAATCTTCAAGGCGTCCTCACCATGCCCGTTCTGTGCAAACCCTGCAATAATTGCATTCCATGATATCACATTTTGCTGAGGCATTTCCTTGAAGAGTTTCAGGGCTTCATTAACAAGCCCATTCTCAGCATATCCTGTAATCATTACATTCCAGGAGACCAGATCTCGCCGTTGCATCATGCCAAACAAGCACTGTGCCTTTTCAATGCTTCCACATTGTGCATACATTTCTACAAGGGCAGTCATCACAAATAGATCAGACTGAAATCCCCTTATTACTATTTTTCCATGGATCTCCATACCTAGTTTCAAGTCCACCAATTGGGCACATCCTAGGAGTCCACTGGCAAAGGTTTTTGAGTCTGGCTGCATACCAGCCAATTGCATTTGCCCAAAAAGCCTCAGGCTCTTTTCACCATGCTCGTTCTGTGCAAGCCCTGCAACCATAGCATTCCATGAAGCCACATTCCTATGAGGCATTTCCTTGAAGAGTTTCATGGCCTCATCAATGAGCCCATTTTGTACAAATCCTGCAACCATTGCTGTCCAGGAGACAACATTTCGCTGATGCATTCTGTCAAATATTTGACTTGCCTTCTCTATACTCCTACATTTTGCGTACATGTCAATCAGGGCATTACCCATCACCAACAGATCTGACTGAAATCCACTTCTAATTATTAATGAATGGATCTCCATGCCCGGTTGCAGCGCTGCCAAGTCAGCACATGCTGGCAGAATACTAATCAAAGTTTTTGAGTCTGGCTTTATACCCGCCAATTGCATTTGTTTGAAAAATCCCAGGGCTTCCTCGGCATGTCCATTCTGTGCAAATCCCGCAATCATTGCATTCCATGTGACCACATTTCGCTGAGGCATTCCCTTGAAGAGTTTCAGGGACTCGTCAACAAGCCCGTCGTAGGCGTATCCTGCAATCATGGTTGTCCAGGAGACACCATCTCGTTGGTGCATTTTGTCAAACAACTTGCGTGCTTTCGGTATGTTTCTACATTTTGCATACATGTCTATTAGTGCATTCACCACAACAACATCACACTGATGTCCACTTGCAATTATTCTTTCATGGATCTCCACACCCTGTTGCAGAGATGCCAAGTTAGCACAGGCTGGAAGAATACTGGCAAAGATGAATTCATCAGGTTGGAGACCTGTTCTTTGCATTTGACGAAATAATGCCAATGCCTCTTCAGCAGGGCCATGCCTTGCATAAGCTGCAATCATGACAGTCCATGAGCACACATCTCTTTCAGTCATTTGGTCGAAAACTCTGCGAGCGTCCATCACACTTCCACACTTGACATACATGTTGAGTAATGTATTGTGTGAAAGTATGTCTTCTGTGAATCCTCTCTGCTCCATGTGAGAGTGAATTAGTTTTCCCTGTGGTAAGTTTCTCTTCTTGATGCAGACCTGCAAGAGATGAACATATATGGAAGAGTGAAGAGGGCTTTGAATAAAATACAAAGAATGGACGGCCTCTTCCAAACAGCCCTGCTTACAAAGTGTTGTAACATGATCCAGAGATGTAGCCATTGAAGTGGTAGTGGTGGACAGCCTAAGTTGAAGGCAAAACAAAGGTTCCACATGCAGTAATATCATCCTGGTTCTCTCATAGCTCAAAGCCTGTAACATTGGTTTCTGTTTTCTGACTGGTTAGTTTTTCAAATTGAAATCAAGAGCAGTAGCAGAGGTGTAAAGCCATTTTACTCACTGAGCTCAACCCATTGGAAGTTGGTTGCAGATGAGCTGTGATTTTGTTTTTCAATCCATTTTCTTCCAGCCCCACTGCATACTTTAGAATGGGCTGGATAAATATCGTCAGCCTTTGGCCGTCAGAGAGGTTTATCACTCCTCGCACAGTACATATCCGGTTGCCAGAAATAAATCCGGGCCATCATATGACTTATTTCTTTATATACATTAAAAAAAAAAATTTGTTTATTACTCTGTTTTGTTTTTTTTGGTAAGATATTTATCATTGCCTTTGTAATAGGCGAAGAGTTTTATGTTTATTGTGATGTTTTATATTAATTAAAAATGAATCACATTAGTTGGTTGGTTGGTAAGTGTGTTGGGCAATTTTTTATGTAATTTTTACTAAAAGATTTTGATTAATATATTTTTTATATTTGGTAAATTTCTAATTATTAATTGATTTTTTTTGAAAAATTAGAAATATTTTTTTAGTTTGTGATAATATTTTTTTTTAATTTTATATGGCAAGTTCAAAACCATAAATTAAGCACAAATTATAAAATATAAATCTTAATTCCAATGCATAACCAATATTTTTTTTTACAAAATTGAAGGGTTTTTAGGAAGGATTTGAACATACCAATAAGACATGTTTTCTCCATAAATTTAAAGAGAAGTCTCACTTCCATCGCATGCCCAATATTTTTTTTTGGACAAACTATAAAAGTTTTAGGTGGGGATTTTGAGCAATTTCTAGTTAGTGAGGTTCATAAACTAAACCTTATGCTTGATCTTGTTCTAGACACTGAGTCTTAAGATTTGGGGTTTTTGTAGAAGAGTTTTATATTCTATGAAAACCCTCATGATTAAGGTTTTTCATGTATTATCATAGGATTCTTGACCAAGTAAATTTGGTTTTGCAAATAGTGTTTGCATCATGCAGGGAAAATCCACATTATGGTAGAGTGCTCGTGTTGCTTCATTGTCAACTATATACAATTCAAGTACCATTTCATAAGATTAATTTTGGAAGATGGACAAGTCAAGTAAAAAAATATACACATAAGCCAAAATCCTACATACATGCTAACGAAGGCAATAACCAAGGAGAAACAGAGTTCCTCTTCTCTGTTGTTAGATCCAGAGCAAGACGAACTTTGTTTCTCTTGCTCTGATCTGTTGTTAGATCCACAAAGAGAAAGCAACTTTGCTTTGTTATTAGATCCAGTACCCCTCGACCAACTAAAGTGATATGACAATCTGAGATCTAGAGCAATGTGTGCTCCACACCCGCAAATGCCTCTTGTTGATGCACCACAAAAAAAACCACTACCCTAGATGATCCTATCTCCCTTAAGTTGCATATTCTTCTTTGTGGTTTTAGAGACCACAGACCAATCACCTAGAAATATTTCACTAACTTCAAACTTGTGCGTCACACTTGAGGGGCATTCTCATAAAAAAATTGCATTCCTGCTCCACCAAATACCCCAAACAATGTAAAAAGGGAGCGCCCTAAATGCCTGTTGTCCCTCGGTCCATTTTGCAAGACAATTATCGATGGATGAGCAGTCCACCTCCTCTTGAATGTGTGGTATAGATAACACCTCATTTCAGATGGATACTGCAAATGGGAAAGTGAGAAAAAGATGGACCACCTCTTCCATCGCACCACCACACATATAGCAAATTCCTGATCCCTAAATACCTCTTTTAATGAGATTCTCCCACGTAAGTATACGATTATGCAGAACTAGCCACATGAAGCACTTAAGTTTTAAATGGATCTCCCAACGCCATGCTTGTTGCAACCAAACTATCAGGTCATGAACGACATGTCCCTTAGTTATGTACAAATATAAGTCTTTTACCATAATTTGTCATGTTGATATGTGTCCACACCAGGACAGAGTGTCGTCCTTTTCAGTCACTTATATACCCACATGTTGAATCTAGCCTATGTATCTATCCCATTCATCCATGAAAGCCTCTAGGAGATCAAGGTCTCTAGATTCTGGCCAACCAGAGGAAATTTGTATGGAACTACAATGGCTATCCATCTGGTTGAACGTGTAAATGCCCTTATGATTAACAAAATATATGATGGGAATAGAGAGTAGGTGAATGTTTTCCATACCTTTAATAGCAGTGAGGCCAACTCCAATCTTATCTCCCTGAAATACTTACCACCGTAAATTTCCCACCAGCCACAATTTCTCCTTCATCGGGCTATACAAAATCTGTGATGTTTTAGTGTTTTCAGGAGCCCCTGCATCTATCCATTCTTTAAGAGATTGATACTTTAGGTATTTTTCTCGAAAAATTTGATTCTGTAAGCCTTGGCCTCAGAAGGATCTCCATAGATTTTTGGTTAATAGGCGAAATTAAAATGTTTAATGGCTCTAATTCCCATGCCCCCTTTGCACACGTCCTAAGCTATGACCTCTATTCGAACCAAATGTATCTTCTTTTGTGTACCAACACCAACCTAGAGGAAATTGGCAATTACCTTATCAATTCTTTTGGTGACTTCCTTCGGAATTTGTATAGGTGCATCCAGTCTACTAAATGATCCGGATTTAAATAGGAACGCAACAGAAATAACACTTCATTTCATTAAAATCAAATACTGAAATATGCTTATAGTTAAAAACAGAATGGGAATAAGATTAGCTTGGGCGATGGTAGATTATCTTTAAGAAGAGATGTGGCGGCTACATGCCTCTGAACTGTGTTACAATGAGGCTCCATGTTACACAGCATTTTGCCACTATCCATGTACTCCCCGTTCCATGATCCTGGAGGACCTCTACAGTGAACCCTACATGCTTTCCTGTCATGAAGAAACTCCCATTATGTCCCTCTTCATGAGCATAACAATTCCCTTTTGCATCATTTCCCAAAAATCTTCTGTTTTTCCCAGTTTACAAGACCGGCACTAATGATCTTTGTTCTCCTTGTGCCGATATGTAGGGATTAGAACTGTCCCTAGTGCCTACTGGAGAAACTGAGCTTTGTTCTAGTCGTGTCGATCCTCTTTTGGAAAGTTTTTTAAACAAGGAGTTGAAGCTTCCAGCTCTACAAGCTTCGTAACGGAAGTCTGGTAGATGGTTGGGTTGGATGGAGTCGAGGATGTTAGTTTGGGCTTCTTTCCCCTATAAGGATGGAACTACCTCAAAATGTAAGACCTTCTCCCATGAGAAGAGGAACCATCTCCCATCCATTCATGCTATATAAACCTCCCTTTTTCCCAAGAACAAGCTAGTGTTAATGTTGGTGTGCTAGTGTTAATTAAGTTTGGAGTAAACAACAAGTTATTCATAGTTGTAGCTCTCTAGTTGTGTGTGAGGGAGAAGTGTGAATTTGGTTTAGTGTGAAGACTAAAGGGAAGAGCCTTAAAACTATCATTGTTGAGTCCATCATGGAATGCTAACGGAAGTGTGTGGAAACTTGGTTTTGTCGGAGGAGAACATCAACGTCAAGACACTGGTTGTAATCTCTTCTTGATTTAATATATATGCAACTATCGATTGATTTCCTACATAATGTGTCATCTCACATGTTTATGGCTTAATGCTTATTGACTTATTAAGTAGGTTGATTACAATTCGTCTGTTATCGCGGTTGTTGTTCGTTGTTGTTTACTTGTTTCAGGTGTTCGAAGAAGGAAACGGGAGATAGTTGGAGCAAGCAAGCAAGGCCATCACCAAATGGGATAAGCGTACTAAGAGGTAGGCCCTCTTAATTGGTTATAACCTAAGGAAATCTTCCATAGAATGTCTTGTTTGTGGCTAGACCCACTATTGGGCTAGAGGAATTGTTTGTGTCCACACTTAGAATTTTACTTCACCACAAATTGGTGACTCCACTGGGGATTTGGTCCTTCTGTTTGTTTGCTTGGAATTTCATGGTTTTGTGTGAACTTTTCTAGTTTCGTCATTTCCCTTTAGTTTTGTTTGATTTGCTTTGCTTACTACTCTGGGTTTAAAATTCATAATAGCAAGTATGGTCCCAACTTTTGAACATTTTTATTTTTTTCTTTGCATTCTCGCTCAGCACGCTTATTTCGCTGACAGTCGCGCCGATCAATGCGATATGCCAAGAAACAGTCGCACCGACCCCTTTCTGTTGCTTATTGTCAGTTACGCAGTCACGCCGATGCCTGTAAGTGAAGATTAGGGTTCACCCCAGATCTTGGCCAGTGTGTTTTGCTCTCATGATTTCTACCCTGTAAGTTGTTTAGACCATCTTCTCCCTGACTAGAAAGCTTCTTTTCATTTGATTTATTTTCTTGTTGATTTTCCATCTTTTCTCTTGATTTCTTGGGTCATTGGATGGTTAGTGGCACTAGGGCATCTAGATTGTCATCCATTTCGCTGATTGTGAACTTAGTAAGTCAAGTTGTTGGTGCATTTACTCCTTGCATTTCGGTTATGGTCCTTCTATGGCTTTGACCTCCATTACACAAGTTTGAAAAGTTTTCGTTTTCTTGTCTAAACGTCTCTTTTCTGGCATAGATCACATTGCTTGTCTTGTTTTTGGTAAAGTCGTTGTGTCATTAGTTTGAAAGAGATTCTCTTTTCGTGTTTTTCATTTGCTTGAGAATCGATTATCTCGAAAAATTTTCATTGAAGTGTTTTATGAGAAATTCGTTTTATCATTTCATGAAAAGTACCAAATTCTAGTTTGTTGCATCAATATGTTATGGTAGTTAGCATTACTGAAGACTAGGGTTGCATTAGCATTTGAAAAGGAAAAAGAATTCTCTTTACTTTTGAAAGGATTTTTCAAGTGTACTTGTTAGGAAATTAGGAATTGGAATGTATTTTTCATTAGTTTATTTTCTCGAAAAGTGAAGTAGTGAAAAATCATTTTGCTTTCGTTTGCTTGGTTTTTTGCATTTGATTGTGTTTTCTACCCTCTCTAGTGTAGACAATTCATCGAATTGAAAGGGTCTTGTCTCATTTAGCTGCATTTAGGGCTTTTCGAGTCACATCGCTAAGGCCTGAAAACCAAGACATAATTTAAGATAAACTTTAAAATGAAATCAATTAACCTAAGGCGAATTTGAAATCTAACAATCACATCTAGAAGGTCTAGGCTAGAGACGTGTTCCAACATCTTTAAACCTAGCAGTTATCGTTAGCTTTGGCATTAGATAATGCTAGTATGGATTTGTGCTTCCCGTACCATCGAGTATATAACGGGCGACCCCTCTAGGCTGCAATCCTTTATCCATAGGAAGCCGAGTATGCCGCCTTGCAAACGTGATACACCAAACACAGCATTCAGGGAGATTGTTAGCCTGTACTTCTCGGTTCGCCAGGAGGTATTCTGCAGTTCACGATTGCCTAGTAATCCTTTTTACCTAGATCATATGGAGTAGTCATTTTATCTTTTTGACTCATTAAACTTAAAAGATCATTAGAGCGCTTTTCCTTTCGAGCTCATTTCCAATCGAAAGTGATAGAGTCATCTTTGTTTCTTTCTCGACTCTTAAAACATGAAAGGGAACTAGTTTATTTATGCGTCTTAAAAAAATTTTGCCCACGATCTTATAACATCCTGTTAGTCTTTTCTAGACCAAATCGTGAGTTTTCCCTAAAGAACATTTTAAGGCCTTGAAATTTATCTCTCTTTTCATGTTAACTAAGACAAGGTCATCGTGGCTGAACCATCTAGTTCACCTAGTTCCTCTTCCTCTCCTCCGTTTGAAAGATTGTCTAAGGAACCTTTTCCTGAATTACCAGAGTCACTCGAGGACCAAGTTGTTGAAATCAGAATCGTTCTAAGAATTCAACCTTTGTCATCTCGTCCTCCGCCTACTTCAGATACTGGGTCACCTACTGATATTGGCCTGGAATCTCCGGACAATCCCGTCTAGACTCCTAAGAGTTCGCCAACTACTGACGGTCAACTTGGACTAGTTATATATCCTCTGAATCCTTTGTTCGACCCTGTTGTGATATCACCGCAACGTTCATATAGTCCATACGATCAACCGAGTGTTCCTTTGGAATTATCCCCTCGTACATCTTTGGTCGTTCGTCGTCATTTGTTCCCAGCTATGGAACCCGAAGGCGATGCTCCAGTTACCTCTCCGGATCAATCGGAAGTTTCTACTCCACACACTGTCGAAGAGGAAGAACATCAATTTCCTCCTGAAGGTTTCCCCTATACAAGGAGCATTCCCATCAGTGTGTATCAGGATTTGCCACCTAATTATGTGACTTTAGCACAATTTGTCTCAGGTACACCTAGTGCCTCATCACTTTATCACAACCCTGTTTGGGCATCTAGTGCCATGCCTACTACAGGTCCGTTCATTGTGAATTCAACCTCCCAACAAGCTGTTACCTTAGTCCTGATGCAACCCACCATTCTGAACCCTCTTTTTTTGGTCGTCCCAGTCACCCATCTGGGTCATCCAACAGTCTCGAAGAATGTTACTGTCAGTTCTTCGATCCCTCCAGTAAGTGGACAAGTTGTGCCATCGCCTGGGGGAAGAATCTAAGTGTTTCTATGATGTTAGACACCACCAATGTGAGTATCTCACAGGCTCACATGGTTGGGATTAACCAGCCTTCTTCTGGTATTATACAAAACCCTGTTAGTCCTGCTAGATCGAGCAATGTCCAGTACCAACAGGTCCAAAATCCCGTTGGTCTATCTGGGTCAAGCAATTTCTAGTATCAGCAGCCTTATGAGGCTTAGGTTCAGTACCAAACTCCTTATGTTCCATATGGTTCTCAAGGAATGGTCAATCCGCCTTATGTCCTTTAGTCTGGGCAGTATGTTCAGCCTGGCCCATCCACTTTTTAGGGTGGCTATGGCCAGATACAGTTCAGAAATTTCTCGGGAACTATTCAAGTACCTTGCAGCAGCAAGGACAACCTCTGCAGCAACAAGGTCAACCTTTGTTGCAGCAAGGGCCATCCGTGCAATAGCAGGGACAGATCATACCACAACAAGGACAACTGCAACAACTGCAGGGGAAACCCTCACAACAATTGCAGCAAACCATGCAACAGCAGATGCAGTATGCTCCGCAAACCTCCTAGCCTATGTCTTCGCAAGGCCAACCTCTGCAGTCGCAGGGACAACCTTTGCAGCCACAAGGTCAACCCTTGCAGCAACAGAGCCAACCTGGGCAGCAACAACCCTTATATACATATCAACAGGGTCAACCCTTGCAAGGACAAGGCCAAAATCAAGTCCTGCAACAACAGGCCCAAAATCCCTATGTCCAAGGGCAGCAAGTGTACAATCCTTATGTCCAAGGACAACAGGTCCAAAATCCTCTTGTTTAGGGGAAGCAGGTTCAAAAAACGTATGTTCAGGGACAACAGGTGCAATATCCATATGTCCAAGGTCAATAGGCTCAACAGCCTCTTAACCCATATGTTGCTTATCAGCAACCTATGACCAAACAGTTCCAAGGTGTTCAAGGTAAAAATCCTCCCTATGGTCAAGGTAACCTATAGTGGGGCAGAATCAAATGCCATATGGCCAAAACCCTCCACTATGGGGCCAAAATCCTTACCAGTAGGGATGGGCTCCTCTGGTTGGACCCGCTTATCAACCTCAAATTCCTTTCAATACTCAATTGTCATTCTTGGCCACACTAGAGTTGCTAGATGTGTCTCGACTCACGAATGATCCAATTCTTCATTCGCCATACTGGCCTCCGGTTCTGTCCAAGATCTCGAGCGATTGTCCTAAGTTCGATGGAAAAGCGAAAGAAGATCCTCAAGCCCATGTGATGACATATCACCTCTGGTGCTCTTCAAATTCTTACGTTGATGATTCTATTCGTCTCTGTCTTTTCCAACGAAACCTCACAGGTGTTGCAGCTAAGTGGTACATCGAGCTTCCTCGAAGTACTTACCATGACTTCAACTCTTTAGCCATGGCTTTCCTCATGCATTTCTAGTTGTCGGTTCGCTATGAAACTGGCACCTATTTGCTCACATCGCTTAAGCAAGATACTGCGACACACATCTCCAATCACATCCATGAATGGAGATGTAGACGTCGCCTGATCAAATTTGAGATTGCTGATCAGTTGCTCACTGAATGGTTTACCAAGTCATTCGTCGCTCCAATTGCTCACGATATAGCTATGGGTGGATGCGTTACCGAAGAACAAGCCATTGCTCGTGCCCAGTACTTAGATCTCATTTACTCTCAGTCTGGCACTTTGTATGAGTTATTACTCGATGCTCCACGACCATCATCCGATCCCACGACATCGAAGTCACAGGCTACACCTCCTGTTGATGGAGTAATTGGTTCAGTGTCCCAGACCCCTGCCAAATCTTCTTCCAAACAGAAGTCGGTCTCGAACACTGCTTCCAATAGTTCCTCCCAGAATCCACCTGGCCCTGGTAAAACCTCAGAGGTCCACATTGTCTAGTCTACCACAACAGACAAATCCTCGAAAGGTAAGAAGAAAGGCAAAGGCAAGGGTAAATCTGATGCCCCTAAACAGGGTCTTCCTAACTCGTCTTCTGGTGATTCTTCACAACGGAAGCCTAAGTATTCGTGCCTCATTTGCGAGGAGGATCACTATACTAAGGATTGTCCCCAACAATCTGAAGTTAGTTATTTGCTCAAAGGGACCCCAGCTGTCCTGAAAGATCCTTTTCCGTCTCAACGAACTCAAATGGTAGACCAACCTCAATCATCTTCTTCCTCGGGATCTCAACTATTCATGATGAGTACGCCTATTAATGTGGCTACTAGATCAAAAGATTGTCAAACTCATGCTTCGACAGCCGGGAAAGAAAAAGTGGCCACCCCATATTATTCTGCCTCGAGTTCTGTCCCTCTTCATATCGAGCGCCCTAACCCTGATTCCACTATTCGATCTCCCTCTCGAGGTGTGCTACGGAAGTCCTCGTACAATCCCAACGCTCGAGCTGCTCAGCACTATAATATTGTTGAGGATTTGGCTCAGGCACCATCAGCTATGTCTACTCTCGAGGTACTCCAAAGCTGTCCATCTCAATGGAAATATTTGTTGTTGGCTATTGGGGGCATTGATCCTACCGATTCCAATTTGATATGTTTTGATCTAGAGAACCACGTTCTGTGCCTACCTCATCAGATTGCCTTTCTCATTCAGGTAATCATCAATGAGAAAACCATTCATAGGACCGTCATCGATGAAGGTGCTTCTACCTGCATCATGTCAGTTGCTTGCTGGAAGGCAATTGGTTCTCCTACTTTGAACCAATCCCCTAACACTTTGGAAGCTTTCGATAGGTGCGATTTGCGACCCTTCAGTGTCTTACCCAACCTTGCCATTACTTTGGAGGGCAAGACAGTACACGTTGAGGTAGATATTGTTGATGCTAATCTCAATTATAATCTTCTACTCGGATGGAGCTGGACCCATGCCATGCATGTTGTAGCCTCCTCCCTATTCTGCGTGATTCGTTTTCCCCATCAAGGGAAGATCATCACAGTCGACCAACTGTCCTTCTTTTCCTCTTCCTCCTCGGATGGCAATGTTTCATATGTCAAGCACACTGGTGCTCCTTATGAGAGTGTGGGGGTAGGTCTTTTTAAAGATTCTGCCTTGATGGGAATTTTTCCGCTCCCACCTCCTCATGTTGCCTCTGTCAACATGATCTCAGTCAAATCTGATCCTTGGGTCATACCTTCACCAGATCTTGTTGATACCTAGGGCGAGGTTATGCCACTTAGTCCTGCCGAAATCAATTACGTGGAAATTGTTTCGGCCTCAAGTTCTGTATCCTCTAATTTTCCTATTTTGAGGACTTCTCTCGATACGTATTCTCAATCCCCATGGCTTGGTGCTTCAGAATCTCCCGATCCCTTAGTCGAGACTTTTCTTGCTGACGAGAGTATCATGGAAGTGATGTCGCTGGAGGAACCACCATGGAATGATACTCATCATCGCTCCTCATTCCTGCCTAGCCCGACGGTCATGTCTATGTGTCTTGAGCACTTTTCTTCTCAGCTACCTATTGACATGTCAGTTTCTCTTGACATTGTCAAGATCTTTCAACTAAGGGCACATTTCTCCCCTCATGGATTCAGGATTTTTCTCCCTCCCCGAGTTTTTACTGATTTTCCATTGTTGCAATGGGGTTGCCATCTGACTCGTAACCCTCCCTCGCCTAGGGGGCATAGGGGCAACGCCTTATATGAGTTCTACTCTATTATTTGGATGAGTCGATGCTTACTCGTCATGTTAATGGTAAAACTTCGGTGGTCATCTCTGTTGATTGATTACCTGAGTCTGAGCATGGACTCTCTCAATTAGTACTATGCTTAGGTCATCTTGCATGGTTACGTGTGTACATTAGTGTGTCATTCATTTTTGTGCAGTGTGGTTTGGTGTGTTAGTTTTCAAACAACTTTCATGTTTACTATGTTTTTCCCTACTTTGCAGATGTCTGTGACTACTCACATTGGTTTCGCTAATGGTGCTTGCCGTAGTACTCGGAATCGATCCTCCGCAGCATGGGCTATTTATGACCCTCATGGTGAGTTGATTGATCTTCAAGGTATTTTTTTAGGTTGCACAACTAATAACATTGTGGAATACAACACAGTCATTGAATTTTTGTCAGAATCCATTGCTCTTGACATTCGGGAGTTGGTTGTCAATCTGGATTCACAACTTGTTGTCCTTCAACTCAACGGGCAATATTCCGTCAGAAACCCTCAGATATTGAGAATGTGTCTACGTATTCGTCTACTGGAAAGAAATTTTGATTACATTACATATCATCATATTCCTAGACGCATGAATACATTGACAGATGCATTAGCTAATTATGTGTTGGATAGACATTTACAAAACATGTGAAAAGCCAAAAGAAATCATTTGTACCATAGTAAGCAAGAAAATACAGCATATATATATATATATATATATATATAGTGATAATGTTTGATACATCAAAACCCCAAAAATAATATGTGTTCAAATAACATCGACGGCTCGCAAGCCTCATATATCTGTGGCACACAGGCCTCAAAAATGTAAAATGTTGGACCTAGGAACTAATCAGCATGGTGATCGTGGTAACATGAAACTACTCATGCAACACGAGTCAACAATCGACGGATCCGGTCCGATACTCCCACCGTATGCCTCTGGTACTGGCGCGGGATGTCTCCCACCTAGGCATACTCTGGGATACCACAAGTCAACCCCTCAAGGTTCCTCGTGATCTCCTCCTCGTTGTCACCCCCCTCCTGATAAGGAGCGACATCAAACTGGCGAGCGACATGCTTGGCTATTGGGGACATCCCGGTAGGACGCTCTGGTCCAACATCTGCATTGATAAAACAAAATGTTATAAACACATATATATAAAAAACAATTAAAAATCACAAAATTAAAAATTGATTTTTTACCTTCGTCGTCGAAATCCTCCCCATCTGGCAGTGGCATGTCTGGATCTCCACGGAAGTCGGTACTGCTATATGGCCAATCCTCCACTACGATCAGCTGTCGTCGTAGCCATGAAAAGAAGGCGGGCATGTAGGACATATGCTGGCCCTAGTGATCCTCAACATCAAACTACTCCAGCGGACCATCGTGGGTCTGTGGCATCGTCAGATCTACCTCGATCAGCTGGTACTGGAACAACAGAACTCGTTCCAAGAAAAAGGTCACTGGTACAGATCCGAAGCAAAATTGCTTCAGATTCCCCGCCTTAGCTTTTATCAACTAACGTTTTATGTTGATCTTCATGGCTTCTGCCCAATTGAACATCGACGGTGCTGTATAGTCAATGGAATATAGAAATTTCAACTTGTTAGTCTCATGCAATGCTTGGGACCCCGTCACTCTGATGATAGTCAACAGTAGCACTCTCAGTGTCAGATCTCGCACAGTGGCAATCTCAATCTTGCCGCTCTTGAATTTGAGGGCTTCAGGGCAATGTTCGACAAGTAGCATGGATATGCTTACCCCAATCGGTCGTGACCCATATAGGTTGACTGGTTCCCCTCTTCGGGATAGTCCTGTGATGAAATATATGTCTGAAGTTTCTAACTCTAGCTCTTGGTCACCAATGATGAATATTTCCCAATTTATGTCCTAGAGACTAATCAGGTATCGAAGTAGCACAGATTGAGCCTGCTCCTTGGTGTGAGAAAGAAATTGAGGAGCCCACAGTTCCTCAAGGCGTTCAGGCAATTTGGATCATTCATTGCTTGAGTGTCCACATCTTCGTGCTCACGTTCTTTCCAGTCTACCATTTTCGACGATTCTTTCTTGCAAAAACCATGTATTCAAGTCAATAATCATTTTTGGCAAGTAAAATTTGGATTCAAATGGTGGATTTGAGAGGAAAATGGTTTTTTCCTTGTTCACAGTGTCAACGTGCCTGTTTTAAAAATAGTTGTGCCGACGACGTGGTTGGGCATTTTAATTACCCTCGGCCAACACAATTCCGTGCCCAGAAATCACGTCGACCGAGGGAGAAATTTTTTTTGCCAAAACCTCCCTTAGAAATCCAAAAAATGGATGAAAATAGGAATAAATAGTATGGAAATGGAGCTTAGGGACTTGGCTCTTACCTGCAACTGGCGGCTCGGGACCTCCCGGATCTCCCGTAATCTGCTCCGGAAAAATTAGGGCAAAAGAGGGTAAAATTTTTTTCACGGAAAGGTAAAATGGTAATGGTAAAAAATATTTACTTTTCTCTCCTTTTATTCAGTTTTTCATGAAATATTAGGGTTTTTAAGTATTTTTGACCTATTTTGCCTCAAGAATTGGATAATGCACTTTACCTCTTTTGCGCAGCAATAGGTGATGGATGTTCGACGATGGTGTCAAGTCACGTTTCAGCTCTTTTCTAGACTCGTAAACTCAAATGAAAAGATTGTCGAGTATTTTTCTTTTGACTCGTAAAAGAGAATAAAATGGGGGATTCACTTTCAAGCTATTTTCCAACCCTTTAAGCATGAAAAGATAGTCGAGCCCTTGTCGTTTCAAACTCGTTAACGGATGTGAAATGTCATGCACCCAATATACATTTACCCCTTTTTTGGGTTGGGATGCACTATTTACGAAAAAGGTACTCCTTAACTGATATGGTCAAGCGGTTCTCTCAAGTATTGTTTTCCACCTTTCCGAGCTCGAGAGACACTAATGTATGAAAAGAGACCATATGGAGTTTTCTTTTCCGTGTCTTTTTCAAACTCTTTAAACATGAAAAAGATACTGAGTTACACCTTTGTCAGACTCGTTAAAATATTAAACGACATTGGATTCGTCACCATGACGAACATGAGCTTCTCCTTCCTAGGGCTCGTTAAACTTACTAGGTTGGATTCGTCCGAAGGATGAACTTACAGTGCAAGCATATGCTATCCCCTTCAAGCTTGCGATTAAAAAATAATTGGGGTACCTGCCAGGAATGGTGGTGGAAAATTTGGAAATCTAATCAGTTGTGTTGGCAGCTCACTCTTGAACATGACACTTTCTGCTTCGTGTCGGGATGGGGTATCCTCCTTTCTATCATTGGCCTTCCTAGGTTGGGTGTGTTCACTTTGCCTTCAATTTGATCTCTCCACGTCATCATGACCACTGATCCCATGGATCCAAAAGTTTCCAAACTTCTATTCGTGTCACCGATATGTTCAAGAGTTGTCCTTCTACAGTTACACTTACCCCTGATTCTTTGTATCTTCCAAAATCATTTTGCATCCCTTTGTCTTGTGTCGATGATGTGGGATACATTATGGCCCTCCTTCGACATGGTCACTTCCTGTCAAATTCAGCTCATTATCTAGGAAGTTGACCGAGAGACTCCTTTCCAGTACATTAGAGATTGCATTCCCTAATGGCAAGTTCTCCTCACTCGACAACAAGTCTACATCATTGGCTTTTGATCGAGTGATTTCATAGGTGTTCGACTTCAGTTCCTCTATTCATATTCGGTGACTTGTGTTGATAGTACCTTGAGGACCATTGTCATTATTGGTGGTTTATCTTGCACTTGTTAACATTTTACATCATTGGCTGGTAATCAAGTGATTTTCTAGCATGTTCGACGTCAACACATCTATTCACATGTTAGAAATTGTACTTTGATTGGGTCGTGTTGGAGCGTATGACCCTGGGCTCAGATTACAAAAGTCCAGGTTGCGAGAGTGTGGACATGGTTATGTTGATATACATTTCTCTCTCAGATGGATGGTTGCGACCATACCATGATTTATTGTATGTGATCCTTCTCATTATTGGATGGGTGCGACCATACCTTGGTTTCGATATGATCCTCTTTATCGAATGGTTGCACCATGCTTGGATCCATTTACATGATCATTCTCTGGATGGCTGCATCCATGCCACGATTCATGTATCATTTGGCAGAGTTTTCAGTTATGTATATGTGTATGTACTTGCTTGTAGGTTTTCTGACGACAGACTCCGGTTCCCCGCACTGATTCATAAAGAATTTCATTCCCTCACTCTAGTTTAGCCTTCACGCTTTAGGGGGCATCTATTACATAGAATTTTGTCACTGTCCCTGTACTCTCCTTTCCATGATCTTGGAGGACCTCTACAATGAACCCTACATGCTTTCCCTTCATGAAGAAACTCCCATTGTGTCCCTCTTCATGAGAAAAAAAATTCCCTTTTGCATCATTTCCCAAAAATCTATGTTTTTCCCAGTTTACAAGACCGACACTAATGACCTTTGTTCTCCTCGCGTCGATATGTAGGGATTATAACTATCCCTAGCACCGAATGTAGCGACTGAGATTTGTTCCATTCTTGCTGATCCTCTTTTGGAAAGTTTTTTAAATAAGGAGTCGAAGCTTCCAGCTCTAGAAGCTTCATAATGGAAGTCGATAGATGGTTGGGCTAGATGGAGTCAAGGATGTCAGTTAGGGCTTCTTTCCCCTATAAGGATGGAACTACCTCAAGAGATACGATCTTCTCCCATGAGAAGAGGAACCATCTCCCATCCATTCATGCTATATAAACCTTCCTTTTTCCCAAGCACAAGCTAGTGTTAATGTTGGTGTGCTAAATTAAGTTTGGAGTAAACAACAAGCTATTCATAGTTGTAGTTCTCTAGTTGTGTGTGAGGGAGAAACGTGAATTTGGTTTAGTGTGAAGACTAAAGGGAAGATCTTTAAAACTATCATTGTTGAGTCCATCATGGAATGTTAACGTAAGTGTGTGGGAACCTGGTTTTGTCGGAGGAGAACAAAAACATCAAGAAAATGGTTGTAATCTCTTCTTGATTTAATATATATGCAACTATCGATTTATTTCCTACATAATGTGTCATCTCACATGTTTATGGCTTAATGCTTATTGACTTGTTAAGTAGGTTGAATTACAATTCGTCTGTTATCACGGTTGTTGTTTATTGTTGTTTACTTGTTTTAGGTGTTCGAAGAAGGAAACAGAAGATAGTTGGAGCAAGCAAGCAAGCCATCACCAAACAGGATAAGCATACTAAGAGGTAGGCCCTCTTAATTGGTTCTAACCTAATGAAATCTTCCATAGAATGTCTTGTTTGTGGCTAGACCCGCTATCGGGCTAGAGGAATTGTTTGTGTCGCACTTAGAATTTTACTTCACCACACTTCAGGGCCTATTTATTATTGAGAAACAATAGAAAACCCTAAACATCCAGAAACCTAACCCTAGGAGATGAAGAGCCAAAACAGTGGGCCCCATTTGGGTAAACTGGTATATCAATTTCTTGAGGTCGTAACTTTGGTATACGATCTCTGTTTGGTTATCATAATACCTTGTTTCGAAGATCTCAAAGAGTAGGCCGGAAAGAAATTGGTCATTTGTTTGAGATTTATTTGGTCTCTTTATTTTCCCGAAGAATGTCATTTAGGGCCTCAAAATGGATCCAAAAGTTTAGGACCCGAAAAACTGCCAAAAATAGTAAATTGTGCTACAATTAAGGAAAATGAAAAACTGAAAAAGACAAATGTTGGAATAGGAGGGTGGCCACTAATATCCACCTAGATCAGTCCTCCCCCCTTAGGAAGCAATGGTCCCCATTGCGTTGAGTGCCTCCCTGAGATGGGGAAACTTCTACTGAACTTGGTCCCTAGTGATCCATTTGCCTTGGTGCAGGAGTTGGTCAGCTTTGACAATCCGATGCAGTTGGATCTTTTGCTGGTGAGTGTTCTTGACATGTGTGTACATAATCCGATTAGTTGTGGCATGTTCCATGCAGTCTGGGTTTTACTCGGTTGGTGTGAGTTTTTCTACAATGTATGATGTGTCCAACAATGGTGGGAAGTATGATCGAAGGCGGTCCACATTGAACACTGGGTGTAGGCAAAGGAATGGAGGAATGCTGAGCTCAAAAGAATTGTCTCCCACAACCTTGGTAATGGTGTAAGGACCATATCGGAGTGGTCTGAGCTTCTGATGGGCTTTGGTAAGGCATTATTTCTACAAATGCAACCAGACTTTGTTGCCCACCTGAAACTTGTGTGGCACCCGATATTGATCATCTCGTTGCTTGTATTTGGCATTTGACTTCTCCAAGATGTCATGAACTTGCTGGCAGATGTGTTGGATGCATTCAATAAATTTGGTTGCTTTATCAGCTTTGGACAGTACATGTGTGGATTCGATCTGCATAGTCGCATGAGGCATGGCAACATCAATTAGACACAATGATTGAAATCCTAGACCCACTTGAAAGGGACTGCAACCAGTCGAGCTATGGAGAGCACTATTTTAACTGTGTTGCACATATGGAAGACTCTCATCCCAGGTTCGAAGATGCCTAAAGTTGTACATGTGGAGTATGTGCACTATCTTCATATTGACGACCTCCGTTTGGCCATCGGTCGGGATGGAAGGCAGTTGATTTGGTGAGCTTGGTGTCTTGTCCATAGGCTTGACCAGAATATGCTCAAGAACCTGCTATCCTAATTTGATATAATGGTCTGTAGGATCCAAAAATGTACCCATACTCGTTCAAAGAAGAGTTTGGCAGTGTCCTCTACTGTGATACTCTTCTTGCAGGCCACAATATAGCCATCTTAGAAAATTTGTCCATGACCACAAATACACAATCATTACCATGCTTGGTAGAAGGGAGGCCAAACATATAGTCCATGGAGATGGATTCCCACGGCTGGCTGGGAGTAGGAAGAGGAGTGTATAATCCTTGCTTCTTGATGGTTGGCTTGGCGATGGCGCAGGAAGTGTAGGATCTGATATATTTCCCAACATCCAGTCGGAGTTTGGGCCAATAAAAGTACTTTTGTAGTACAACCATAGTTTTCTCCACACCAAAGTGTCTTGCGACCCGACTATAGTGCACCTCCCAAATCATCTTGGCACGCTCGCTTGAAGGAACACAAAGGTGGCCCAGGTAGCATAATAATGCATCCTAGAGGTGGAAATCAGGAACTTGCTTGCCAACTACTAGCATCTGGTATGTCGAGGTGTGAACTTTGGATAATTTTTGTATAGTTGCATCCATCCATAGGTCGCGTGACCACAAGAGTTGAGAGCAGTAGTCAGTGCTGCAATTGGGGGTTGGTTGAGGCAGTTTGCAACATGATTGGTGCTACTCTTTATATTTAATGTTCAAGTGGAATTGTTGCAGATATGTAGACCACTTCTAATGGTGATCATTCTGCAACTTCCCTTGTGTCTGTATAAATTGAAGAGGTCGGTGATCGATGTGGATGACTGTCTCCTTCCCCAAAATGTAGTGCTTCCATTGTCGGAAAGCTTTCATGATCGAATACATCTCTTTATCATAGGTGGGGTACTTCTAAATTGTATCAGAAAGTGTCTCACTATGATAGGCCACTGGATGCCTGTGCTGGGTGAGGACTGCACCAATAGCATAGTTTGAGGTGTCTGTCTCGATTTCAAATGGTTGTTGTAGGTCTGGCAGTGTGAGTAATGGTGCAGAGAAGAGGTAGTGTTTCAACTCAACGAACACCTTATGTTGGGACTCGAACCAGGAAAAATTTGTTTTCGCCCCACCCTTAGTAATCTAACTCAAAGGCCAAGTGATATGGGAGAATCCCAACATGAACCTCCGATAGAAATTTGCAAGGCCCAAAAAGTTGCGAAGCTCTGTTAGAGTGGTTGGGGCTGGCCAATCCTGAACAACTTGGATCTTGGTCGAGTCCACATGCACACCACACTCATTTGTGATGTAACCCAAGTATTGGACATGGCTCATGCCAAATGTGCATTTCTCCATGTTGGCACATAGTTTGTGTTGCTGAAGAGTTTCAAAGACATGTTGAATGTGTTGCAATTGTTCTTCCCAAATCTTGTTGAAGATGAGGATGTCGTCTAGATAAACCACCACGAACGAGTTGGTGAAGGGCCACAAGATGTCATCCATTAGCCTCATAAAAGTAGCAAGGGAATTTGTCAACCGAAGGGCATAACCAACCATTCAAAAAGGCCTTCCTTGGATTTAAAGGTGGTCTTCCATACATCTGTGGGCTCTATTGGAACCTGGTGATAACCAGACTTCAGATTGATCTTGCTAAAATACTTGGCTCCCTTGATTTGGTCTAGCAGGTCATCAATTCATGGGATTGGATACCTATTCCTAATAGTGATTTTGTTTAGTGCCCGATAATCAATGTAGAGCCTCCAAGTCCCATCCTTCTTTTGTAGAAGTAATAGTTCACATTAGGCTCCACAAGGCGAGGAACTTGGTTGGATGTGCCCTTTATGTAGCAAATCCCGGATTTACCTCTTGATCTCTTCATTTTCCATAATGGAGCAATGATATATCGTCCTGTTGGGTAGAGGTTCTCTAGGAGTTATATTGATTAAATGCTTGACCTAACAATGCAAGGGTATCCTTGTGGGTGAGGAGAAGATATCCCTGTATTCTTCCACGACCGTATCCACATGCTTCTGCTACTTGGAGGAACCCTTCCCAGGGGCTATGGATGTGGCTATGACATTCCCCTTACTTTGAGAGTGAATCAGAAAGAAAACAAATTTCCCAGTCTGGGAGATGACCTTACTGCATTGCTTAGCAGAGATCAAAGAGATGGTGGTAGGTGGGGCTACCTCCGGTATCCTGTATAACTTAGTACCCAAAGAAATAATAACAAAGCGAGGTCTAAACTCATATACAAAATGATGCTTCCATAATTATGGTTGTCCTAATAATACATCACAAACTTCAAGAGGAGAAACATCACACAGTGCCTCATCCGTGAAGGGATTGATGTTGTAGGGAAGGCGACACTACTGGCTAACACGGAGATCTCGTCCTTGGTGAAGCCATCCAATGGTATATGGATGTGGATGTGCTGTAGTTGGTAGGCCTAGTCACTTCACGACCTCCACTGAAATGAGGTTCTTTTGGCTCAATTGTCAACAATGAACTGCAGGGGAGAACCCTCCACCCACATCTGTGAGTGGAATAGGTGCTCCCCCTCTTCTGGATCTTCAGGCTCAATATTATGGATCTTGGTGGTGGCCACAGTGGCATTGGGCTCTGCATCAATGATCTTCTTCCCTTTGTCATTCCCCTTATTGGGTTCTAACTCAAAGTCGGAACATGCGTCGGAATCAGAAGCCTTCAGCTCGACCACCAGTGACTTCTTGGCCTGACACTCACTTGTGTTGTGAGTGGAGCTCTTATGGAACTCACACCAATTTCCTGTGCCCTTCTTTGTCTTCATGGTGTTGTTCTTTGCTTGCGGCTTCGACGGGTTCTCCTGGGTCGCCCCGCCTTGGCCTTGCCCTTTTCTCTGCAGTTTAGGGGCGTCTTTGCCTTGCTTCGGATTCACAGATCCAGAGTCTTGTGATGAGCCTCATAAATGGGTAATTATATGGGCTCATTTTACCTCCTAACCTAGTCAAATCAACCATTCTCTTAGCTTATTGTATGATTTTCTGATTATATTTATGCTTATAGAGTGAGTTGAGTTAGTTATGATGCCATGTGGTCTAACATGAGTTTAATGCAGATTATTGATGATTTTTGAGGTCAAAGTCAAGGATCTAGTGGACAAATGGCAGTGATAACTTGAAGTGGACAAAGGAGAGGACTTATAAGAGGGAATCCCCCTCACTTATTACTCCTCACTTCAAATTCCCCTTCATTGAGCTCGGAGTACAAGCAGCCAAGTCATGCACTAGAAGGCAGCCGAGCAAGTGGAGGATGACTGATGATTATCTTGAGTTTTGGGAGCCAAGCCTCCTTGATTTTAAGGAAGTTGTTGGTAGCTTCATTTGTATAAGTAGAGAGGCCTAGGGCCTCACTAGGGTCGGATTTTTGTTGTACTTTTACTTATGTAAACTTTGCTCCACTTTGAGCTTATTATTTTTGTGACAGTTCATGTAATCTTGTTATTGTTTTGAAATAAGATGGAACCCTTTTTGAGTTAGCACTGAGTTACCTCAGAGGGCTGAAGCTCTTGGGTTAGGGCCCAATCCAAGTAGCCAAGCTCCTCTTTACTTGTGTTTGTATGTTTTATTTCAGTTTGTAGAGTAGGTTGCTGTTAGATGAATTTCTTTTATGGTCAAGAATAGGTTGCTTTTGATGATTCAATAGTTTGCTTCCATTTGTGCTTTCTTTAGCAGGTTAAGAAGTGATAAAGAAAAGATCCAAAAGGCTAGCAACAGTGCCTTGGCCTCTCTTCCTCCCTCTGGGACCATGATTTGAGGCAAAGACCCTCTTGCTACCCCAAAAACACACATTTTCCTCATTCATAGGACTTCTAGTGTTTACAACATTTTAGTTGGTTAATAGTCTAGTTTGCTTTGCTTCAGAACTTCTTCATCATGCTCACTTCTTCATTTACCATAGTCTTCTTCCATGCTTTCCTTTCTTGCAGCAGTTATCATCATTTCCTTTCATAGATCACAGTTTAGATTAGTTTGATGCAAAACTCTGTTTTTCTAGATGCACTTATTTCATTGCTTGCTTAAATCTCATTGGTTGATTGTTAGTTGTTTATGTAGCAGATATATTCTAGCAGCAAGCCTAGCTTATCATCCATCCCATCCTCCATCTGATCCATGCCCTACAGGTCGCCCAAGTCTCCCCTTAATTCTGCCTTAGTTTCCTGCATTTTTCCTTAGAATTTCTTCCCTCTCCCCTTGAGCAAAATCCAATTATCTTTTCTCTCTCCTAATGATTCTTGGTAGACGCTAGGTTCC